>OZ018327.1:63804801-63809801 GCA_963969495.1 Ceratothoa steindachneri
ATACACCAACCACTTGTTGAGCGAGAGAAAATCATCTCCCACCTCTTCATATTAAACTAGGGCTAATAAACCAATTTGTGAAAGCTCTTAATGTGGAGGGTGACTGTTTCCAATTCATATGTACAATATTTCCTGGCTTAAGTTATGATAAAATAAAGACTTGAGTTTTTGATGGACCACAAATCAGAAAGTTAATGGAAAACCAAAACTTCTCGAGTTCGATGACTGATATAGAAAAGGGAGCACGGGATTCATTTGTGGCTGTTGTGAAAGGATTTCTTGGAAACATAAAAGCTGCCAACTACAAGGATTTGGTAGAGATATTACTTGATGATACCTTTCATCGCTTGGGCTGCAACATGAGCATAAGGGTTCATTTCCTCAAGAATCTAGATGAATTTCCTGCTAATCTTGGCAACGTGACTGATGAACACGGAGAGCGTTTTCATCAAGATATCAAGATTTGGGAGGAGATATATCAAGGCTGATGAAACACAAACATGATGGCAGACTACTGCTGGAGTATTCAACGAGTCTGTGTAGACACCAAACATTCCAGACACTCTCGCAAACGAAAATTTCTTCCATGAATGTATAGGTACGAGTATGTGTACGATTGCTTGTGTTTTCTCCATAATATTAGAAAAATAACCTGTATGTACGAGTATTTAGTAATAAGTGATGTTATCTTACAATGTATTTACCTTTCAAATTCTGTTGACATTTTATGCTATGGTTTGAAACTCTAACACTTAGGAAACTATCCTTAACGAGTAAATACATGCAGTACTTCATAAAATAGGAATGTGCTGTAGAATGAAAACCTGATGTGTTACAAAAAAATGGATGTCATATTTAAAATCAGCACGTGAAAATTAGTTAAAAACAACCACAAAACATAAGTCAGCAAAAAGTGTGTTGACCAGTGTAATTAATACCTCGGCCATGACAAACAAAATGCTAGATTTCGTACAAAGATTAATGCAGGCGGCCAAAGCTCGAAGTTTAAATCCACTTTGTAGAATCAAAATAACAATAGGTTAGCTGTGTGTATGAAGTGGAGGCAGAAGTGAACTACAGGTTTCCACTTACTGTTTAATTTACCCTAGAAATGGGCCACTTTAAACCGCAGTTATGTTTCCCACATGCTCTTATTTCCACGGAAAATAGTTGACCTACATAATGCAATTAATTTTTCCACAGGAAATGCACTGCAAATGATTGTTGACGTATGCGCACACGCGTGCGTGTTTATGTGCGCATCTATTAGTTATACTCGCACGTGTTTTCCTGATTTCGTTTGACTGCAACCTTCCACGATCCGGCAATCACGCCCCCATTGTCATATATACACACCCGCCTTATTTTCCTCGCTGTATGAGTGGACGCAACCCCTTTATGAGGCTACATACGGTGGCAAACATACGTACATATAAAAATAGACGGTTAAGAAGAAATAAATATGATGATTTATTATAAAAACTTTATCAACAACGAAATCATCTTTAGTTAGTAGAAATAGAATGAGAATAGGAGAGAGATGAAGCAGGAACTGGGGCCAGGTGAAGGTAAAACAGGACTCTACAAAGAAATAGGACGCTTCCTCAGACGTATGGATAATGGAATCCTTTAAATACAGTTCCTTTTCCCGCTGCAACTCACGGAGGTATTATTTTATCGGATTTAGACACGTGGGGTGTGGAGGGGCTGGTCTAGTTAGTGCCCAAAAGTTCTCTCCCCCAATCTCTCTTTTCAAATCGAATCTCGCATACTTTCAAATATATGCTTCCACACTTGCCTCGTTAGACTATGCCAACAACTCTGCTCAACTCAACATGGCCCTCGGCTCTTTCTCCCAGACCCTTTCTTTCTGCCCCAACCTTCATTCTTCCTACTTCCACTCGCCGACAATTTGCCCCTTGGCACTCTGCCCCTACTTTGGACGCTAAGAAACACGGGTGTGCACGCGAGAGAAGGTTTCAAACTGTCCGCGCTCGTAGTGCAGAAAAAGACTCCCCCCCCCTCCCAAATGCTATTCTTCTTTGCTACTCACTCTTTACAAAAAAAAAAATAAGCTCCAGCCGCGTTTAAGTTACTTTCTAATCTCTCCGCCCCTCTGAGAAAAACTAACCTCATTCCCTTAGCTTCTCTGCTGAATCATTTGCCTTCTTCTCTAAAAAGAGTATCCATATCCTCTGCCTCCCGTCCAAGTAACACCTCCCTTTTCTTCTCTCTCCTGAACTTCCTTCTCTGTCCCGTTTTCCCTGATGAATTGACTTCCCTCCTCTTCTATCATCGAAGAATTCCTTCCTTCCAAGTCTTTAGCCCGAGTTCCTCCCTGTTCATCTCATTTATCTTAATGATATTTTTAACACCTCGCCTTGGTCTGGAATAGTAAGAACCGGGGCTCAAACACGCCGCTCTACCCTCTCTTAAAAATAAACGAACCCGAGCATAAATGCCCCATCGAGCGAACAAAATTGAGCCTGTAGAATTCGAAGGGTGTTCTCAATGTAGTTACCAAAGAGACACTTTGGGCATCAGTAAAGGTATACAACACGACTACGCAGATCTTTAGGCATTAGATCTTTAAATCTCAAGAAACCATCAATTGTGTTTTTATTCATAAATGTAAATTTAATGTCTACTTGGCAGTAAGGTTGATTTAATTTTTTTATAACTTAAGGTGAATTAATAGGAATAAAGAAGATAGATGGAAACCTGGGTGTAAAAGTGCTTTAATGTGGAACCCTTGTAACAGAAGAGATCGCAGAAACTAAAAAGCTTCAAGCCTAAACCGGTGAAGGTTTCTTTCCTATAAGCAGAAGTGCATATGTAAGTCATCGCCATCACTTGAAATTAGAATTTCCAAAAAGGGACTACTATTCTTGTTGTCCTGGGTATGACCTAAAACAGCATCCGTTGGCGAGGCTCTGATTGGGGATTTTCAGAGTTTTAGGGATAGTGGAGTTACCCTTTAATCTTCAATTGCTCCCAGGCCTACTCTGACCCGGAGTGATAGCACCTGTCTAGGGTCCCCGCTGCCTTGTAGGGTAAGCCGCTGTATGCAAAGGCTAGGAGAAAGGAATCTCTGATATCAAAACCAAACCCTGCCAAGTCCTCAATGACAGAACAGGCGAACGAAGTTTTAATCAAAACTCAACGGCTGTGAAGTCAGAAGAAGGCTGTAACAAACCTGTTACATTCGATCGTCTAGGTTTCACCCTTCCATTCAACCCAACTGAAGGCTTGTGATGTTTGTGTGCTTACTGAAGGTGCACCAATAAGTACACTCTAAACAAACTCACGCATATGCGTCTTCATAAATGTCTCTCTTATGACATGAAGACTCTTATCCGCGACCATCGAAGAAATGCCACGACGACGACTTTTCTTGTTGTCAGTTTCTATATTAAATTTTATATTTTGATGTATGGAGTTAATGACATTAAGAACAGTTGGGCTTAGAGAGGATCGGTAAAAACAAAAATAGTATCATCTAGAAAACGTTGGTAAAATATAGGTTTACAGTTTTCTAGACATTGTTGAAAGATAAGGTCTTCTAGAAAATTCATAAATCATTCTAGATAGATTGGGCCAGTGTGAGAGCCCGTAGCTACTCCATCTATTTGTTGGTACATATTGTTTTTAAATGATTCATTAAACACAATTTACAAAAGCTGTTTAAAAGGCCGTGAAAATTGTGTGCATCTGAAAATAGTTTGTTAGATTCGGTCGTTTGTTTCAGAGGTCTTTCTGAAATTCATACTTATTATTAATAGTAAATTTATTTCTTTTTATGAGAGATGGAAGTTTAATAACGAACTTGGCTAGTTTATAAGGTGTGCTAGGATGTTTATACGAATATTAACCACCTACACATTAATAACAATGTATTCACATATTATATTCATAATTAACTATTGTATTACTATAATCTAGTCATTACTTAGTGCAATCAACATACCTTCTAGCAGATGCTCGTATGTTTTAATACAATAACAAATTATTAACTTTCATTCTGCTGGCATGTTGGCACTTATGGGGTTCCCCTCCGGTGGAAACCGTCCAGGTAAGATATCCTGGTAAGTAGACAGTCCAAATTGAATGTTTGCAAACGCAGATTAGATGATTATATTGCTAGGGAGGGGGTATTCAGGACTCATTCCTGTAGATGCAGTTTTGTATATTATGATTGATTTTGATGAGTCTTGTTGATGATGCTTTTTGTTTGTGACACATTCCTGTGTATGGTTTGAATTGTATATTGTAGATGCATGATCTGACACAATCCTATGGATTGTTTAAATTGTATATTGTAGATACACACAACCCTATGGATGCATTTTCTGGGTGGCTTTTGGCAGATAAAGATGACCTTTCATAGGCCCTTGTGGCTTTTGTCATCCGTGAAATTATGTTATGTTATGTTAAATCAGCTTAAAAACAGCGCAGTGTGGATGGTAGCCAGAGTGGTTAGCGCGTGGCCTGAGAAGTGAAGAGCTACCGAAGGCATAGGTCGAACCCCTCCTATTTTTTTACTTTCTTTAATGGAAAAAATAATTTATATTATTCCGTTTGCTCTATCTCTCTTCCTTCTTTCCTACTATATGTTTGATCCTCGTTTGCTCTTATAAACAGACGATATTACTTATGTACCATCCTAACGTTTTCTTCTTCAACATATTGGGACTTACACTGCCCGGAATAGTAGCTGAATTGATGTATCCTTTGGGGTTCATGGAGATGGTAGCCGAGTGGTTACAGTGGCCTAAAAGTAAAGATTGCTCAATGGCATTGGTTCGAACCCCACTTATTTGTTACTTTCTTTAACGGATAGAAGTTATATTATTTTATTCAGTTTGCTATTTTTCTTTCTTATTTCTTATTTGGTCTTATAAACAGACGATATTGCCCGTGTATCATATTTCCTACGGGTTATTTAGCATTTACCTTATCACGTGTTATTTGATTTCCCATTCATATATATCCGGTTGGAA
>OZ018327.1:63814801-64231301 GCA_963969495.1 Ceratothoa steindachneri
TTCGTTTTCCTTGACACGATATTTCCTTTTATTTCCATTATTTCTAAACGCTATGAAAATATAACTATTGCAAAATTATAACCAAGATAATGATCCCTCCCTAGTAACGGAGTTAAAATCCCATAGCGATTTCGAATCCGAAGTCCCCTCCCAAATAACTCTCTATCTCGGAAAGGAAAAGTCATCCTCTGACTGACCTAACTCCTCTTTCGATCTTAACTCAGATCCCAACGTACTATTTTCTTGTTTGGGAAAAAACAAATTGGAACAGGTACCATCAGCTCTTCCTTGTGAAGATGTTTCAGGCAACCATGATAAGCTTAAGTTAAACACTTTCATCTCGCAACTTGCCATTATCGCAATTTCAGATTCCGTTTAGTTTGTGTACCTTAAATGTTATTTGCTAGACTATACATTTACTATAGCAAAACACCTTTGCACTATCAATAAAAACTATTAAGATCTTCTACAACTTTTAAACAATGAGTTTCTCGACAAAAATGCCAATGGCGACAAGTTTTTGCCTTTATCGAAGTGCCGCCCGTGCCCACGAAGGCGTTCGACTTCGCTCTGCTCCCTTAATTCAGGAATCTATTTTGTCTAAGTTGCCCTTTGGCTGATTAAAACTCGCTTCCTCTTATTAGAACTTAAGAATTTTGAGGTGAATTTCTTAAAGAAGGAAGTAAGTGTAATAAACTTTTGTCTCACACAATTTAGGGCAAAATACCTAATAATTTCTAAAGAAGACTCAGGTTAAAGACTAGAAGCGATTATTCTTCTCTTACTGAAATATCGTATAACTATTTTTCTACCATTCAGAGCTTAGGAAAACTAAATCATTTTAATGTTTTAAAAATAATTTCCCTTTAAAAAATATTTACAAGCAAATGACTAAGAGTAACTATCTTAAACTTCTAAATCTCTCGAATTATAATAAATCAAAAATTTAAAATAATTCGAACTACTCAAAAAAATGGACAAACCTTAACAAATTGATCCGTCCTAATTCAATTTTTCCTCATAAAGGCCCTCCCCTTTCAATCCAAACGCTTAACGCGAATACTTCCGCTGGCTGGTCGGAGCCTGTAAGCAAATGACAAAGTTCAAATTCAAATTTCTCCCAGTTTGGGGCCATTAAGACCCCAAATTTGTATTGTAAAATGTGTACAGGGTCTCATACAATGTTTCAGTGTCCCGTTTCAAAAGTGCAACCATTAAAATAAAGAACTTTTCCGACTTAATTATTTGTAAAAAAAATGCAATAGTTCTTGGCTTCTCTCGGATGTCAGTCCACCTGAGCAGAGCCCTTTATCCCACCTTTGTGCGTTCTGCCAGGCGAGAACGCATATTTCAGCTCTTTGGTTTCTATGATCAAAGAGGATGAAACCATGACTAAAAGAAGGCCATGTGGTGACGTTAAAATTAATGACAAATCATGTTGAATATTCTGATTCAACTTCTATTAGCAACTGCAACTTCTTGTTAACTAATTTAAATATTGACCTTGTCCTGAGGGGAACTTACCTTCTGTCAGGTTCTGTTGGACTTTTCGTCCAAGAGGTCTTACTAATCGGAATATGTGGCTATATCTTTGGGTGCGAACTTGGGCAAGCTTCTAAAATCTTTTTGCACAAGTAACATACAAACCTGTTCACAAAACATGCACTTGGGGGAACTGGAGGTCAACCTCGCTTTCGGGGCTCAGAATATTCTTGGTAAATCCTAATTTGTATTTAGACGTCTGCGTTTTCAGAGTTGATGACTATGTAGACGATCTTCGAATTGGTGAGATAGGATCGGGAGGGTGAACTGTCTGCTGAGGGTTGACTGCATCGAGTCCCTGAGGAGTCTGAAAAAGTCCAACCTAGTGGGAACATGCTTTTTTCTTATATGAGGTAGGGTTATTGCCATAAGGGAGTGTGCCCAAATATCATAGTCCCCTTAAAAGGTGGACTATGCTGAGCCCCACAACCGTTCGGTGCCAAACTCCAGGTGCATTCTTCTGATCCTCTCTAGGACGAAAGTCTTGACATGGAGGTAGGCAGGCCCTCCTTGAAAGCCGGAATGGAAAAATTAGCGGGCATCAGCCATAAGCAAGGTAAGATGAGAGGGTATGGCGCCGGTCGAGGAAGATGCCCCTTTCCTTCCAAATTCAAACACAATTGAATCTCAACACGGACTCTCTGCCTCAGGAAGTAATCCGAGGTGGCCCCGCTCCATAGAAATGACCTTTTGCCGCGTTCGCATCGGCCACACGAGGCTTACCAACGGCCATCTTATTTGGGTTGTTGCTCGAATTAACCTCTGCCTACCATTTTGGTGGTGGGGATCAGTGGGTTGCGCATCTTATATTGGGATGTCCTCATTTTGCCACTCTTCGGTCGTCCTGTTCCCCGCTCCCTCAAAACCAATGTGGACGCCAGCATAAATACAGTCCTTTCTTATTTTTACTCACTCACTTTTAGCAAGTACGATCCTAGTTTGGATGTAGGGTTTTAATGTCTGGTTATTCTGGAACCTTCAAGTATTAAAGCCGTCAATACGGGATCCCTGGACAATTAAAATCAACCAATTTTACAATCCTATTGAGAAAAAGAATGACAGCTACCATATAGAGCTCCCGTGGTACGATGAAATTCTGCCGGAGGTTCCTTCAAATAAAAGATGTATTTAGAGACTTTAAATAAAGTCAAAGCTTCGTTATCTCTTCAAGGTCACAAACCCGCATAGAGCGCCTAGCCCTCGGCTGACTAGGGAGAAGAGATGCGTCTTCAATTCCTCTTGAAAGCGCCAAAGGATGAGCAGAAAAAAATGGCAAGTGGGAGGAGGTTCTGCCGTGTCGGAGAAGAGAGCGAGAAGGCACGGTTGCCAGGCTCGCGGAGTGGGAGAAGGCTACTAGGAGCTCGCAGGCGACGAGCAGCGCCGGAGGGCACTGTTCGAGCGGGTTGAGCCAACGAGAGAGCAAAAGAGAATTAAGATGGAGCCGCAGCATTCAGAGCCTTATACGCAAGAAGGAGAAGGTACCGTAACGGAGAAGTACGCGAGCCGAAATTTTCTGCAAGAGTCCAAAAGTAGAGGATGCATGGGCGGGGGAAAGAAGGTAGTTGCAAGAGGCGGCTCTTTCAAAACTATTATCATCGAAGTGGGAAAAATTCTATCTGAGATTACGGAGAAATTAGATAGTGATCCGACAGGCAAGGGAAATTTGGGCAGCAATGCTACAGCTAACATCTAGAAGAACGAGTCATTTAGGCCCTAACCCCGTAGGTATTTCTGCGGCCATATATCCTGCAGATATATTCCCTTCCTCTATATTCCCCACTTTCTTTACAGATTCCTTCTTACACACTTTCTAAAATAGATTCCCTCATTGGTTTTCATTTTATTAAATTAAGTAATAATAATAAAAATAGGAGATCCATAATGAAGGGAGTGGAACAGCGTTTAAGGCAACAAGGATGCGGAGTTTAGACACTCGCGTTGGGAGAAAGAAACGCTCACCTCTCTCCTTTCGAGAACACGTTTGCCCAAGGCCCAGAAAGTGCACGTTTGAAACCGAAGGTACGCACACTCGGGCTGGGGAGTCCGCATGCCTGTTTGGGGCAAGTGGCGTGACTGGGCGTCTGGGTGGGCCAAGTGCAGCAACAAGGGTGAAGGGAGAGGGTGAGTGAAGGTCTTTCAAGAGCAAAGGTGAGGCACACACGGATTTAGGAACGAGAAACTAGGTTAGAAGAATGACTTGCAATTTCTACCTCCACACCGAAGTTCATAAGAGATATTTTCATTTACCTTCCCACATACACAACATATAATACTATAGACATAGAGCCGGTACGCACGCAATCACAAACAATACAATTAAAGATACACAAACGTTGTCTTATACCAACTGCAACACACACACACGAACACTATTTCGGGCCAGATATTTTTAAGAATTTGTCAAAAGAAGTTTCAACGGGGCCCCCTCGCCCCAGAAATTGTTTGTCGAGGTTGACTCACTGCATTGTCTGTCACCTGAGCCTGCGCTTCTCATTCATCCCCCTCCTCTCTGCTTTATTTTTCCTCAAGTGAACATGCCCTTGTTGGTCTGCTTTCTCTTCTCAACAAAAATGAATTAAATTCCCTTCCACTCTCAGCTATAAAACACCCGCGTCTTCTTGCATATAAAATGCATGTGTGACACACTACTCTTTTAGAGGCAAGCTATACTTGTGATAATATTTGTTATTATAGGTAGCGCAGTTTTATGTACACATAGCTACTACATTATTTATATATTTGTTATACATTTATATAAACCATCTACCTGAATTGATACACTTCTTTCACACTGATTTTATCCCCATTTACAACCCAGACAATCGCCCCATCTCGCATGCCAGAGCAATAGCTATAGGGTGAATCAAACTACATGAAAATAAAAACTTTAAAAAAAGTACCAAGAGAAAGAGGGTGAATAAGCGAGGTTTTAGAAAGCGCCTCTCACCAAGCGGGTTTCGCGGCAGGTGAGCGATGAATTGCCGCTCAAATCCCTCTGGCTCGGGACGAAACGGTTTGAGAAGAATCCAAAACATCTCTCTCGCGAATCTAATTTCTCCGCCCTCCAGGCGGGCGCGCGCTTAATTGCGAGGGGACGTTTTGCTGGTATGAAAGATAGGGCTGATAAAATTTATAAGGAAACAGTCATTCACCAGTGAAAACCAGGAAGAGAAAATGTAAGAATAAAAATACGAAAAATATATATAAAAGGAATAACTTATCTTTCCTGAAGTTGGAAAGGTTCATTCAAATTCGTAAACTATCCTGGTAAGTTTTTCTCAGAGTAAGATCCCAAAGCTCCTGAGATAGAGGCAATTTTTTAACCTTTAGGCCTTTTCCCCACATTTTTCACTATCGAGTTCCTTATTTTATGCCCAGCTGTTGGATGCTACGTGCCGTCAACTTTCTTTTCTGGCCAACGAGATCTAAACTTGCTATAAAAGCGCCACTCACATTTGGCCAAGCCTCCGTTAATGAAAGAGCTAATTGTGCGTGTATATAGGCATAATGTATATAGGCATTCGAGTGGGTTGGTTTCCTCGAATGCCTATATACATTATTTTTCGTTTCACGATAATACTGTTAAAAAATCGGTAATTTCTAACCTTTTCCTTAGAGCATACAAAATATGTCATCCTTCCTATTTAGATGAAGAAATTGTCATCATCAGGAACATTTTTTATAATTTGTATTACCCCGATTGGTTCATATCGTTTGCCCATTTTGCAGCTAGGAAAAGATTCTATGGTAATAAGCCTTCCCGCATTAATGACTTCAACAAATGTATAACATTGCCATTTAATAATAAATTAAATAGTTCAAAGGACATATTTGGAAAAGCGGGTATTAATCTAGCCTTTAAATATAATTCCTTAAACCAATTGATGATGGCCAGGAAACCCAAAGAACATCATAACATAGGAGTATATGCAATACCATGCAACGATTGCCATAAAGTTTATATAGGGGAAACGGGGAGAAATCTAGACAAGAGATTGTATGAACACAAAAGAGATATTAGAGTGGGCAGCGAAAGTAGTGGAATATTTTGCCATGTTAGAGACTTGAATCATTCGATCGATTTCAATGGAAGTAAAATGGTATTTAAATCGGCTAACTATGTTTAGAGAAGAATCGTAGAATCGAGCTTGATATCGTCAGTTCCTAATTTAAATATATCTGAGGGTCAATTTTCTTTTAATCCTGTAATACGAAAGCAAATAAACAAAATAGTAAAATGTCAGCCCTTCAATATGTTTAGGCCTAACTCCCCCCCCCTCCTGATTAACCACAAGTAGGGGATTGGGGGAAAAAAGAGGGGATCTTTCACGATTTGACCCTGTGTTATGTTTGTAAGCACTTTTCTTATATTTTCTATCCAGTGTCAGTTGAAAAAGGGTGTGAGATACACCGAAACTGTTCTGAATTAAATTGTCTTCGGAGAATGTGGTTTAATTCCTCATATATATATATATATATATATATATATTCTGATATATGTATCTAAAAAATCCCATTTCACTGCAACCATACTATTTCAGTACTATTTTAAAAGGTGCATAAAGTGGCACTCCCATCTATGAGGAAAATCTTTGATTGGGAAAGTAAAATAAAAACGCAAATTATTTTAGTAAAAACTAAACCCTAGAAAACACTTTTTGTATACCATAAAAACCTGGGTACATATCAATAAAGGTCAAGATGAAAATTTCTTTAATTATGTTGTTCTCCAACTACTTTCTGTTTAGATAAAATAAAAAGACCAACAAATTAGAGCTACAAAATTCCTTCCACTTCAAAACTTAGTTCGTTAACTTACAGTTTTGAACCCGATCATAGTTGCTAAATTTTATGAAAACATTTCGCTAAGCCTAGCAAGCAATTTAGTCAATAAGTAAATTACCGGCTTCGACTGATATCCTTCAGACAGAATCCTCGCACGAAATTGCTGTGACGGGAAGAGAGAGAACTGAAATGGCATAAAGATGGAGGAGGGATAACGAAAAACACGATGATAGAACTTATCTTTATTATTATTCTCTATCTTTTAATAATATAACGTAGAAGTTGCTCAAGGTGGGGGTCTCGAAAATCTGTTGGGAATCATTAATTACTTAAATTCAGTTTAGCTAAACAGAATGTTTGATCTTTTCATTTATCACTGGTGAAATTTGAATACCGACAGATTGTTCTAAATTTGTTCAACCTTTCACTTTTCTACATACTTTCGTGTACTTGAGGTTAGAAAACCTACTGGATACTCGCTGAGGGCTCTGGAATGGAATAATACAAACTACCATTTAGTTAGTTCTCATTCTTAAATATTTTGTTAGTTAAATTTCTTAAGTTGCACAAAGATTACTAATTTTTTACCGACGAAATTTTAAGATTACTAGTCCACATGAGTAATTCTTTTCCTGATTATACACCCATCAATTACAGACTAATGATTGAATCAGAATTAATCTTAATTGGAAATTGGAAATGAATATAGGACCTCCAAATTTGGTTCATTTATATTTTTTGGTGAGAATATTTGAAAGAAAATCTAGAAAAGATTTGGTGAAAAGCTTTTCTGACGTAAACTTGGAATTTCGAGACACAAAAGAAGGTAAAGTCGGTGCCAGCGGGAAGATCCTAACCCGGTTATGGGAGGAGTTGACGACTGTGGGCTAAAAACCCGCAGACGTGTCGTGGTCGGGATACTTCCAAGACGAGGTCCATCCCACAATGCTCACGCGAAGAACATCTCCATAAACCAACGCCTGGGAGATCTTTGTACGGCGGAAGGAGTCTTTTTTGTAGACCCCTACCGCACCTTTTACGGGAGAAACGACCTGTACAAAAGGGCCATAGTGCATCTTTCCTTTAAAGGGAAAGCTGTACTCGCAAACATGATCTAGGATGTTGTGGAGCGGACTCAAAGAAGTGTCAGGCCCCGAGTAAAGGAGGACGTACGCAAGTAAACTCGTGTTACCTCAGGAACGACTTTTTCTGACGTCACAAAGAGAGGAGTGACCCCGCCACAGAGAAAGAAAGCGGGAAACGGAAGAGGGTAGGGAGTCCTACAGTCGGGGACTTCCTCAAGGTTCTTCTGTTGAATGCGGGGTCTATCAGAAACAAGTTTCTTGAACTTCGTGGCCTCGTAGCAACAGAAGAACCCGAGATGGTGGCCATAACGGACTCGTGGATAAAAACCTCAAGCCGAGATTTTGAAGGTAAACTCACGATTCCCGGTTACCAGCTCTTCCTGAAAGATCGGCCAGAGAGAAAGGGTAGCGGTGTGATGTTGTATGTCAAGGATACTATCAACTCGACGGATTGCAACATCGTATCCGACCATGAACTACTAGGTGTTGACCTAGAGATAGGTCCAGCCAAATACAGGACCCTAGTGTTTTACAGACCCCCTGTCCAACTCTTAGAACAGGACAGGAGTCGGTATCAGGTGTTGGGCGAACTTGTAAAAGACAGAGTTTGTATCGTCATGGGGGATTTCAACATACAAGTTGACTGGGAAACCAGAGAACCCTGTGGCGAGAACGCACTACTCCTGGAGTTCGCGAACAATGAGTTCCTGACTCAATGGGTGAGAGAACCAAAGAAAGCAGAAAATATCCTCGACTTGGTTTTCACCTCTGAGGATGACATCAGTGAGGACCTCTCTATTGGCGAAGAGCTCGGTGGCAGTGAACACCGACTAATTAGATTTGTAGTCAAAGTCCCCAAGGAAGAGCCTGCAACTAGTAAATCGAAAAACTTGATTTGAGAAGAGCAGCCTCCGCTGGTATTCGTGCTGGACTGACTGACGCGAGGCTAAAAGTGTGCGATACTGTTGAAGACCCGTGGAACAGTTTAAAAACCACATTCATAAGTCTTTAATCGCGTTTCATCCCTCTGAAATGCTCCCGTCGGTCTTCTGATCAACCAAAGTGGTTTAATCAAGAAATCGGCCAACTGCTTAGGGAGAAGAGAAATGTGTACCGGCAATCGAAGATCTCGGGTGACTTTGACGAATACTGGAGGCTAGCCAGGAGACTCAAGTCCAGCATAAGGGTGGCTAAGCGGTCTGAGGAACTACGATTGGCGAAACTTTGTAAAGAGAATCCCAAGGCGTTCTTTGGATATGTGAACAGCCGTAAACCAATCCGTGGAACGATTGGCTCTTTTAGGAATGAGGAGGGGACATTAAAGCACTCAGATGCAGAAAATGCTAACCTCCTCAACGACTACTTCTTTTCAGTGTTTACTGAAGAGTGTGGTCCCATCCCCCAGCCAACGAGTTCCTACTCGGGGGAAAAGCTGGGGGAAATAAACTTCACCAAAGGAGAAATAGAAAATAAGATCACTGACCTAATGACGACTAAGTCACCTGGTCCGGATGGGTTTCTACCTAAAGTGTTGAAAGAAGTGCGCGATTAAGTGTCACGACACCTGAGCGCAATCTTTAACATGTCAATACGGACCGAATGCGTTCCTAGAGACTGGCGTGAAGCGGATGTCACTCCTATCTTAAAGAAAGGAGACTGAAGCCAACCTTCAAACTACCGACCTATCAGTCTGACTTCGATAGTCGGTAAACTCATGGAAAGCATGATGGTGGACAAAATGACGTCGCATTGTGAGTCAAACCTGCTAGTGATGAGTTCTCAGCACGACTTCCGGAGGCAACGGTCATGCTTGACGAACCTTGTGGAATTCTTCCACTTCGTCTTCAGTGAGCACGATCGGGACAAGGCGGTGGATGTGGTCTATTTAGACTTTTAGAAAGCCTTTGATAAGGTACTACACCGCCGCCTTCTCCGGAAAGTGCGAGCGCTGGGCATAGACGGAAAAGTAGCCGGCTGGATAAAGAACTGGCTAAATGGCAGACAGCAACGGGTCATGGTGAATGGACAGGCTTCTGAGTTGGTGCCCGTTAAGAGCGGGGTGCCTCAAGGTTCTGTCCTGGGACCGCTACTATTCATCATCTACGTCAACAACATGGACGGTGACATGGTTGCCAAGATTTCTAAATTTGCCGACGATACCAAGCTTGGTATGAACGTTGCAAATGATGGAAATACTGCCCGCCTGCAGGAAGATCTTCGGAAGATTGGGGAGTGGTCTGATACGTGGCAAATGCCTTTTAGCGTGAACTAATGCAAAGTGATGCATATCGGCCAGCAAAATCCCCAATCCCCTATATACTTAAGGGCACTGCTCTGTAATCGAGTGACACTGAGAAGGACTTGGGTGTAACTATCAGGAGTGACCTCAACTTCTCGAAACAGTGTATTGAGGTGGAGAAGAAAGCCCAAAGGATGTTAAGGTATATAAAGCGACAGTTTGGATATCAAAACAAGGAGATAGTACTCTGTCTGTACAACTCTCTCGTCCGACCGCACCTGGAGTATGCCGCGCAATTTTAGAGTCCTTCGTTTCGAAATGACATCGCGAGATTTGAACGCGTGCAAGCCAGGGCAACCAAAATGATTCCTTCTATCAGACATATGAGTTATAATGATAGACTAAGGGAATTAGATATGTTTTTGCTGGAGACCCGGAGACTACGTGGTCAGCTTAACGCAGTGTTTAAAATACTTCGAGGCTGGATATTTACCAGCCCAGCAAGGGGATAACAAGAAATCACGGCTACAAACTTGAACTGAAGCGATATCACCGTGATCTGTGTGCGAAATTCTTCACATACAGTATATGTGGTAGTTGGAACGCACTTCCGACGGAAGTTGTCAACAGTGAATCTGTTGACCAGTTCAAGTCAAGAATAGATAAAGTCTTGCGAAATCACCGTTAAGATCATCGCGAGTGATCTTCGAGGTTGCCATCGGACACCTTCAGGATTTCGCCAAAAGTACCTTCCTTGTATGGACCGTAAGGTCTTCTAGGGTACTTATTTTCCTTGTAGTTCCTTGTAGCTTTCTCTATCGTTCTCTCTTTCTCATCTACGTCAACGACATGGACGGTGACTTGGTTGCCAAGATTTCTAAATTTGCCGACGATACCAAGCTTGGTATGAACGTTGCAAAGGATGGAAATACTGCCCGCCTGCAAGATGATGTTCGGAAGATTGGGGAGTGGTCTGATACGTGGCAAATGCC
The DNA here is from genome assembly GCA_963969495.1 of Ceratothoa steindachneri. Classification (NCBI taxonomy): domain Eukaryota; kingdom Metazoa; phylum Arthropoda; class Malacostraca; order Isopoda; family Cymothoidae; genus Ceratothoa; species Ceratothoa steindachneri. The sequence continues at coordinate 63,825,445 of OZ018327.1, forward strand.
TTTTAACGTAAATAAATGCAAAGTGATGCATATCGGCCACCTGAAGTCCCCAATCACCCTATATCCTTAAGGTCACTGCTCTTGAATACACTGACACTGAGATGGACTTGGGTGTAGCTATCACCACTGACCTCAAGTTCTCGAAACAGTATATTGAGGTGGAGAAGAAATCCCAAAGGATTATATGGTATATAAAGCGACAGTTTGGATATCGGAACAAAGAGATAGTACTCTGTTTGTACAACTCCCTCGTCCGACCGCATCTGGAGTATCTCGTGCAATTCTGGGGTCCTTCATTTAGAAATGACATCGCGAGATTGGAACGCGTGCAAGCCAAGGCAACCAAACTGATTCCCTCTATCAGACATAAAAGTTATGAAGATAGATTAAGGGAATTAGATCTGTTCTCGTTGGAAACCCGTATACGGCGTAGTCAGCTCATTGAAGTTTTCAAAATACTTCGAGGGTTCGACAATGTTGACTACAAGGATATTTTTACACTTGCTGAGAGCAGAACACTAAATCACGGCTTTAAACTTGAACTGAAGCGTTACAACCGCGATCTGTGTGGAAATTTTTTCACCTACAGTATCTGCGATAGTTGGAATGCACTTCCAGTGGAAGTTGTCAACAGTGAATTTGTTGACCAGTTTAAGTCAAGAGTAGACAGGGTCTTGAAAAGTGGCCGTTTAAGGACGTAAAGCATTTTAACAGAGATGTGCCCGCTCGACTGCTAGTCTAAAGGTACCCTCATTGAATGGACCGTAAGGTCTTCTAGGGTACTTTCTTTCCTTGTTACTCCTTGTTACTGTTTTTTTCTCTCTCTCAATAATGCTGACATCCGTGTAGCAAATAACTAGAATGCGTTTGAAGTCAGTGGGTTCAAAAGGTAGTCTCTGAATGAGGAGGACACCCGAGGGCCAGACGTACTGATCCAATTTTGGCCTGGTCGCTTCTCGAATCGGAGGCCCACCCGTCCTTCCTCGGACCCACTGCTGATGGAATGAAGTGAGTTGACCCCCCTAACGCGGGGTGAACTCGCTTCTCTACACCCCCGGAAGGCGCCATTAGGCCGGACAGACCGACTTCAGAAAGATCCTTATCCCAGATGAAGAAAATCTTGGCTCTCAAGGTGGAACCAGTCGTGGTAGGAGGTCCCTTCTCTCTTTGTGACTCCTCGAGGTTTCAGGCTTCCTGAGATGAAGCTTACACAGTGGCAGACTCAGATTCCGTAATGGCACCGAACGGATTCGCCTCCAAGGAAGATCCTGTCATTTGGGGCTTGCTCTTCTCCTTGACCTTGTTCAGCTGAGGTATCACTGATCCTTATTGCGGGCTTTTCAGTCCGTCCTCTTGTTCTTAGTCGTGTGGTCTAGAAAACCAACCTCCATTGGGAAAGAGCGGAAGCAGACTCGCAGGCTCTTGTCAAATTCATATGTATGCCTGCATGGCAGTAGCGTGCACGGACCGCTGGTGACGCTATCCTTTGGTCCTTTCAGGAGATTAGCCCCTTCGAGCCGCTTCCACCGGGATCAGTCAATTCTGGGCCGCGCGCGTGTTTATTACCAGTCCCTTTTGATAGCAAAGGGGAGATCGACGTTGATGCAGAGATGGAGTCGCCCTTGAGCAACTTCAAAGAAAGGGGTCAAGGGAAGCTACTGCACTCGTAAATGCGGGAAAAAGTAAAGGTCCTCTCTGGTGGAAGAAGGTTTCGGGATACACTGAAAAAACACAAGGGAGGGGAACCTCCTTTTCTGGGTTGGAGCTGCCCGCGAGCGTCTCCAAATATGCCAAAGGGGAAATTCTAAGCCGCATAGGGATGGTGACAGGGAAGGCACTCCATTCGTCGAAAGAGGGTGAGGCCGCGCTTGAAGGTACTTATCCAGTCGCCCGCTATTACGTCCTCTTATCGCCATTATTAGTTTGAAAAAGGAAAGAAACATGAAAAGTAGACACTATGACCTCCCAATGCCTTGGCAGGTTAAGAGAAATTTCTCCATAGGATAAAAGAATTCCAGAATGCTATCGTTTACACATACTCAGCCCATGGGTTCGAACTAAGATGAATCTTGACAACCCAGCCCGCCATTTAGGATAAATTGTCCTCGATCTTATGCCATAGAGGATGGTGGCGACGTAGCTCCCTATATGTCTCCTGGAAGGAAGTGAGCAGAGTAGACGGCCCAACACACCTCATGTCTAATACTTACCTTAGCCGGTGGCTGACTATTCCAACTCGTTTCCTGGAAACTTTTGTTCATATGCTAACAATAGTGGCACGTCTTTCTTTGGGGCTATAAATGCATCATTGCAAAGAAATAATGTTGCCATAAAGCTCAACCCAGTCGGAATCATTTAGATTTCCAAGGTGGTTTCCAAAACAGATGAGACGCCATGCTTGTTGGCGTCCCTCGCGGTGGTATTGGTTTTCACCATAAATGTTCAGAATGATTACAAACTGTGCTTTCTGCCTATTTTTCAACGACCCGAGGATTCTTCTATTTAGGCTTCATATTCACTTCTACTTACCGCCCCACTTTCTTTACAAATTTCTTAAAATTTGAAACTATGGTAAGATTCTCACGTAGGATTTATATTAATATTTAATAAAAATAAAACAAATAAGTATTATTATTTATTTTATCGAAGAAATTTAAGTCTTATTAGCTTCAAGAGATAGAAAAGATGTAATGCAAATTAAAAAAAAACAACGACAAAAATGTTGGCCTGAAAGGACATTCATACCAGCGATTATCAAATAACAATAAACCAAAACTCTTTAACAAGCCTGAGCCCTTTGAAATGACCTTGATAAATAAAGGACAATTAACGGCGGCAGACAGATCCCGGAATTAACGGACAACGCCCCCCCCCCCCCCAAAAAAAAACCCTGAATGACACGGCACCTATCAGAGAAGCAAGGCCAACAAATAATGAGACAAACAAGGGTGTTTCGGTTAAATTTGACGATTTTTAACGTCTCCTTTTATTAATGAACCATTTGATGTATCAGTGTTCAAATAATGGCGTTGGGTGACACAGACAGAGCAATGTTTTAGTTGAGAAAAAGTTAGCAGCCAATGGAGGTAATGGAAGCTATCTGAATAGTGGAAAAGAGGCAGCTGCATCAGAATGAATTACGCTCAGTATCAAAATGCCGACATCACGACTAGTACTGAATGCTCTGTTAACAATTTAAAGGCTGCAACACCTGACATGGTCACCTACAACGGGAACTACGAAGGCGTGACCGGCAGAAAGGAACACAACAGGCGTTCTGACTGCGTCAGCTCGTCCGAATTCATCCAACAACTGAAGGACAAGGTAATGCAAGACCCGGCCAAGATAATCTGGGCTTGAGTGAGAGAGGTGGGCGTTGAAGTCACCACCATGAAGCTGGCTCTGAATGGGCAGCTTTGCTACAACAGGTACACGAGGCCCAGGGGGCAAATTATGACTATATCAAAGAAGCTCTTGGACAAGCTGATTCATCCTGTTGAGCTTGGGAGGATCTGGTTATTTTCAGACGAAAAGAACTTCTGCCAGGACCATTTTCCAAACACGCAGAACAACGGTGTCTTGCCTATAATCCATGAGACGTTTCACGTATCATGAAGACCAAGTTGCCAAAACTGTGATCGTATGTGGGTGTGTTTCCAGTGAGGGTGATGCAATGACGCTCCACATGTTCGAACAGCATCTCCAAGCTGTTCAATAATTAAGAGGGCTACGTGGAGCTGCTGGAGATTGTGGTTAAACCCTGGCTGGAGAGGGTTGCTGCTAAAAGGCCATACCTCCGGAAAAAGTCCCAAGTGGTTGTCGGAGAATTTCTATAACTTCACCAGCCCCCCTTTCTGGCATTCTAGATCCCCCAATTGTTATCCCATGGTGTGTGGGGCCGCGGTTAAAAAAGACACCAACCACTACCTCCAACCCCAAGGCCGTGGGAGACGAGAACGGTTACTTTGAGTAAACTGTTAAATTTATCCCGAACACCCTATACAAATGGAATAGGGCAAAACAATTAGTGTAGCCATATATAAAAGGTTAAGGACATTTGCTCAATGAATTACTGTCCTGTTACAGATGTTTAAAGGTAAACAAAACACTACTGTCACAATCCTAGATGTACGTTTATTGTTTAAAAAATGACGGGGAGGCGAAAATACAAAGGACAGCAGCAGACCTCTGATCAGCAACATAGAAACAGGCAAAAGTCACAACTAACAGACTGACGCAAACGCGTAAATGAGCATCTCCAGGCGGTTCAATAATTATTGCAGCACGTTAATGAATAAAAAAAAAGCTTTCTCATGACTTATGTACACTATGAACAAGTTTTTAAATCAATCATCACTATTTCAGTTCTTGGAACAATAGAGAAGCAAAGAGTTACTCGGTATGACCTTTATTGCCATGGAGCCTCCCCCAGCATTGTTTGAGTTGGATCGTTCTGGAGAAAAATACAAGAAAAAGATCTAATCCCTCTAAAGTTGTTCAGGGAAGTGCTCCGAAATATATTTAGACTCTGGAGCTAGAATTAAAAGTATATGGAATGGATAATAGGTCACCTTTACCTCGCTAAGCTTTTGCAAAATTTGCTTGGTTTTAAAAAAATTGCACGCACATCATAAATTAAACTGATAATTCAAAATAAACCTTTAAAAAACGAAAATAATTGCAAGCAATTCTATTTAAAAAAAACAAATTCTGTGAATTTTATCTATAATACCGTAACACTTGATTGGGATGTCTCGCAAGAAAATAAGACTGATTATATGAAACTATTTGTGTACCGCATGGGGCCTATTTCGTAGGCCAGTGTTTAAGGTAGAATATTTGACGAAAAACAGCGAAACCTGGACACTAAATGCACAAGGAGCGGAGAATCGAAAGAAAACTCGGAGAAATAGGAAAGGATACATAAAGAGGCAATATAGAGGGGAAATAAAGATGTGGATTGCAGGAATAGAAAGAAGAGCCTAATTCCAAGCCGTTTCTTGATCATTTACAAAAATCGCCTTTCGCCCAAAGGGACCTTTGTAAATAAAGAATATGGAGCGTGCATCAAACTTTTTTTCTTTTCCTAAAGGTGAATTGCAAAATGATATAAATATACGTATTAGGAATAACACCAAAAGACCACAAGATAAATACTTGGGATAAGAAGACAAACACTGGTGACATATATATGATAGTAAAGAACTAAAAGTTCTAAAGTGAATTTGGGCAGAAGACAATAAAAAACGACACGAGATGTGCAAAATAAATCCTAAACTGGGCACCTTTATACCTAAAGACACCCAGACAACGACCTCGTAGAAGGTGAGAGCAAACTCGAGCATCAGGGGGAGGGGGAGTGGCGAAGCTTGAAGTACACGTGAGTGGGGTCGTGAACAAACTCTCGTCATCCTTAACCATTTTTCCCTTAGACCTTACCTCCCCCTGCCCCCATTCTTCCTCATGCGTGCCCTCCTGGTCTCAACATCCAAGAGGATTTGAGTTTATATTTCTTCCACACATGTTGACTATATTCGCCACATTCTTTACAGATCTGTCCTTACAAACTCCCTCCAAGAGATGCCTTCGTTGGTTTCTTCTTCTTAGATTGAAGTGGCAACAATCCGGTTCACCAGATTTGAACCACATGGAGATTGAAGTAGTATCTATGATTTTAGCATAGTAAAGAGCCATATCTCACTAAAGTGTCAAAGTTCTGAATTATAGCTGCAAAAATGCTGGGTAAAATTATCCTCTGAATCTCTACGTACCAGTTGCGCTCATTCAATACTTTTGCCTTTCTGCCACCATTTTGTAGCATATACAGTTTACTTTCACATTATTCTAAGTATTATTCAATATTACATTTTGTTATGAAAATATGTAAATAAACCTCAATCTACACTTCTTGTTTCCACGTTTAATATATTCCTTGTTGTGCTTTTTTCTATGCTCTGGATTCTCATATTTCCCGTAATCCAAAATCTCGGTGTTCAGTGAGAGATTTCTCTTCCTTTGTGATAATTAATATTTTTCTATTTAGATCTTTATGAGCTTCTTTCATAGAGGGATCCACATTTCAGTAGGGTGGATCCGATGGTCCTGGGTGAGTCATGAGGAGGGGGCGGCGAATCCGAGTCCGCCGTTCATCGACACCGGTGAGGAAGGAGGAGAAGAAGGCACGTGGTCTAACGGAATAAATGCCTCTCTCCCGCATACACACACCGCACCCACCCGCACCCAAACAAACATCACCACTCGTCCTTACACACCCGCTGCGGACCTATTCTAATTATGGGTGCATCTGCGTATACAGCTAAGGTGAAATATATTGGCAAGGTCTGATATACAGGCAAGCGGCGATAAAATACAGGCAAGGGGCGATAAAATACAGGCAAGGGGCGATAAAATACAGGCAAGGGGCGATAAAATACAGGCAAGGGGTGATAAAATACAGGCAGGGGCGATAAAATACAGGCACGGGGCGATAAAATACAGGCAAAGGACGATAAAATACAGGCAAGGGGCGATAAAATACAGGCAAGGGACGATATACAATGCAATAAAGTTGTCCAATGAACAAGTAAAATTATTTTGCTATGTACACATGGTTGGGTGTGTACGCATGTGTACGTGCCATAATCCCACGACTGTGAAGAGGCGAGCTAAAGGAACATGAGCGACAAGGCGGCGGAGTGGGCGAGTATTTCGAGCCCAAAAGGGCCAATTGGGACAACAGCGTCAACAGAAGATGTCGTAGGACACGGCGTCTGATTGTTAATGCCAAGGTGCCGGGCTCGATTCCAGCGAACGCGGACACAAAACTTCAAAGTCGTCACAAGTGTGGCGCCTATTGACGGAGAGGCTGTACCTACCCTCACCCCTCCCCCTTCAGAGATGGGTATCTCCTACAAACGTCACCTCGCGCATAGCTAATCACAACAACACTGTCTTTTTCTTCTGTCTACACAACACAACATCCCTACTGTTCTCTTCCGTCCGGGAAATCCTGCCAATGTGTAGTTGTATCCACATAACCCAAACACTGAACGGGATCCCCTTTCCCATGGATTGGTGTCAAAAACACACTGACAAATCCACCCGACCACCCAAACGAGGACCAGCCCCTGATGCCCTCGGGCTCACCCAGATATCATTCTGATAATTATGTTAATTTCATTATCCTTCCTACTTTCAGCGTTAACAAGACTCGTCGTAGCGCCTGTCTCAATAGCTCTGGAGAAGTTGTATACTAGGTCAACGGAATATGGAAAATACCCGATGAATAGAAGAGAGCGAATGTAGTCCCCATTTTCAAGAAGGGTAGTAAAGAGGATCCAAATAACTTTAGACCGGTTAGTCTAACTCCTGTAGTCTGTAAAATTCTTGAGAAAATAGTTAAAAAAGGGATTTGCCAACATCTAGAGAGGGAGGGGTTAATCAGCGATACTCAGCATGGGTGTAGATCAGGTAGATCATGTTTGACTAACTTACTAGACTTTCTGGAGCTCGTAACAAATCCAGTAGATAAGGGAGAGAATGTAGATGTAATTTACTTGGATTTTAGCAAAGCATTTGATAAGGTACCACATAGGAGACAAGTTCATAAATTAAAAATGATTGGGATATGTGGGGGTGTTTCAAATTAGATAGCTGAGTAGCTGAAAGATAGGAAGCAAAGGGTAGTGCTAAATGGTGTAAAGTCAGAGTGGAGGGATGTTATCAGTGGGGTTCTTCAGGGATCAGTTCTCGGTCCATTATTATTTGTCATCTATATAAACGATCTTGGGGAGGCAGTTAATAATAAAGTGTCAATTTTTGCAGTAGTAAAAGGTATTGATGCTAATTTTAAAGTGCAGGGGGATTTAAATAAATTGTTATCCTGGGCACATAAGTGGCAAATGACTTTCAACCTTGATAAGTGCAAAGTTATTAACATGGGAAAAGATAATAGAGAATTTAACTATGAAATGGATGGGCATTGGTTAAGCTCAGTAGATGATGAGAAAGATCTAGGAGTAGTAATAGATAAGTCATTAAGGTTTTCTAAGCAGTGTATTGAAGCAAGAAATAGGGCAAATAGATTGCTGGGTTTCATTAAGAGAAATGTCAGTTACAAAAGTAAGGAGGTTATTCTTAAACTCTATAACTCTTATGTTAGGCCACATCTAGAGTACTGTATACAGGCATGGTCCCCACATTTTAGACACGATATTAACGTTCTCGAGTCAGTGCAACGGAGGGCGACAAAGATTATTCCTTCCCTGAGGCACCTTGAATATATAGATAGACTGAGGGTATTAAATATGTTCTCGTTCGAAAGGATGTGTGTAAGAGGGGTTATGATTGAGCTGTTTAAATTTTTTTCCGGGATAGATAAATTGGATGTTAGCAAGTTTTTTGAGTTAGATGATGGAAATCGGACTAGAGGTCACCACTTGAAAATTAAAAAGCAAGGGTGTAGGTTGGATTTAAGAAAATATTTTTTCACCAATAGAGTGGTAGACTTCTGGAACAAATTGCCCCGGAGGGTAGTAGGTAGTCCAAATTTATATGGATTTAAGAGTAGGTTGGAGGAGTTTATGGGGAGGGAAGGTTGTGATGGTCCCTAAGTTTTGTATATATATTAATATTGTTTGTATATATCTATAGCTGAATGATTTAGTTCTTAACAAGCCTTGATTGGTGATACCCTTGTTTCTGGACGCAATCCTCTGGATGTAGTTTTCTTGGGAGTTTGGGTGCCACAAAAAAGAGGCCGTTTGACTCGGATTACCTATGATGAGCCCTTGTGGCTTTTGTCATCTGTTATACTATATTGTGGGGGACTTTGATTTTGTATTTCCCTGGCGATGGTGCCTTTTGTTTTTGATCGGTTCGTGTGGCTGGTTTAAATTGTATATTGTGGGCGCGTGATCTGACACAATCCTATGGATTGTTTATAAAGTAGTTGCATGATCTGATATAATACTATGTGGGTGGGTTTTGACGGATGCGGATGACCTTTGATAGGCCCTTGTGGCTTTTGTCATCCGTGAAATTATGTTATGTTACATAAATCATTCATTCAATCATTCACACACACACACACACACACACGAGCGCGCGCGCCACGCCTTCATACCAGTAACCGTCGGCCTCTCTTGGGGTCACAAGTCATCTAATTTGATATTGCGTGTGAGTGAATGGAAGGGAAAAGGAGTGAAGATGACCTCTGGGTACATGACCTAGATGAAGATGAGATCGGGAAAGATGACCTGGATGAAGGTAATAACGACAGAGAATGACCTCGAGAGAGAATACTTCAGGGAAGATGACCTCGGAGATGATGACGTAGGGAAAGGTGAGCCCATATGAGATGACCACGAAGAAGACGACGAGGGGGTTAATGGTCTCGTCCTCTGCTCAAACCTTGATCAAGCTTTTCTTCATCATCAAGAAAATAAAAATAACTGATTCTAAGAACATTGGCCTTAATTTACTGTAGAAGTCTAAATACCGCGTACAGAAGTGTACGCAGAAATACTCCGACACAAGCTACGTGTCCCTCCCATATTCCCAAATGGACCAGCCTCGAATTCTCTATCGCCCCTTTTTCGCGCCATCGTAAACTCCGACGTGGCTCTCGAAGGTGTGAAAGACATACTGTCTGCCCACAGATGAAAAAAGGTCTTTCGCGCGGCGATACGGATTTTATGAAAATTTGGTGCTTTCTCTCGATTTCTGCTCGCGAGGGAAATAAAAGGAAAACTTCTCCCTGGATTCGGGCAGAAGACCTTGGACCTACGTTGTGAGGTGGAGCTCGATCCACAGAAGAAACAGTTCGCCCGTTGCAAGAAAGGAACTTCTCGGGGAATTGGTTGTAGCCGTCATGGTACTTGTAGGTGCCAAACTTCTCGCAGACTTCCCCTCCTTCAGAGTCAGAGGTTACACAGGACCTGCTTCTGCGGATTACCCTAGACGTAACTAGGTAATCGGTTTTGGCTACCCACTCCAGGAGCCGAATAATGGGACAATCACTTCGAGGAAGAAGTCCGATTTGAGCCACCGTTTGGTTCACCTTCGTGATCCGGCATAGGATCATTATATCACTGGTCTAGGATTACTTTCTCATTCGGTAACCTCGGACGGCCGGACTAAGTGCGATCATCGTCACTAGAAGATCTTCAACGTCATTCTCAAACACACTTATGAACTCAAAGGTATCATTAAAGTGAACTATCCCCTCCCCTAACTTCACCAGTCTATTTGTGAACTAGAATTCCCATCCCGAGCCCGTAACCTCGAGTATTAGAAGTGCTTACTTAATTCAGTGTTTAAATCAATAATACTATTTCCTTCATGCTGTCGGGTGTCATTAAGACGCAAGCATCCTAGTGAGTAATTTTCACGTAATCCCCACGACATTTTTGTAGACTTATTTATTCAGTGCAAGATTAATTCTCTTTATATTTATATACGCTGTTGCTTATTTCAAATTCATGTATATTAAAGATTATTTTTGTATATGTGTGTTTAACTAATTTGGACGATCCTTTGGCAATTATTAAGCAATCCACTCTGCTTAAATCTCAATATTACACCGATCCATCCATGATTGGCTTTTACTTAGTGGGGACACACTCAGGGGATCATTATCTTAGTTTTGATCAAAAGGTACGCACTGGGGTTATTCTTATTCACCGGAAGTGGCTAAGGTATGTGTATTGAATACGCTTCACCTTGGTGCGGTAATAAAATATATGTCCAGGAAGTGGGACTGGGATTACCCACTCACTAAACCTCGACATTTACCAAGGCCGAATCCAGGGAATAAATAATAAGATGAAAACCTTTTCCTTTTTCCTGAGAGTAAGTTAAACCCTTCCCTAGGTGCGATTTATGTCATCTTCTCTTCCTATTGATGCCCCCCCCCCGCTTCTTCCCAAAAGGTTACCGGACCGCGCCTCAGAACCCACACGCACCAATACGACCTCAGAGGAAATGGCTCCAGTGAAGACCTAAAGACATAATAGCCGTGACAAGGTGATAGAGATGACCTTAGGGATGGTGATCTCAGAAGAGATGGCTCAGGGGGGACGATAATTATTGGAACATAACTCGTGAAACATGAAATAAGGGGAGATGACCTGCGGATGACATAATGGGAGATAGCCCTGAGGGAGACAATTCCTAGGAAGATGATCTCCACGATGATGAACTCGGGCTGAGGAACACTCTTGGAATTTAACATCGGGAAAGATTAGCTCAAGGAAGATGAACTTGTGGAGATATCTCCGAGACAGTAAACCCTTGAAAAGATAAACTCAGGAGAAATGAGCCGGGTGTGATAAATTCGGTAAAGAAGATCTCAGGGAAGATCACCCCGAGGCGGGGAACCGTTGAAAAGACGACCCAACGAAATGGCTTGGGGAGATAACTCCTGGGAAGTTCTCGGGGTCTCTATGAGTCCACAGGCCTCTGATAACGAACTCGTCCCGAGCACAAAGGACAAGAGATAGCGACCCCACTCGAGACAGTACTGGGATAGGTAATGTGCGCCAAGATCTCCTAGCCGGGGACATTCACCAAGAATGCGCCAGACAGTCTGGGGGAAAAGGACAACCAAGACATCGCAGTAAAGTGCAGGAGAGCACCCACTCAATTGGCGGAGTGTCTCGCCAGTGTGCCCAATTTAAAGATGACAGAAAGGGACCTGAACCTGCCAATGAATTGGATCGTACGCTCAAGGGAGTGGTAGTGGTGCATGACACGCACCTTTAAGTTCCAGTAGGTCGACCCTCATATTCTTTGCCAGGCAGCCAGCAAGGCTGACCAGACTACTGCCATGTAGTCACTGGGAAGAAGAGTGAACCGCTGGTCTGGCCGCCCAGTCCCTACATGTACAGAAATTTAGCAGAAGTTAATTTCAAATCCACAAAGTCTCTTCAACCGTGACGACAAGGATACCGCGAAGGAGGGGTAAGATATTAAAATGATAAGGGAGCACTCAGAGAACTTTGTGAGTCGCTTTAGATGACTATGCGAACAGTATATTGCAACTAGTTTATCGGTGACGATAGAGGCAGCGCCTGGTAGAGCGTCGCTGACTTCAAATAGAGGGAATAGGAAGTATACTCCAACAAAGTCGAACGCAATTTTCCCGCCAATGTAGAAACTTTGGAACCAGAGATGTGGCGACAAATAGGCGTTGGTAGCCTCCAGAGGGGCGTCCGCCATGCGAAGAATCAGAGGAGCCATCAGTCCCAGAAGTTTCCTAGCACTAAAGCTGAAGGGGTTAAGGAAATGACTGGCGTGTCTCGGTGGTACAGGAACCATCGAGGTCGACCTCAGATGAGATGAGAGCCGTTGGTAAATTTTAAATTCTCAATTTGTTACTGTTGCAAACGACTGAAGTAGTCGCAATAATTTCACACAAAAATTTCAAACCAAACAAAGAAAATACAACAAACAAAAACGCAAAAAAACAAGAAACAAAACATGATCAAGAAGAAAAATGAAGCAGGCTCCGGCGTCAGGCGGAGAGCCGCCTCTCACCGGCACAAGTGTCGCCTGTGGGAGAAGTTGAGTCTGCGCTTACAAGTTCATAGTGCACTCTACAGCACGCTTAACAAATAGCATCGCCCTACTATCGAGTTCACCTTTCGCAATTCAAGCTCGGCTGCGGATGTACAAAACTCACATCAATAGTTAAATTTTGATTGAACGAAGGAATGATAAATCAGAAAAGCTATAATCCTGTCAGCACCTCAAATGCTGAACGTCAAACCACAAATAATGTCCATGGCGCGAGTACAGGATGCCCTAAGGCTGCAAATCTGGGTTTCCCAAGTGAGGCTTCGGTTGAAGACAAGACCAAAGAAACGGTACGAGTCCACCACTTATAAGCGAGCTCCGCTTAGGAACAAATCCATATCGTCATGAAGCAAGGGCTGACCAAAGAAGTGCAGTATCTTACTCTTGGCCAGGGAACACTGAATTATTGCGCTTCAGCTTAGCGAGATATGCTGTTCAATGACTGTTGGATTCGACACTCAAAGGAGATGCAAAGGTCTTTACATAAAGCGCAGCAAGAACTACGAGATGTTCTATAAATAGTAATTAAGCCTACGGCGATGAGTTTGTCTGGGAAAAAATTAATGATCTCATCAACCAATCTAAATTCTTTAACCGAGACAGATAAATCAGTCATTTCCTGAAATTAGAATCTCCGCACTGGTACCAAACACCAACGTGGTGGTTTCTCAGGCAACCACGGATCAGTAAATGATAGTTGAATGGGAAAGTGCTCACTACTATGGAGGGATTAAGACATGAAATGAAGCGGTTCTCGGTGAGTCTTCCGTAAACTCAACCACCTTCAGTTTTCACAACTCTAACTTTTAGATTAGGTCAGCTAGGACCTTACCCATCTTAATGATCATGTAGTCCTCCAATTGTGGGCCCCATTGTTCAAATCACCGAAGAGGAGGAAGGGCCTCGGTAACCGTACCATGGCGTGGCGCAAGTTCTCCATGTTGAATTCAGCTGATACTGGAATGGACGCACACATGAAAGTAAGCCTCCTATTCAGGTGTAGATATAATGAGACTACCAGAAAGGAGGTATTCAAAGTGAGTGGAAAAACGGAAACGTGATGACGGGTTTAAATTGCGCATCCATGTGCCCGGCCCAATACCGTGGTATGGGGTTGCAAAACCCTTATACCTTGTGTGGAAAGCACCACAGGCTGGGGGATGGGGAGGCGTAGAACCTGCGGAATGGTTCGGAATTGGCGCGAAACCGACGAAGCTCGTAGGCCCGGAGTGGGAAAGATCAGAGGCGGTCTTTTGGAGGGAGGCATAGGATGTCGCACAAGATGCGACAGGACCAAGTCATTAGCCTCGCAAAAAGAGAATCAGTCTGCAGCCTGGACGGCTTGTACATCCTTATCGAAAAGATCCAAGCTACATTGCTTCGAGGAAGTAGGATACTGCTCATCGCGATTCACACTCTTTGCATTGCATAATAAAGATTTATCGTGCAATGCCTTTGAGCAGTTAGCGCAAATTTCATGTTGTCCTGAAGTTATACGTCTTTATGTTGGATTTTTATTGCCGAAGCTCTGGTAATATCAACACCTTTACGGCAGCAGCAAAACCTCTCGACGCAGTAGCGATATCAAACGTTACGCACTGACTCAGGAAGCCTGTCACGATTGAAAGTGACAGTGTAGTTGTTGATTTCGAATGCAACCTTGTTTTCTCATAACACGTTCGACCTTAACCGCTTCGTGCTCGGCCAGATATTTGGTGGTGGCTTCTAAGGATTAGTAGTCCATGCATTTCCTCTTATAGACAAGCCCATTCACAAAATTCATGGTGGAGTGCAATGTCACCTACACAGGCAAGCCATCAGTCCCAAATAACACTCACCCTTGCCGCCGGGATACGGTCGGCCGCATTCATCAGAATGATCCTTTCCGACAAACGGGATAGCTTCGTATCTCTAGCTAGAACCCTAACTAATGCAGGGCGCTCAAAGCTGGAGTGCTCAAAAACTCCGGGCAGCCTCTCGATGATGGGCGCTGACGTCACCGATGCCCCACTCACCTTCCTTGAAACTTGTCTTTGTAATTGTGCGGCTCTCTCTCGTGACGTGATGTGCTAGTCATGGCCTGTTCACCTGTTGAGAGAGCAGGATACCAGTATGTCCCCAGAACTCCCGGAAGGAGCGGAACCCCTTGTTTTCTATGTCGTTTTCTTAGGTTTCTTTCTCCTCTTCTCGAGAGAGTATGGCGGTGAGTAATACCATATCTTGACGTACTCAGAAGGGGCCCCAAGACCGGAGGAGCTAGCCTCAACCATGTCTTTCTAAGAACTGTGGAGGTTCATGGCTGACAATGGGGCCATCATTGAAAGGAGTATGTCTCTTTAGAATACCCTGCTATTTGGTTCGGGGGCACGAGGGCACCTACAGGACCATTGTCACTTCAGTAGGTGTCCAAGGGGCTATAACGCCGCAGCAAGGTGCGGGGAATCCCTACCCTATTCTCAATAGGCCTATAGCCGTTATGTAGGCAGGCGAACCAACCTCCATCGGGAAAGAGAGAGGCACAAAAATGGTTGGATGGGCCTCTCCACCGGTCAAAACGGAGAGCTGTCAAATTACTGGCCAACCATAACACTAAGATCCGGCAAGGTTTCGCTGATAGGGACTACTAATAAAAAGACAAAGGGTTAGTGGAATATATATATATATATATATATATATATATATATATATATATATATATATATATATATATATATATATATAAGGAAGAAGGAGCAAATGCAAGTTCTGCGGGTGATAAAAACCACCACAGGGTGGTTGTTATCACCCGCAGAACTTGCATTTGCTCCTTCTTCTTTGTATGTGACTTGGGGATGAGCCTTTAAATTGTGAGCGGGTAAGAAGATGTGGTATAAAAATTCCTTGGAGGTTCCTAGCTTAGAGAGATACTGGGTTTGATGGGGTAACGCTTTGGGCGAAGTAGAGTCACTGTGCCTGGTAGCTCAGCGGTAGAGCATCTAACCAGCAATCAGCAGACCCGGGTTCAACTCCCGGCCAGGAATTTCAAACTTTTTTCCCCTGGCGTTATCTCTGTCTTCTCGGTAAAGGATTGCCTTCATTGAGCCGCCCTCTGCTCTCTTTGATTCTAGTCTTCTTCTAATGTCCCTTTCTCTTACCTCTAAAAAACCTCCTGTTTCTTGTCTCATTGCTCATTCGCGTCCAAATTTCTCTTTCTTGTACTATATATATATATATATATATATATATATATATATATATATATATATATATATATATATATATATATATATATATATATCCCGCGTCTATCTTCTGCCTTCTATCCCATCTTGGGTTCTCGAATTTTCAGGTCCACACCCTGTGGAGTTAATGCTTCGTGTTCTCACATTTCAAGCGACGCACACCGACCAGAAGTTGCCCAGTGGACCGGTCACTCCCCAAAAGCCACAGCTTCTAACTAAGTATTCAGAAGGGCATGGTGACAGGTTTGATTTCTTTTGTAGGCCGTACTAAAGGTCGACAGGGCAGCCAGGATCTATATCTGTTGTGGCAGTCCTAGAGACAGGACCTGAGACTTTTAGTTGACCTGTCAACCAACAAGGCAGATAAACCGCCCGCCATAAGCAGTGCAATCCTATGCGGTGGTCAGCTCTTTACACGCAAAGAAGGGGTAATGGAGGCAAAACTAATTTTCCTATTAATCGCACCTCAACGCCCAGGAGCCGTATAAGCCTGGTATATTGCGACCTTGAGGTGTTAAAGAGAGTTAAAGGGTGTTTATAGACTACAAACCGTTTGTTTTGCCACGGCTGGACGTAGCGGGTCATGTCCACAAGCCTAGACAAAGGGTTGCGGGGATATGTGTAGAAAAAAGGAAATACTGGGAGGGAAGGATGGGGCGCACCTTCCCTCGGCCCCGTTAGAGAGTTCCAGACATCCCAGTGGCAGAGCGTGACTAATTTTCACTCAGGATGGGAGGACGTGCAGCTCCTCCTGGTACCAAGTGTCACAGGCTACAGGGGGTACCCCTCCCCCCCTGGGGGATAAAGGAGAATAAGCAAAAGAGGCAGAATGGAGAATAAAAAAGTAAAATGAAAGATAAAGCTGAATAAACCAAAGAATAGAGGGTAATGTGCAAAAAGAAATAAAAGGCAATTAACAAAAGAAAATAAACAGAAGAGGAAAAAAGGGCAATAAAAAGGCGTATTAAGTAGAATAAAAATAAAAGGACACGAGTAGAAAAGGATTAATGCGGAATAAACAAAAGAGGAATAAAGTGAGATAAAATATAAGGGAAAGGGCGGAAGGGAAATAAAGGGGAAATAAGTAGAAGAACAAAAGGAAATGGACGGATGAGGAATACATCAGGATAGGCAGAAAGTAAATAAAAGCGAATAAGCAAAAATGAATAAAGGGGATTAAGAGAAGGAATAAAGCTGTATAAACTGAAGAAGAGTAGAGGAGAATAGACAGATTAGAAATAGAAGGAAATAAACAGTAGTGAATTAAAGGGAAATAAAATGGAGTCAAGCGAAATAAGGAGAAAGGCAATAAAGGGGAATGAAAAGAAGGGAAATACGCTGGAAGCAAAATTAGGAATAAAGCAGAACAAACATATTACTACGTCTAGATATGAAAGGGAATAAGCGGAAGAAAAATAAAGCGCAATAAGCTAAAGAGGAATAAAGTGGAATATTAGTATAATAGATAGGAATAAATAGAAGGGGAATAAAGGTGAATAAAGACAAGAAAAATAAATGGAAATAAAGACATGATAAATAAAAGTGACTAAACGGAAGATTAATAAATGAGAACTTAACACAAAAAGAATAAATAGGAATAAACAGAGGAAAAATAAAACCTGCGAGTAATTAGGGTAATAATTATAATCAGGGGAGGACTAAAAGGGATAAACAGAATATGCAGATGGGAAAATAAAGAGAATAAACAAGTAATAAAAGAAGGCGAATAAACCGGAGAGGAATACAGGTAAATAATCACAAGACGAATAAAGAGTGATACGCATAAGAGGAATAAAGAGGACTAAGCGAGAGGAATAAATTGGAATAACCAAAGGAGAAACCTGAAAACAAGGAATTGCAAAGAAGAAAAGGGACGCATCAGCGATAATATACACCGCATGCAACACTCAGCAATTTGCTACCACAAACACACGCAGTATACATATGCAAAGACACTATATGTGCTAATTACATTATACGTACAAATTACTGCCCTCTCACACACATACATATACGTGCATACACTTCCACATACAAAGAAATATTCATACTCGTGTGTAGCTAAATTGGATGTAAATGCTGGGGTCGCAGCCCGAGGCGGATGGCGTCACTAGAGAAAGCAAATTGGCTGAGGGAATGACCTGCCTCCCCTTCCCCCCTAAGCCTCATCGAATACCCCTGGTTCAAAAGAAGAGAAAGCTGTGTGTGTGTGTGTGTGTGTTTGAGAGAGAGAGGCAGGACAAATAGACATACATAAGAGGCAGAGCGAACAGAGAGACAAGAGCAGGGAGAGAGAATACAGAAAGTAAACAGAACTAATAGACAAATAAACAGAAAGACAGCATCAACTGAAGTCATATACTTTTGAAATGGATAAAAAGCAGATTGCATTGATTTTCATCGACACCTATGGAAAAATGGACAGCAATTAATTAGGCTACAAAACCCACAGAAGAAAGAATGAATATTTTAGCAGAAACAGATTTTTTCTTAATTCGCCAATTTGGCGACTGACGATGACGGACGTTTGCGTCGAAACCTGGTTTCGCATATAAAAGTTCTATTACTGTGGTTTTATCCATATAGTTAGTTGCACGTACGCTACAGTATCTCTTTGGATATATAACAAAGTAAATGAACAAAAACCAGACAAAAAAACAAAAATGAACAAAAACAAAACAAGAAAAAGGAAACACGTTCCGGCGTCGAGGGAAGCGCGCACCCTCTGGTAAAGGAACATTCAACCTACAACAGTATCAAATAAAATGGAGGAGGCCAACCTACTCTAAAAAGTCAGATAGTCCACAATTCTGCGTAAATGAACCCGTTCCGAGTACAAGGGACAAGCGGTAGCAACCCCCTGCTCATCACGATACCAGGACAGGCAACCTGCACGAAGATCATTCGGACTGGGACATTCAAAAGGAATGGTTTGGGAGCAAGGGTGCAGTCAAAAATAGTCAAAAGGTGCCACCCTGCATAGTGGCGTCCTGGGCAGAACCAGAGGCACCACCGGACCGATAGTTAGATCGAGCTATCGAAGGAGTTTCCTAGCCCTAAAACTAAAAGGGCTTTGGCTATGACTGGTGTCTCTCGGCGGCATAGGCACCGTCGGGATAGTCCACGAATATAGTTAGAGCCGTTAGAGACTGAAAAAGGCACCGGGAGCGCGAGTGGACCTGCACAATGAACTGTATGTGGCGCAGAGCGAGTTGCATTTCCCCATCATCGACAAGTATTTTCTGGCTGACGGGCGTGAGTAAGGAATCGGCCGCCAGGCGGAGAACGTTGTGGTGGATCCAGTCCACCTTCAGCAATAAACGCTCAGTTGCTAGTGCATAAAACCTGAATTCGTAGTCAAACTTTGAACGAACAAAGGATCCGTATAATAGTAAGGAAGTATCTATATCAACAGTACCAAAGACTAAGGTTGCTAATATGAGCCTCACAGGTGAGGCGTCAGTCGTGGTGAAGCCGTCGATGTCGGCAGAAGTACATAAATCACCTTAGTCTTGGCCAAGAAAAACCCTAAACTGTGCGCTTAGGAACATCGAGAGATGTGATTCAATCAATGCCTGTTGGAGTCGGCGCTATGCGGTATTTCAAGATCGAAAATAGCTTGCGTTGTGCTGTCGACAAAGGTAGGCCTCGACGATGTCGAAACAGAACAGCTGACACATGGAGTATAACTTGCGAATGCCGTACTGTACATAGGACATCCGCTCTCCATGGAAACTGCCCTTTTAACATTTACCAATATCTCCATCACTTTGAACACGCAACTTAATCAATGTAAACTTGTCATTGAATGGTTCTCCATCTATGGAGGTAAAGTCCAGTCGATGGCCTTTAGAGACATCATGAAGTGATTTGAATACTGGCGGAGGAGCAGCAGCTAGGCTACATAATGCGAATTGAGCGTTCCTTCGAGAAATTGCCAAGAGTCCTTTTGACTATCTTCCATACTTCTACAAGAGGGCTCTTCACGTTAAGTAAAGACACGTATGCTCGCCAGCAAGAGCGGTGTGCATGCTTCGAAACATACCGGAACCTAGCCCTATCTCGACGAAATTCACTAACACTGAAATCGTTCGACCGGCGCTTATAGCGCATGTAGGAACAACTCTTCTGTTTGGGAGCCGTCTAAAACTCGGATAACCACCGAGGATGCGGTCTGCGTACAAAAGGACAAGACGTTATAATAGTAGTTAGGCCCACGGCGATGAGGTCGCTAGAGAAAAACAACGGCCTCATCCACAAACCTAAATTCTTCGACTGTCACAGAGGAATCAGTCATTTCTTGAAATTAGGACCACCGTGGTCGGTCCAAGCACTATCGGGCGTGCTCTTTCAGGCAGTAGCGCTCTAGAAAATGATATTTGAATAGGAAAATTACAACTACCAAGGAGGTCATTGACAATCTCCCACTCAAAATTAAATTGTGCATCTGGAGGTGCACAGTCTGTGCATCTCCCGGTGCTCGCCAACCTATACACCTCGTGCCACGCTATTAGCTACACTCATTTCTTTAATGTTTTAGGTGTTTTTACTTTTCTAAGTTTCTGGAACTTATGTGGCCGATGCCTCTTTATATGGTAACTTTTCCATTGTAGCTTCATTTGAGTCCCTGGCCTTTTTGAAGAGTTATAGCACGTGACGTGATTTCCAGGTGTGCCACACTATTATCTGCTGAATGATATTTTGAGAATGGGAAAGGCTAAGGGTGTCACTGAGGGTGAAAAAACTATGGTAGTGAAAGAAATGGCTAAAGGAACTCCTCCTAAAGTTATTGCCAACTCCATCGGCTGCCATGTTGACACCGTGAAGCGTTTTTTAGCTGACCCATCGACAAGGAAGACGTGGTCGGACTCTGGCGTCTTGAAGACCGTATCTACTCGGGAACTTCGTAATGTGAAGAGGCAGATGTTGAAGAAGACAGGACAAACATCGAAAGCAATATTTGCTTAAGAAAATCTGCGAGAAGTGTCAAAATCAACGAAATGCCGGCTGCTGAGAGACGTGGAGAAAAGCATAACGCCTGAAAAACAACCTCCTTTGTTGCCTAGACACAAGGAATTGCGGATGGAATGTGCGCAAAAGCACATGAAGACAGACATGAAGATGGTAATATTCAATGATGAATGCAGAGCAACTCTGGAAAGACCTGGCAGATGTGGGAAAGGTTGAGTTCGAAAAGGCCTAGAGTGTCACATCTATTTTCGTCACCAGCAGGGTGGAGGAGGTGTAGTGATATGGGCAAGAATAGTTGGAAATGAACTTATTGGTCCTGTTCGAGTGGCTCATGGAGTAAAAATAACTTCTGCGTTCGATTGCCAGCTTCTTGAGTCAGCTTTGTTTCCATGGTTGCAAGACGTACCACTGCAGAAGAGTCCTAGGTTGATATTTCAGCACGAAAATGCCCCGTCTCCCTCTGCAAAGGCAACACATGCATGCTTGTCATCTAGGGGACTTAAAGATAACCATTTGATGGTATGGCCGCCTTAATCTCCAGATTTGAGCCCTATCGACTACTTATGGGGAATTCTGAAGCAGGCTATTTACAAGGATGGGAAGCAATACGTTTCAAAGGAAGATTTGTGGAAAGCAATTGGGACATCTGTACGGACAATTCCTCGCTCCGAAATAAAAAAAAATGAGCGAATCTGTTTTACAGATGAAAGGATAAATTGTAAACTATTAAGTATTTATTTAAGGTTTTGATTTTGTGATATGACTTTTTTGCATAAATAAACATTATATAATCATATTCCATTATTATAAACCACTTACAATGCTAAATTTTGGTCGGCAGGTTGCTTTTCTATAAAAAGCTAATACCGTGGCAGTCTTGAAAAGTGGGTCAAATCTTTAAACATTGCTAAAATGAAGGTCACATTACAAAATGTTCTGAAAATGTAGGACACGGTTGAACTCATTAACTTAAAGATACCATAGAAGTATAAGCACAGTTATACCTATTAATTAAGGTTTTATCATTAGCAACGACTTTAAGCTAATAGCGTGGCACGGGGTTTATATAGAATTTTTTGAAACCAGAATATTACCTTAAACTAATAATACAACATAACGTAATTAAACACATGAGAAAAGTCACACGGGCCTATCAGAAGTCATCCGAGTCAATCACACCCATAAAGTGCATCTACAAGAATGCGTCTGAACTGCCCTGAGACATCACCATCATGGTTTGTTATAAAAAAAATAAAAATAAATCATGCAATACACATACCAATAATATAATATATACACAAATTGATATTGCAATATTCAATTTCTCCCAATGTAACTTAAAAACCATGATAACCGACCCTCCCCACATACTCATCTAATCTATCTTAAAAACATTTAAATTTGGATTGCTTATTGTCTCCTGTGGTAAACTATTCCAGTAATCTACCACTGTTGTTGTAAAAATATTTTATCACACACAACATACATCTGTTTTTTTAAATTTCAAGTGTTGGCCCCTAGTCCTATTACTACCTATCAGTCAAATTATTTACAGCAGAAATTTTGTTTAAGAGCTCTATATCCACTCTTACACGCTTTCTTGACTGGATAGAAAAATTGGAAAATTCGCCTAACTCTGAAGACGTCTTTCGCGGATAAAGCAACGTGACTTTATACGTGAATTATTTATTCACGTTTCCATACGGAGAACAGAAGAAGAAGAATTTAATAGAGCACGAATAAACCGACGAATGTCGGGCTAATTCGACCTCGCCCCCCCCCCTCCCTTGCCGGGGCAGGGAAGTTGAAATGAACTAAACTGCCATTCATCTTGCCACGTCCCAACTATGCCGTTCGTGTGATAGACATAATTGGGGGCGCCCAGGAAAGCAGGTTTGTGGACTAGCCCACTGTAGAACTCGGCGTTAGTGGCAACCCGGTTACGAGGCGATGCTGAAAGCTTTGGGGAAGAGTTCGCTCTAGTCCCTGAGGGTAGTTTCCGGCCAAAACCACAGGGGGACACACAACCGCCCCTGTGTAAGTTGGAAGCAGCAACGATAACCAAACCCCAGACGGGGCGGCACCCCTCGGGTGGTGGTAGTTGATTCAATCACCACCCATCATTAAGTCCGCCATATATCACCCGTCTGAGGGGTCTCCCCGGGTTCACCCACCAACATTTCATCCCTCTATCCGGCAGTTCACGTTCATGGAAGCTCGCTTGCAACGGGAAGGAAGGGGGGGGCACAAGCGCTTTAATAAGATAAAAGGAAATTTTTTTTTAGCTTTTGGACAACCTTAATAATATAAAAGTTGGCAAGCACCCAGGAAACCACGAAGCAGGAGCAACCCCACGGTGGCTCATCGCCCCTCGGGGCCCGTGCAGAAAAGATGGCCCAAGCTCAGCTCCTCCGGGTCCCGCTGCGCACCATAAGCGGGCACAACAGCCCTACCAATGAGAAGGTCTTTGAAGCCGTGTATGGGAGACGAAAGATAGCCATGATAAGGCTACTGGAGATCCCCGCGGGCTATGTCGCTGTCTGTGAGACGGAAAAAGACATCGAAGCGATGACAAAGGAGGCTGCGGTCGAGGTCCTTCGTGAGCTTGGCCTGCAACCAGCTATTCTTCCGCAGAGCCAATCACATAGGAGTGTGATCTGCCGGAAATTAGAACCCTGGATAGGGGAACATTCCCGGGAGGAAATCAGGGAAGAAATAATGAAGAACCACTCATGGGCGAAAGTTACGGACATTGTCAAATTCCTTAACACCGACTACGCCCATGTTTTTAAAATAATATTTGGGGAAACTTCTATGGCCAGAAAGGCGAAAGAGTCTGGGCTCCTGCTTTTCAACGCCAGGATCAGCGGGGAGCAGATTGAGAGGGAGGAATTCCACTCAATACAGTTCTGCTTCGGCTGCTACAAAATGGAGGCCCGCACCACCCGCGAATGTTAAGCACCCGAGGAACTATGCTCCAGATGCAGTGAACCCGGACATCACTGGAAAAGCTGCCAGAGCACTCGCGAAAAGTGCATAAACTGCGGACAGGGACATCGGACTATGGCTATGGTCTGTCCAATGAAGAAGGACCTAATCAGCAGAAAACAAAAGCAGAGCCAAGAAGAGGTGACTAGGAAAGCGAATACCACTTACGCCCAAGTCGCAAAAGCAGCTTATCCAGAGACTGCAGTTAAAAAGATTTACTTGAAGATCCAAAACGAGGAGTCTACCAGAAATCTGACATGCATCCTGTATGCCCATGTCAGAAATCTAACGCAGCCTGGATGCTTTGCGAAAGAATTAAACCTGATGCTAACCAAAAATGGCTTGAACCAGATGTGGTTCCTAGACGACCCCTCATCAGGGGACGTTCTACAACTGCAAATGGTCCTCAAAACAGTCCAAGAAACAGAAAAACAAGAAGGGAAGTCCCAAGAAAAGACCAAAAGGCCGGATCCCAGAATAGAAGCCAGAAAGGAAAGGGGGGCTGCTGCCAGGTCTTCGGACAACTCAAAAAATAAAAAGGAAACCCCAGAGGATTCAGAAACAACGGATTCCTCAGACGCTGAAGCCTCGCCAATAGCTGAGAAAAGTGGTAAGAAGAAGCGGGTGACAAAAATATCTCTCGATGCGGATGAGCTAAACCTCACAATATACGCATCGGAGCAGTTCCCCTTCCCAAAGGACAAAGACATAAACAAAATCCTAGAAGGAATCCGAAAGAGATTATACAAGTGGGATTACGATGCCTAGAGTGAAGAAAAGGCAGTCGAAGAGGCCCTCTACAACAACAACAAGACCCTCTAAAGGGAAACACTGAAGGAAATACCCACGAGGGAGTTTAAGAAGAAGAGGAACGGGAAAAAGCGTCCCATCCCTAAAAAAACTAGGAGCCATTAAAAGAGAATGGAAAACCCGAACAACCCCTCTTGGGACTTGGAGCCATCTGTATACACTGGCACGCTACCAGCGTGACACGATGTGTGCTCCAAAAAAGGCGAACACAATACTCCCGGCGCCGTACAAGCTTCGGGAGCAGAGGCTTGGCGACAAATAGCCAAATGTGGTACCCTCCAGGGTGGCGTCCTGGGTAGAACCAGGGGCGCCACCGGCCCAAGAGCTATATTTAGCTCTCAAAGGAGTTTTTTGGCCCTAAACCCAAAGGGCTTAGTGTATGACTGGCGTCTCTCGGACGTATAGGCACCGTCGAGATCAGATGCGGATGCAGTTAAAGCTGTTGGCGACTCGGGGAGTCGCCAGGCTCGCGCGTACAGGCGAGTGATGCACTGCACGCGGCGCAGAGCGAGTGGCATCTCCCCAGCATCGACCAACAGGCTCTCAATGGGGGAAGTGCGGAAGGCACCGGTCGCAAGGCGAAGGCAGGTGTGGTGGATCGAATCCACCTTCCGCAATAAACGCTCGGCTGCGGATGCATAAAATTCACATCTGTATTCGAGCTTCGAACGAACAAAAGATCGATAAAAAAGTAGGGCAGTAGGCCTATCAGCGCCCCAAGCGCTAAACGTCACGGAACGGAAATATCCATAGCGCGGGTACAAGACACCCTAAGGCTGCGAATATGAGCCTCCCAGGTGAGGCGTCGGTCGAATACAAGACTGAGGGAACGGTGCGACTCAACCACATCCAGGCACACCCCATTAATAAACAAATCTGGGTCGGATTAGAGCCGTGGGTGGCGGCAGAAGTGGACCACCTTAGTCTTGGCCAAAGAAAACCGAAACCTGTGCGCTTCGGCATAGCGAGAGACGCGGTTCAATGCCTGTTGGAGTCGACGCTCCAGAGTTAGCATCTGGGCCACGCCAAAGGAGATCGAAAGGTCGTCCACGTAGAGCGTAGCGAGAACATCTTCTGGTAGCACCGAGGTGATGCCGTTGATACTCAGGGCAAAGAGTGTGACACTGAGGACACTTCCCAGCGGAAACCCCTCTTCCTGCTCCTTAGGGCCGGAGAGAGCTCCCCCCCACCCGTACGCGGAATCGACGATCTCGCAAAAATTCAGATATAAAGACTGGCAGGCGTCCCTTCGCTATCATCGTATGAAGAATCTCCATGATACCGTATCGCCATGCGGTATCATAGGCCTTCTTTAGATCGAAAAACACAGTGGCGTAATGCTGTCTACAAAGGAAGGCCTCACAGACGGCATTTTCCAGTCGGAGTAGAGCATCCGACGTGGAGTGAAACTTGCGAAAGCCGCACTGTGCAAAAGACAGATGGCCTCCGCTGTCCAGGTAAAAGGCTAGTCTAACATTTACCAATTTCTCCATCAGGTTGCACACGCAAGAGGTTAGAGAGATAGGGCGGAAACCAGTCGGAGTAGAGTGATCTCTCCCAAGCTTGCGAAATGCGAGTACAGTAGCGATTCACCAGGAATCTGGGAAAAGACCCTCCACCCAGATCCTGTTGAACAAATCTAACAGAAAGCCATGCCATACTCACCCAGGTGTCGAAGCATGGCGTACGGGACATGGTCCGGACCATGGGCGGTGCCCGCACACGAAGCGAGAGCGGAGCGCAACTCACTCACAGTATACGTGTAGTTGAAGGGTTCTCCGTCTCTGGAGGTAAAGTCCAGTCGGCGGCCTTCCGCGACATCACGACGTGAATTGAAGTCTGGCTGAGCAGCATCGTGGCTAAAGAATGCGGAAAAGCGGTCACGAAAGATTCCGCCACGGACGCCGTGTCCGAGATTGCGGTCCCATTATCCTGGAAAACGGAAGAGTGAAGGAATCCTTTTGAGTCGCTTCGACACCTCTGCTAAAGGGGTCTTCCCGTTAAGTGAAGACACGTATGCCCACCAAGAAGAGCGGCGGGCGTGCTTCGAAATATACCGGAACCTAGCCCTAGCCCGACAAAATTCAGTGACAGTGAAATCGTTCGGGCGGCGCTTATAGCGCATGTAGGCATAATGCTTCTGTTTGAGGGCCGATCACCATGGGAGTGGTCGGCGTGCAAAACGGCCAGACGTTCTAGGAATAGTAGTCAGGCCCACGGCGATGAGATTAAGGAGAAGAATTCAACGGCCTCATCTACCGACCTAAACTGCTTGACTGAGATAGAGAATTTAGTCATTTCTTGAAATGCAGGCCACCGCGCCCGCGCCAAGCACCACCGAGGTGGGCTCTCAGGCGGCAGTTGCCCTGAAAATGATATTTGAATGGGAAAGTGATCACTACCATGGATGTCATCGATCACCCCCCCCCCCCCTGATCAAAATCAGGCTGTGCATCCGAGGAGCACAAAGATGGGTCAAGGCAAGAAAATGAAGCGGTTCTCGAACAGTGATGCGTAAACTCATCCACGTTTAGGACACCCATCTCAAGTTCTTCGATCAGATCAGCAAGGACTTGTCCGCTGGGATTTATTGAGTAATATTCCCCGAGAGGATGCCTGCCGTTCAGATCTCCAAGCAAGAGATAGGGCCTCGGCAACCGTACCGGGACGTGGCGGAAGTCCCCCACGTCGAATTCAGCTGACGGTGGAATGTACGCAGAAATGATAGTATACCTCCTATCCAGGTGCAACTGCACAGCCACTGCCTGAAAGGAGGTATTAAAAGAGAAAGGCAGAACGGAGACATCATGCCGGGTGTAAACGGCGCATCCCTTAGCCCGGCCATCCCGCGGTGGTGGGGTCGCAAGACCCTTATACCCCGGGAGGGCGGACAGGGGGCACGCGCCTAGCATGGTCTCCTGCAAAAAGATAGCTAACGGGGAACAGGACGAGACGAGCCTCCGCAGCTCCTCCCAGTTGGCCCGGAGTTCACGGCAATTCCATTGAAGGAATATGCCCTCCAAACCTAGCTCGGAGGGGGACGCGGGGGCCCTCCACGAACAGAAAACCCTCACGGGAATGGCCGTACGTTTCCCAAGGGCAGAACTCCGGGCGCTGTTGGCCGGACAAAGCGCTGAAGGCGCTGTCGCCTTCGATGACTTATTGGAGGAGGTTGGGCTCGCTATGCGAGTCTTTTCCTTCCTCCGCCTCGAAACCTTAGGTGGACGTTGCGGCTTCGGAGGCGAGGGGCCCTCTTTTCGAGGAACCACCGTCTCTGAGCCACTCGCCCCACCTCGGGTCGTGGACGAAGCGCCGAAGCTCCTTTGTTGCTGCCCTCCTTTCGGGTGACAACTTTAGGAACCCCGGAAGATGGCATGGCGACCAACTTCAGGGGTGTTGCTCCCTGTGAGTCTAACGACTTGGTGGAGGCGCGTGGCCGTTTCGCCTCACAAGAAACGGTCACGCTGGTGGAAGATGGAGTAGCCCTGGTTTTACCCGGGGCTGGGTATGAACCCTTTTGACCACCAGCTTTACCAGGGAGATCGCCTGGGTTGAGGAAGCCCGCAAAAGAGCTCCGAATGGGCGTGGAAACAACCGTGCTCGTTGGTCTGGATGGGCCAGGAGCAGAGGGTGCCTTTCTAAGTATTGAGGCATATGACGTCCCAGGCAGAGCCGGGCGCGCCAGGACCAAGTCCTTTGCCTCGCGGAATGAGAGTCGATCCTGGGCCTGGACGGCCAGGATTTCTTTCTCAAGGAGATATGCACCACATTGCTTCGAAGAAGCTGGGTGCGGCTCTTTGCAATTGACACACTTGGCCACACACGATTTGGACTTATCGTGTGCGGCCTTTGAGCAATTTACACTGACTTCGGGTGACCCGGACTTTGCACGTCTACAAGAACGATTCGTATGGCCAAAGCGGTGAGTGAAATAGCACCCCTGCGGCAGTGGCACGAATGTCTTCACGCGGTAGGGTACCAACCGGCACGCACCGACTCAGAAAGCTTGTCACAGTCGAACGTGACGAAGAGTGTAGGGGTGGGTCTCGAGGCCCCCTCCCTGTTTTCTCATCACACTTTTGACCTTGACCGCCCCATGGTGGGCCAGCTCTAAGGTGATGTCCTCAATGGAGTAGTCAACGAGTTCCCTTCCATAAACTACTCCTTTCATAAAGTTCATGGTAAAGTGCGGTGTTACACTCACCGAGGTGCCATGAAGTGTCCGAAGAGCACTTATCTTGGCCTCCTCGGCAGGATTCGCTGCATTGGCCAGAAGGCTTCCGTCCGATAAACGGGTCACCTTCGGCTCTCTACCAATTGCACTAGCTAATGCTCTCCTCTGATGGATCACGTTGCCCTTGGCGAACATGCTGCCATCAGTGAAGCGAATAACGAGGAAGCGTTTGAAGCCAGCGTGCTCGAAAATGCCAGGTAACCTCTGAATGAGGGGCCCCGACGTTATCGAGGTTCCGCCCTGTGCACTTTTCGTCTTAGTCGCGGGCTCCGGACCCGGTTGGGCAGAGGGGCCGGATGTGCCGATCTTGGCTTGTTTGCTTACCAAAGTGGCAGCAGACCCATCCCTCCCCGCAGCCCCCGCGGATGGAGAGGAGCCCCGAGTCTTCTTAGTCTTTTTCTTTTTTGGAGAGGAGGGCGGGGAATGAAACGGCTTTTCAATTCCGCCGATAGGAGCCCCTAGGCCAGATGGACTGGCCTCAGCCAGGTCATTCTCCGAAATGGAGAAGGCCCTGGTGGTCGCAGGGGTACCGGTTGGAGGAGACCCCTCCCCTCCTTGTACTGCCTCCGAGCCCTCAGTCGTTTGAGGAGAGGACCTTGCATAGGAGCGGATTCGGGTTCGGTGCTTGGCGCCGAGCCCGAATTCCCCCCCATGGAAGGCCCTACCGTCTGAGGCTGGGTTTCCTCAAGGACCATGTCTATCACAGGAGGGGCCTCCAGTTGGCCATCCCCTCCCAGGACATCGCAGGTCCCCTTGGCAGCGTCACCAGTCTTGTGTGGGGAGGCACAGGCCTTGACCCCGGCAAGGTTTAATATTCTTGCCAGCAGGTCTTTTGAGGGAAGCGACCGAAGGGGCCTGGCTTCCCTCTCCCCCCTAAGGGGGTTTGCCCTAGCGAGCCGCTTCGATGTGGAGCGGCTGGCTTGCATTTTTGCTTGTTTTTTCCTTTTTTTATTTTGTTTTTTGTTCTTTTGCAGTTTTTTTAATCTGACCTGGCTCCAAGGTGATTAAGGCGACCAATGCCCTAGTAGGCATTAGCTGATCGGCTCTTAAAAAAACTTTAAGCAGGCAAATTTAGCCAACATTACGTTGGCCTGACTCCATTAGTACGCCTTTCCAACTATACACTGCGTTCACCCTACTTTAACAAGTATAAATTCAGTTCGGGAATTTAGATGAATTAATTTACCCGACTACTAGTGACAATTACCTTTGTAATAATTATAAGCAAGCCTTGTGAATTACCAGTAGTGTTGAAGAAAAATTAATTAGCTGATGGATTACGAGTATTATAAGGTTATTTCTTGACGAGTGATACGCTTTCGTATCACTTATTTGATTTAATCCATGACTAAACTTTTAAAATTGACGCAGTTTAGTCATTAACCTTTACTCTACTCTACTGGTCACCATTATCATTATCTCCTTTGGATTTAAGATCCTCTTGTGAATCATAAAGGATCGTCAGATTCCCCTGGGGCTTATTGCTCAGATGCATCGAGTGTGACAAAGGCGAGAGGCATTGGGGTGTCACATAAATGAGAATCTCTCGGCAGCTTCTAGTGGCCGTGTACATACTAGTTCCTGTAGTTGTCCGTGGACAGTGCGCAGAAATTTGAACGAATTAGTTTTTATGCATTAAATGAGCACGCTGCCTTTTCATCTAAACATTTCAATAAAATATTTTATAATTGCTAAAGTTAGATTTTCTAAATAATGGCTGTTCTAGAACTTTCAATCCATACGGAACAATGATTAGATCCACATCTTCCAAGGAAACTACATCCTTCAATTGATCAATCTTATTGCTCAGAATGCACGCATTTATGCAGATTTTTCTTGCTCGATTTCCAGCGCTTTGATTATGTGAATGATTAATACGTTGCTGTTCTCCAGTCTCTGAGGACAATCCAACGACGCATTATTTGAGGCTCCGCAGTCTCGTTGAGCACACCCAGTTCAGGTGCAGCAAGTATCTCCAGAATGATTCACTGCGCTCGCACGAAACTCATTCTATAGATGAATAAAGTGCACTTCTTCCTGGCAGAGTGCAACAACACCACTTCCTTTCATCTAGTCCGAGTTATCTGCCACTTCCCGCCCTTATCTCGTTGGTATTGAGGCGCGTCGCCGCATCTTCGAGGGAGCGTCTCGGGAGTTTCCTCCTCGAATCTCCCACAATTCCTAATGGAGCTCTGAAGGTCCACACGCGCGCGCGCGCACACACACATACATGCACACATACAGACAGACAGACAGGCACAGAGGGACAGTATTTTTTTTTAAGGGGCTATCTGGCGACTGCCCACTTAGGAATACATCGCCGTAAACAAACAACCTAGTTCTAGGCTACTAAAAAAAATTTGAACACAAAACAACAATAATAAGAAATAACAATTAGGAAGCAATAACAATAACAAAAACAACAACTAAAACCTAGTTAAATGAAAGGGAGAAGGCCGGCCTCCCACCAAAAGTCAACAAGTCCACCAGTCAATGTGCAAGCACTCGTCCCGAGTGCAAAGGACAGGCGGTAGCGTCCCCGCCCATCCCGGTACCGGGACAGGTAACGTGCGTGAAGATCACCCAGACTGGAACATTTGACAAGAATGTGCCGAACAGTCTGGGGGACGACACAGTCGTCGCAATAGGGCGCAGGCGAGCGCTCCATCAAATAGCGATGCGTCACACGAGTGTGTCCGATTCGGAGACGACAGAAAGCAACCTGAAGCCGTCGCGGGATTCGGGGATAGGTCCATGGGAACAGTCGCGGAACAATGGCAGGCAACTTTAAGTTCACTTCGACCGTCTCACATCTTCTTTGCCAAGCAGTCCGAAGAGCTGCCCGTATTCCTGCCATGTAGTCGGTGTGAGGAAGAGCGAAACGCTGGTCCGGTCGCAGAGTCCTCGCGGACTCTTTGGCGCCCTCATCGGCGCGCTCATTCCCCGCAATTCCTACATGTCCAGGAACCCAGCAGAATATAATCTCGACATCTACCCGGCTATCCAAAACCGTGGCGTCACGGATATCGCGAACCAGGGGATGCGGAGATTTCAATGCCCCGAGAGCACTCAGCGCGCGTAATCTCCCGTACCGAGTGGTGTAATGCCACCAGCTCGGCCGTGAAGACAGACGCAGCGCCTGGTAGAGCCCCGCTGACTTCAAACAGAGGGGATACGGCATGGAAGCCGACCTGTGCGCTTCGGCATAGCGAGAGACGCGGTTCAATGCCTGTTGGAGTCGACGCTCCAGAGTTGGCATCTGGGCCGCGCCAAAAGAGATCGAAAGGTCGTCCACGTAGAGCGTAGCGAGAACATCTTCTGAAAGCACCGATGTGTTGCCGTTAATGCTCAGGGCAAAGAGTGTGACACTGAGGACACTTCCCTGCGGGACACCCTCTTCCTGCTCCTTTGGGCCGGAGAGAGGTTCCCCCACCCGTACACGGAATCGACGATCTCGCAAAAATTCAGATATAAAGACTAGGAGGCGTCCCCTCGCCCCCATCGTGTGGAGAGTCTCCATTATACCGTATCGCCATGTGGTATCATAGGCTTTCTCCAGATCGAAAAACACCATAGCGTAGTGCTGCGTACGGAGGAAAGCCTCACAGACGGCATTTTCCAGTCGGACAGAGCATCCAACGTGGAGTGGAACTTACGGAAGCCGCACTGTGCAGTGAGCAGATGGCCTCCGCTGTCCAGGAAAAAGGCTAGTCTAACGTTTACCAATTTTTAAATCAACTTGCACACGCAAGAGGTTAGAGAGATTGGGCGGAAACCGGTCGGAGTAGAGTGATCTCTCACCGGTTTGCGAAAGGCGAGCACAGTAGCGATTCACCAGGAATCTGGGAGAAGACCCTCCACCCAGGTCCTGTTGAACAAATCTAACAGAAAGGTCATGCCTCGCTCACCCAGGTGTCGAAGCATGGCGTACGGGACATAGGCCGGACCATGGGCGGTGTCCGCGCACGAAGCGAGAGCGGAGCGCAACTCACTCACAGTAAACGTGTCGTTGAAGGGTTCTCCGCCTCTGGAGGTAAAGTCCAGCCGGCGGCCTTCCGCGACATGACGATGTGCATTGAATGCTGGCGGAGCAGCATCCTGGCTAGAGAATGCGTAAAAAGCAGTCGCGAAGGATTCCGCCACGGACGCAGAGTCCGAGATTGCGGTCTCATTCTCCTAGAGAACGGGAGGGGGGTCCTGCGAGAACTTGCCCCGAATCCTTTTGACTCGCTTTCACACCTCTGCTAAATGGGTCTTCCCGTTAAGTGAAGACACGTATGCCCGCCAAGAAGAGTGGCAGGCGTGCTTCGAAATATACTGGAACCTAGCCCTAGCCCGACAAAATTCAGCGACAGTGAAATCGTTTAGGAGGCGCTTATAGCGCATGTAGTCATAACGCTTCTGTTTGAGGGCCGACCACCATGGGAGTGGTCAGCGTGCAAAACGGCCAGACGTTCTAGGAATAGTAGTCAGGCCCGCGGCGATGAGGTTAAGGAGAAGAACTCAACGGCCTCATCTACCGACCTAAACTCCTCGACTGAGATAGAGAATTTAGTAATTTCCTGAAATGCAGGCCACCGAGCCCGCGCCAAGCACCACCGAGGTGGGCTCTCAGGCGGCAGTTGCCCTGAAAATGATATTCGAATGGGAAAGTCATCATTACCATGGATGTCATCGATCACCCCCCCCCCGCCGATTAAAATTAGGCTGTGCATCCGAAGAGCATAAAGATGGGTCAAGTCAAGAAAATGAAGCGGTTCTCGGACAGTGATGCGTAAACTCATCCACGTTTAGGACACCCATCTCAAGCTCTTCGATCAGATCGGCAAGGACTTGTCCGCTGGGATTTATTGAGTGATCTCCCCAGAGTGGAGACGGACAGGAACAGAGAGACGCACACACACACAGACAGGTGCACACACACAGACATACAGACAGGCGCACACGCGCACACACACACACAGACAGGCACGCGCGCACACAGTCAGACAGACAGACAGACAGGCGCGCGCGCACACACACACACGAAAGGCGGTTATAATAATGATGTATCGGGGAAAAACTATTATTGTAGGGAAATGAAAGGGGGGAAAGGTACCACGCATTTCCCGAAAAGACAAGAAGGTACAAGGAAAAAAGAGAATAATATGTAACAAAATAGTTGCTCAAAATCGTCTGATAGACCATTAATATATACTGTAGAAATCTTTACCTAACAAGGCACATCGGACACTACACACCTCCCCACCAATATAGCAACCCTCATCCTCCAATATGTCATTATTCGCACAAATGAGGTATACACAGTAAGGTGTACGCACCTACCGAAAGATGTTTACATCGTGCGTTGCTCAACGAATTTTTTACGAAACTTAAAATTTCATTAAACGACACACAAATTGCAACGAAGCCTCCGTTCCAGCATTTAAACTATTCTTCTTTTTTATTCCTATTCTTTTTATTCTTGTTATTGCTATTTATATACCCTGTTTTCCATCTTCTGACTACCCATGGTAGTATTCTACTCGAATTTTACGACTAGAACTTTTGCGTTGACTGCATTTAAATCGATTTGAATCCTTTGCGACATTTTTAAAATTAATCTATCCAATTATATATATATTTTCCTAGCTCATCTATCTACACGGAAGGAGGGTACTCTGTGTAGCCTGTTACCCTTGGTGCCCGGAGAATCTGCAGGATGTCCTCCCGGCCAGAGTGCAAATTATGGAAGCACTGTCACAGGGATGACATTCTCTCTGATGAACCCTGGGAAAGTTGTTTGGGAGAATTCCTCTCGCACCTTCTCAGTACTACTTTACCTTATTATTATTAATATAACTATCCCCTCAACCTTTTCTACCTGCACTTTTTACCAGGATGATTGTTTCTACCTGGAGAGAGTTAGGACTGGTAGTCATCCTGAGATCACCTAGCACCAGTGTATGATAATAGGCGATCACTCCCCCTACTCGTTAGTGGACCCGCCTATATCTCCTTCTCTTTATTACATATCCTCCAACACCTTTCCACACTTGCTCTTCTATTCACAGAGGTTCTGGTTGCTCGGCGCACTTTCGTCCTCTTGAGCCTTAGTCAAGTGGCAATGGATACTGGGAGATTTCTAGCTCCTGGGAGGGCTGAAAACCCGCTGACTTGGGCAAGTATTAGATAGGGGGTGTTCTAGCGGACGACTCGGTTTAGTTTCCTCCAGTACACACCATCCTTTATGATTAAATCTCCAGGACAATGTCGCCTGAATGGCGGGCCGGGATGGCAAAGCGCTTCAACGCTGGACCGAGACCGATTGTGTAAATGATCACATCTGGAATTTATGATCCTATGGAAACTTTTCTCTTGACCTCCTAAGTCAATGGAAGATCATAGTATCTACTTTTCACGAGTTCTTTTTTTCTCTTCTGATACTATGGCCACAAGTGAATGTAATAGTGGTACTTTGCGTGGGGATCCGCATCAAAACGTGGCTTAGTCCTCTTAATGTTTCGAAGGTCGAGGTAACACGAGACACCCCTTCGACCGGCAGAGGGGCTCACCTATCACCATCCACATGCAGCAAAAGGCTTTCACTTTGTCATCTCTGAAGCCGCCTTGTGCTTTCTCAGGGGGCCATCTCCGCCCTTCTTCTAACGGAGAGGAGGCTTACTCTTTTCTTTGGCCTATGGGTGCGGCGTATTGCCCCTTTCACCCCCATTCACTAGAGCCGCCCTTGGGTGAGCTAATCTCACTAACAACAGCAGTCCCATATTAACTATCACCGCAGCAAACTTGACCGCTCGTGCTGGGAGAGGCGTAATAGGGCCAACCCTCTTATGGTGGTAAGGGATAGCAAACCCGCCTGTCCGTACCCCCTACAGACCTGCAGTGCTGGATTTACAGTTTACAGGGGGTCGGCCTTCATGCCTCCCTCTTTTCCCAGACTAACCTCAATTCACCGAATGAGATCCATGATTCGGTGAATGGGATCAATGATTCATTTGAGGAGGATGACCAAATGGACCCCATCACCTGAGAGAGACATAGTCGAGGAGGTTACCCAGCCGCAGACTTATTGATCATTTATTAGGTTAATCCGAGTTCGGTGCCAAAGACCCAACCTGAGGCCGCCTATCTGCAAGCTTTCCCAAAAAGACAAGCAAAAGGAAACCCAAGAGAACTAAACAGTCCTCTCAGTCCGCGGGTCTCCGGGGATGGGCGGGTCACGGGCGTTTCGACGAGCGTCCAGGCCAAGATTGGCAGGTCTGCCCTAAAAGAAAACTCGGGTGGGGGGTCCGAGACAAAGACCAAAGGCAGAAGTGCGCTTAGTTTAGCCTCGATTAAGTCGAAGACCTCATTCAGAGAAAACCTGGAGTTTTCGGGCCTGTTAGATTCAAACGATTTTCAGTTATTCCCTCCACTTATGGTAGCATGTTAGCCAAAGACAACATGATTCATCAGAGGAGAGCATTACCCAACTTGCTTGGTAGAGAGCCGAATGTGTCCAGTTTCTCGGATGGTCGCCTTTTGGTAAATGCCTTAGATCCTCCGAAGCTGTAATGATCATTGCCTTAAGGACACTTAATGGCACGCCCATGAGTGTAACGCCGTACTCTAGCATGGACGTCGTGAAAGTATTAGTCTACGCGAAAGAACTCTTAGACTACTACTGAGATGACATTGCCATAGATCTGACGTACATTGGGCTGTAAAGGTCGAACATGTAATGAAAAAAAAGGGAAGGGCCTCGTGACACACCCCTACACTCTTCTTCCCGAAGGTGAATGAAGAGGGCGATATGGCGCGGAAACCAACCTCCTCTTCAGACATGGAGCCATCCGTATACACTGGTAAGGTTCCAGCGTGACACGAGATGTGCTCCAGAAAGGTCGAACGCAATACTCTCGGCGCGGTACAAGCTTTGGGAGCAGAGGCGTGGCGACAAATAGCCAAGGGTGGTACCATCCAGGGTAGCGTTCTGGGTAGAACCAGGGGCGCCACCGGCCCGAGAGCTATATCTAACTCTCAAAGGAGTTAGATAGCGTTTTCGACCCGGCTGACTTCAAAAGCATTTTGGTTATTCGCCCCACTGATGGCAGCATGTCGGCCATAGGCCGACATGCCGACATGATTCTGGAGGTGACCTTATCCAAAAACGGCAGAATCCTCAATTAGGGCGAATCTGGGCTCGGTATCAAACAGCAAACTTGAATTCGCTCCTGGGCAAGCTTCCTTTCTCATGGCTTACGCCCACCAGAAATCACAAGGAGAAGAGGAACTTACGCCTGTTGGTGCACCTTTGACAAATAATACATAAAAACTCCTCCATTTCGGAAAAGGATCTTGTTAAGGATGATACGTCCGGTCTAGGAGCTCGTTTTGGCTTTAAAGAGAAGCAGATTCCTTCTCCAAAATCATCTCTTAAAATGTAAAAAGTAAGAGGGGGACAAAGAGGTCAGCCCCGGGAGATCCAAGGATGGACCGGTCCGCTGTCGTTTCGGCAAGCGACGAGGTAAAGTTATGTACGTCTGGCCCTGAGGCTTCCTTGGGTGGGCATGGAAGGAGACACCAAGACCAGAATTGCAACTGTGCTGGGGGAAACCTCGATTATGTCGAGACCCCTCATTGAGAAACTACCTGGTTATTCGTTCCACTGATGACATCATGTTGGACAAGAGCAACATTGGAGAGCAATACCTAGCTTGATGGTAAAGAGCCGAAAGTGACCCTTTTCTTTTGCGAGATCCTTCTGACGAATGCGTCAGATCCATCCGAGTCATCCATGATTAGTGCCTTTCGGACACAGTGGCACGGCGGTGAGTTTGACGCCACACTATACCAGGAACTTCGTGAAAGGAGTGGTTTAAGTGAGTAAACTCGTGGACTACTCCATAAAAAGAATCACCTTATATCCGGCTGACCATGAGGCGCTCAAGGTCGAACGTATGATAAGAGACCCACCTCTACCACTCTTCGTCCTTTTCGACTGTGACAGGCTCCCTGAGTCGGTGCCCTTTCGTTAGTATCGGTAACTAGTGAACGCATTTGTGCTCTGGCCTCGCAAGTGATACTACTACCACAGCTTCTCTCATACAAATCGCTCCTGCAGACGTACAAATTCGAGTTCACCCGAAGTCTCTGTAAATTGCTTTAAGTTCATACATGATAGGTCCCTATCGTCTATGGCCAAGTGCGGAGACCACACACCGCTTCTTCGAAGCATTATAGTGAGTATCTCCTGGAGAATGAAATCATGGCCGTTTAGGCTATGCATCGTTCCTATTTTGCGAGGCTAAAGATTTTGTCCTGGCGTGCCAGCCACTACCTGGGACGTCTTATGCTTTAATTTTAAAAACGGCGCCCTCTTCTACCGGCCCCTCCACCCCTATGACCACGGTCCTTTTCGCGCCCATTCGGAAACCTGTGGGTTCTACTCGCCCCGGGCGCTCCCCTGGTAGAGTTGGAGACACAAAAAGTTCACACCCAGGGCAGATTAAAATCGGGGCTTTCATCTTCCCCAAGTCGGTAGACTCACAGGAGGAAACACCCCTGAACATAGTCTTATAGCCGTCCTTCGGTGTTCCTAAAGCTGCCGGTTCCCCCCGTAAGGAGCACAGCACCAAAGGAGTTTCGGGCCTCACCCCGATGCTAGAGCGTCCTTCTTCTTGGTTGTTTATTGTTTGCGTTTTGTTTTGCTTTTGCCTTTGCCTTTTCTGCTGGTTGGTTTGTCCTTTGGTTTTGGTAATTTAAAAGTAGCCTAGCACTAGGCG
Source organism: Ceratothoa steindachneri (assembly GCA_963969495.1). Lineage (NCBI taxonomy): Eukaryota > Metazoa > Arthropoda > Malacostraca > Isopoda > Cymothoidae > Ceratothoa > Ceratothoa steindachneri. The sequence continues at coordinate 63,864,009 of OZ018327.1, forward strand.
GAAAATTTAAATTTCAGCGACTTATGCCCTTGAATGCAGTCGCCAGATGGGCACATTTAAAAAAAAATAATGTCCTGGCCTTGAGACGCCGAAAAGTTGTCACCGTCTCCCCCCCCAAAAAAAAATTTATGGAGGTTATCCAATAAACCACCTTAAGTTAGAGATATGAAGAGATTTAAATAAAAACTAAACTATATTAGTGCCGGGTTCCTTCGATGAGGCGTTTACAGATAGCGTTGATCAGTCTGAAATACTGTCACTTCCAGCATCCATGACGAATAGGGCGGGCACACACTGAGATAGGGCGGGCACACACTGAGATGAATGATATGCCACAAAGATTATTTGAACATAACTAAAAGCAATGCCACATTTTCGTACCATATATTATTATAAACCTTATGATATGCTCCACCCTGGATGACCTAGCGGCAAGCCATATCTACTTTTTGGAGCATATTTAATTCACTCTTCTTTTAAAAAGTGCCTCTTTCGACTCCAGCCGCACTCCCATGCAATGATTACAGACACGTTCGGTTTGGTACGCAAATAAAAGATCCCAATTTCATTTAGGCAAAAGATCCACGAATAACTAAGTAAATTTTATTGCTATATTTCTAGTGATATCAACTCAGCTGAAATTAGCGTATAGCTCGGAATACTTTTTTTTTACTATCATTTGAATTTTATTAAATTTTATTGCAATTTTCTACTCACTCTACTCCTTGTAAAGCCATATATTAATATGCAGCAGGCACATTTGTGGTATTTTGTGCTCTAGGTACCACAGTCGTGAAATAACCTGGAAGTTGAGCGAAAAAATATAATTGGTCGAAAAATTCTTGCCATTACGTGACTAATAAAGATGTTTTCTCGTTATAAATTAGTGCAATGTATCGTTATTAATAATAGAATTCATCAGCATACAAGAGTGTAATTTTTTATTCCAGTTTTCCGCATTAGTCGTGATTAGTTAAACGTGCACACATTATGCATTAAATATTCCAAAGACATCTGTATTAATTCTTGAGTAGAAATAATGTGATAGTCAAAACAGACGTGTATGTCTGTCTATTTGTTGTATGGGTGCCGAAACAATTTCATGAGTGCGTAGTACAAACTAGGCAACATTTCGTAGCAAATTTGCCAATTATGCTTTCACTTTTTACTGCACTACTTTTATTTGCAAAATTCCCCCCCGCCATGAAATCACCTTTGTTGATAAAGACATGCAAAGTTGCAGGGCAGAGAAAGCAGCTAAATTTGGGTGACGTTTTTTGTATACTATTGCGCCCCTTCCCCAAAGAGAGAAACTAGACTACTACGCTCCCCCCCCCCCCATCTCACGCGCAGGCGCACCAAAGAACAAAATTAGGTTATGGTTAAGTTAACCTCTTAACAAGCCCTCGTCACCAGAGGTATAAACATCTCAATAGGCTCGTGTGGAAAGACGGAAATAAAAGGGAAACAAGTGAGCTCAATCTTGAACATTGTACTCATTGGAGAAAGAATATGAACTTGCACAGGTATAAAACAAGGATAAGAAAGATTGGGGAAAAGCTCCTGTATAGCTACCCTTTATTCGGCAGACAGAGACGTATCTAAAAGAACAAGTTCAATCAATGTTAAGTTCTTACAAAGCAGTGCTTCGTGCATAATGAAGCGTTCAAGAACAAGCTGAGACAAATGCACACTCAGTACCCCCATAACGTGAGATAGGTGATTCAGGTGAAGGTGGCATCTTTCGCAGAACAAAACCATGAAAACGGACACGAAATGAAAAAAGGTTAAAAATAAGACTATTCCTTTCATTTCAAAATACTTACCCCCCCCCCCCTCCACACACACACAGACACACACGAAACCTCATTGCGTCTTTCGCCCCTCTCCCAAGCTACGATCATAATCATTCGGTGTGGATAAATATGTTCTTTATTTCGTATATAATATTGAAAATAAACCGGAGGAACACGTCTCATATTTTGGTTAACCTTTTCCCAAAGTTTATTGTACAGACACAGGGAAAACAATACACCACCCTCCTTTCTCCTTTCGGCAATTTTACTCCAATTAAGACCGAAATTGTTCGAAAATAATCACAGATTTATTAACTTTTAATTCGTTAATTTTAATGACAGATTGGTGAACGAAGGTGCGTCAGAGGCCAAAGTGAATACACAAACACACATACAGAAGCACGCACACATACAAAACCCGGACAAAGAGACCAACAGTTTATACACGGGTAAATAAATAGAAATTAGCTTAGGTTTTTTTCTTTTCACTCTCCTGCATATATTTTCCCGCGGGTTTGCCCGAATGCGACGAGAATGCAGTGTTGTGGCGTTAAAGGTCAAGGAAATGTGAGAGTTTTAACAACTTCGGAAAGAGAACAAACCTGGGCTAAGAATCTTAATACGAAGGAAAAAAAAAATACAAAAAAACAAGCAATAAACGTAGCAGTAAATTTAATCATTGGCTTTGCAATGGAAGATAAAGGGTGATAAAATCGTGCCCCGAAATTATCTAAGATAAATACCTCCGGATAATAATAACACGGAATAGGTACAATTAGAAACGACATCAAAAGAGGAAATAACGGACCAATTCTGTCAGGTATGTATGTGAGAGTATGCAGGTGAGAGGGTAGAAAGGGTGTGTGGATAAGGGATAAATAACCAATTCTGTCAACTTTGTACATAGCGCGCAAAACTCGTCAAAAACCCCTCCTCGCCCTCCTTATGAAAGCACCCCTTCCGTCTTGAACCACCACACCTACCAGCCAACAAACCAAGTCCATGTCACAATCCTAGCCAATAGTGATACTGCGTGCTTGGAAAAATGATTCATTAAAAGGTGGTTAAGGACAGTTGTTTTGAAAGAACTAGATGACTGAATCATGTGTGGTAAGAGGAGACAGAGGTGATTTTCTTAAGGTAGATAGTGTAGAAGTGGCGAAAAAAATGCGATAGTTAAATTTAGTAAAATAAATCCGCCAAACATACAGCTCACTTGCTTGTTTAATCGGCACTCGCCATCTCATCTTTTCTACTAACCATTCTTCCCCTCAGCTGTGTGGTCGCAAAAACGGACGTCTGCTCCTGTGTAAGGTGAGTTTTATGACATGGCAAGTGGATTAAATATCTGTAACCATACACGTTTAGATATCATAGACAATGAATAAGTTAATGAATGAATATATAAAAAAAGTTAGTAAATAGTTCTGGAATGACCAATGCAACCATAATCGGCCTTTAAAAGGTGAACAGTTTGAACTTTGATATGCACAGCAGCAGAACACACAGGCAATCAAAAGTACAAACCTGAAGCTCTTGCGAGTAATAGAGTGCCGAATAACGTACATTTTGCTAGATATTGACACTTTCCACACACACAAGAGAAAAAATACACGCATTAACCCAAAGGTATTGTTCCGTTGAGATGTTGGGAAAATCTTTCTAAGTTTTTCGATTTGAATCCCTGGTGATATTTGATAACTTCCCTCCAACTTCCTAAACAAAGTTTTGTTTTCGTCTTAATATACCGTAACATGAATAAAAAAAATCACTTATCTCTTCATGTTTATTCCACGCCATCATTATATCCAAACAACTCGCACTCTTTCTAAGAAACTTAGATTCCACCTTTATGCCTAAACCATCAAGATTGGTGAATATTGTGCTTCTGTATGATGAATGCATAGGCACTTCATGGTTTCTTAACGTTTGATCCAATTTAGAAAGGAATTCTCTTCGTTTCTCTATAGATCTCTTAAAAGCAATTTCGAAGATTATAATTTTATCTTTACAAGTTAATTTCTTGGTTTTTAATTTATATTACTTATAAATTAAAGTAATATTGCCAGCTTCTAAAGTATACCTATTGACTGATATATTGACTTATTGATAGGAAATAAATATGATTATTCGCTACGACCAGGAGTGCTGTAGGGCACGAAGCAGGTGAAGAAATATCTACATTTAGAATGTAAATTAAAGAGATCCAAGAAAGGTCTTTTTGTTGAAAAGTTCAAAGAATTACAAGGAGGATTGATTATGAAGGTTCATTTTAGAATCGCCGTAAGCCTTTTGTCGTAAGAGATCCAGGTGAATAATGGGAAAATATTCTGGAACAACAACTTGGTTATACCTAGTTCTTTCCGGGATTTTTAAATGTACTCCATGATATACCTTCTGTAGAGGGGTTTGTTATCGCAGAAAATGTCTGTCCGAGGACGACTCGTCCAAATGGGCAGGTGGAAATGTAAATAAAAAAAAATCATTGGGCGTTAATGTGTGGCTTCGTGCAAAAGATTTGTTAAGTATGGTGATGAGGATATTAAGAAATCGGTGGTACATTGCGTATTACTGTAAAGCCAGAATATTGTAGGTTGCTAGTTTTTTGCGTAAAAAATTTGAAGCAGCGCGAATTAATTATTCAAAGAAAGACGATAATTGAAGTCGGTGCTGAGAAAAAAATGAAAAGCAAACGAAAAGGGAGATGAAAAATATATAGATAGGAGGGAGGTACTAGAATTAGCGATCAGGCTCTCTGAGAAGTGTAGGAATGAACTCCTCCGGTAATGTAGTTAGATGATCCCATTAGTACGTTTCTTCTTGGAACAATACTCTCATTAGCATTGAACAGCACATGTTCCTGATTTCCCTTGTCCCAGAGCCTCCTTAAATCATTAACATTGCATTAGAGAACCAGTTCTGGTCATCCTGATTGATGTGTGGAAAAGCTATCTTCCGGCGGCATGCGACGCCTCAGGAAAGAGGGCAAGCTTTAAGCAATCATGATCCTTAATGTCTCGTTTCTAAATTTCTTTTTCTTCAAAGTTCGCTGAGACCTCCGGGTCAGCTGCAAACCCGAATGTTAGCAGGCTCTTCTCCTTCGAGCTCAAGAAGAAAGTCTAGTGTGAATATTGCCACTTTTGGGGAGCAAGTGACTTACAGGGCGAAAATCTTCCTTCACCGAGTCGTTTGTCGTGGCATCTTTGCATGGTTCATTATTCATTTGCTTTCCTTACATGGTATTTACGCCCTTAAGGTTGGATGGGATCGGAGTCGCACCAACGAAAGGATTCTCCGTAGTTAGCCCTGGAGTGGATCTGCCCATTATCTTCCTATTGTACTTTAATATTCACCTCCTCAAAACACATAGACCTCGGTTGAAGTTGAAAAGAAAGCGACAAGAAACGTTATAAAAGAAACCTGCTTAGAAAACTGTAAAAATAGAGTAAGCAAAAATGTGTGGAAGGCCAGTTGGGGCGCTATGGAGTATGTTTAATGCCCTTACCTTGATTCTGCCCTCATAACAAGTCTCATAGCGGGGGTCAACCAACTAGCTACTTAAAAATTGCTTCTCCATGATGTTTTGCTTCCTATTGCCCCAGCGTGCAGGTTTTACTCTGTGTAGCCTGTTACACTTTGCACCCGGAGTGAAAATTGGAGAGGCCCTGCTGTCACTGGGCTGATTTGAGCACTCTGATGGGGTCTGTTGAAGTTGTTGGTGTGCTTTCCCCGCTCCCCAACTCAGCACTGCTGTACCTTTTTATTATTATAATTATTAGTTATTTTCTATTAGCATTTGCTATTATTCTTATTTAGTATCATTTATTTTGATATTAATTAATATAATTTTATTATTTGTATTAATTATAATTTATTTACTATTTATTATGTATTATTATTAGACTATTACAGGGTATTATTATTATTATTGGGTATTATTTCAGCTATCCCCTCAACCCGCACTTTGTACCAGGAGGAGTGTTCCCACCCGGACAGAGTTCGGGCCGATAGTCATAGTGCCTTGGTGGACTACATGCCATCCCGGGATCTCTTAGCGCGAGGTCTGATAACACTGTTGCCAACAACCAAAGTGCTTCTAAGACCAGAGTAGCAAATTCAAACTAGTTTTATGTCGCTGATTATAATGAATATCATGGTTAAAATTGTTTGTTAGCTCTACTTTTCAAGATACATCTACGTGTCACAAGAGGTTCCAACAGGCTTGCGGCAGTGTGTTTTTTTACCACACTCAGTCTCTCTGCCTTTCAGTATTGTTCCAGCAGTCATAGAAGGTTGTTGTGTGTAAGTTTACATTTTGAGGTGAAAGGTAGGTGATTTTCCTAGTTAAACACTTTTTAAACTTATAATAAATTTTCATTGAACAAGCTATTGATATGCATGCGAGGCATTTTATATTAATTTTATTTTCCTACTGAATGATAGATATTCTGCTAAGCTGTAATGCTCTGTATTACAATGATAAATTTATGAATAAATTTTCTGTTTATCTTCTAATTGTTTGTTGTTTTCTTCTTTCAAAGGCTTCGTACTTGTGTGAATAAGGCAGACAACTTAGGCTACATTTGTGTTAGGGTGACCCTTGCATCACAGAAGCGCTGTAGAACTGCTATGAGTAGAAAGGCACATCACGTAAATTTTGGATGCAATCTTGGTGACCAGAATATGAACTGGGCTTCTCACATATGCTGCCATACTTGTGCGACTAACCTTCGCCAATGTTTGAACAGGAAAGGAATACCTTTTGCTGGGAGCCAACAGACCACACCAAGAATTGCTATTTCTGCATGATACCTCAAGTACAAAAGGGCTTGTCAAAGAAGAAAAAGAACTCCATTGAATATACAAACCAAACATTCCATCAGCTATTTGCCCAGTTCCACATTGAAAATATCTTCCTATTCCTGATGCAGTAACTTCGGTATCCTCCGAGTAAGATGAGGAAAGTGGTGAGGAAGAAGCAGAGAAGGATGCCCAGTGCTGGATTACAGAGTTACCCAAATTTTGATTAAGCACATTCCTCTAGGCCACATCTTATAACACAAGGGGAACTCCATGACCTTGTCAAGGATCTGGAACTACCCAAGCATAAGGAAGAGCTGCTAGACTCTCGTCTTCAACAGTGGAGCCTCCTAGCAGCTGATGTGGAAATTTGAAACTTCCTGACCGTCAGCAGCAGTTCGAGGATTTCTTCGTAATGGAAGGTGATTTAGTGGCCTGCAACAATACTAATGGTTTGATGGAAGCACTTGGCATCGAATACGAACCCAGAAACTAGAGGCTGTTCATTTATTCATCAAAAACGAGTCTGAAAGGCATTATGCTGCACAGCAGCAATAGCGAATCATCAGTTCATATGGGCTACACATAAGGAGGTTAAAATCGGCACCATCCTTTGTTATCAAAGGTTGAGGACAAATTCTCCTGAATAGCGAACCGGGTTATTAAAGTCCATCTTAGCTGATCCCCTTTAGCCGAGTATGTGTAATGATCCCAATCTGGAAATTTAGGATGTTATAGAGCCATTGGTAGGTCGTATTACCAGGTATTGCCAAAGTCCTGTTACCTTCATTATGACGTTCTCAAAAATGACACAATGATAGTTTTGATGCAGACACGTTATTATTTTAACTTGTAATATTAAACGATATGGCCGCTTTCGGCAGCGAGCAGGTGCTCCCGGCGAGACCTGAAGACCGCGCCTACGTTGCGGACGAAGTCCTTGCATATGCTGGGCCATAGGTGGTTCGCCACAGCGGGTGCATAGTGTAGCCTGTTACCCTTGGTATCCGAAAGAGTGCCACGTCCTCTCGGACTGATTGAAAATTATGAAGGTCCTGTCACTGGGCTCTTTTGAACTCTTTGCCGGGGCCTGAGAGGGTGTTTATCCGCTTTTTTTTCTTGCTCCCACTCAGCGCTACTTTGACTTTTTATTATTACTAGCATTATTATTATTATCATCATGGTTTAGTATTATTTAGGGTGGTTTTTAGATTATTAGTATTTATGATGCATTATTATGTAATAATTAATTATTATGATTAGTTTTAATTATTATTTGTATGTTTGAACAGAGACTTGAACAGAGTCCCGGGAATGGGATCTGATATTCCGCGTAGGGAAAGGGGAGGTGTCACGGAGCTACTCCGTCCTTGAGATGGACAGGGTCGCCGATGTGACTCAGCCCCAAACGGCAGAAATTTCAATAGGGACGAGGCCGAGTCTGCCCTTGTAGCAAGCTTCTCCTCAGACAGCCCAGGATCTCGAGGACTCACAAAGAGAAGATGGAGGGGGGGGGGGAGACCTCATCGCTTGGCTGGTGCCCCTCTGGCAGATAAGACATCCGTGTCTGAGAAGGATCTTGCTGAAGCCGGTGCATCCGGCCTTAGGGTTCCTTCCGGTGGTGGATAAAAGCGGGCTCATTCCCTAACCTCTTCTCCTAAAAATAATCATCTCACTGCGCGGAGGCTCCGGGAAAGGACTGGTCTGCTGCCATTTCGACAAGCGTCCAGGCCAAGAACGGCACGTCCGCTCCGAGGCATCTACGGGTGGTGGATATCTAAGAACAAATTCCATAGCTTCAAGGACGCCTCTCATTGAGAGAATAAGAAGTTTTTTTTAGCCCGCTGGTTTCAAACACTTTGTGGGTACTTCTTGATAGTAGCATGTTGGCCAAGGGCAACATGCTCAGAGGGAGGCAATAGCTTGATTGATATGTAGAGAGTCGAAAGTGTCACCTTTCTCGGTCGCCCCCTCCCTCTCTGGGATCTTTTTTAAGGGGGTGTTCCCAGAGAGGCTCTGGCCTTCTCGTGGCGAAGGGGATCAGCTTTGGGCCCCTTAGGAGACCCATGGTGCTGACAACAAGACTTAACATGCCCCTCTTTCTTTCCTCTTCTATTACGCTCTCCACTGCCCTTTATTTCCCTCTCTTCCTTTACCTATCTAGTGGTCCTTATCGATAACCGACCTCTGCTCGTTTAATGGATTAATTTAGAATTGTAGTTTCATGAAGGTGAAAGAGGCTGGGCATCTCCACCTCCTTCGTCTACCGAATGCCCAAGGAGAAACCCATCATTCGCCCCTTTTCTCCGTGCGTAGGAGAACTCGGGCAGCCTCTTAGGTTTCAAAAGATGGTGTGGTGGATCCGTATCCATTCTCCAAGAGAACATACCAGACGTAACTGATTGTATAGTTGCAGTAGTGCCGGGCCCTTGTAGGCCTCCATGGTGGGGAGCCCCGAGGGAGAATACGAACTTTTTTTTCTTTTTGCAATGGCTAGCCATAAACCAAAAACCTCCCCTTTTCGTAAGGGTTCTCGTGCCAAACGTTCCTTAGCTCCCCTTTCAACCTTCCCTCGCTCGTTGGACCCCTATTCCAACGAAGTAGACCCAGATCTTGATTAGCCTCGCTTCCTTGTCATGAATTCATCATCCGACATCCCACTTGCAAAAGTCAATGTGTTTGACGTCAATGAATCTTTTGAGTCCCGCTGAGGTGAACCCCGCCGGATGTGGTCAAGAGGAAGTGATGATGTCGTAGTCGAGGTGTACTCCCACTCTCAACACAACCTTGTGCGAAATCTATCTTCGATAGCTGAAATTACAATAACTGTCTTGCCCCATCAGCGTCTGAATTTTGTCAAAGGTGTCGTCCGTTCAAACGAACTAAAGGACTACGACCCCACCGGCCTTCAGAGTAAGCTCAGTACCCAACGTGTCACACACGTACACAGGGTAACAAAAACATTAGGCTCCATTAAAGTCCCAACTGCCACACTGATTTTAACACTTGAACAAGAATTGCCACAGTATATTAAAGCTGGGTAACTTAGTGTCCCGGTAAGTACCTACATCGAACTACCCAGACGCTGCTTCAATTGCAATCAATTTGTACATGTTGGCCGTGCCTGTCGGCACCCTCGCTTCTGCGTGAATTGTAGCTCTGACTACCATGGCCCCGAATACACCAAAACACGCCACTGTGCCAACTGCGGAGGTACCCACAGTGCTGCGTCAAAACTCTGCTCTATATTTTTATATGAAAAGGAAGTTCCCTTTGCGCGACTCCCTACGTCTAGATATGAGAGAGGCCCGCCAGCGTGCCCGAGCACAAACCTCGCCACTCGGCCGGCTCTTCTCTCGACGTTTTACGTGACGCTGGACGAAACCGACCATCACGCGCGAGTTCCGACCAGCCTGAAGCACTTCACCCTAAATCTACTCGCAGCGTCGAAAACATTCAGAATATGCAGTCGAAGCATCGCTCTCACACCAAAATAACCAATGTAGCCCCCTCTCTCCAGCAGCTCTAGCTGGGAGAGACGCTCAGGGGGAGACACTTGAAGAAATCAGACGCTATTTGAAATAATCCTTAACTTCAACCAGTGAGGGTTCACCCACTCGGCCCCGAGACCCAAAGCCCAGTGATAAGAGGAAGGATTCCTCGCCTGGGTCATCGACCACCAATAAGCGGGCAGTCTCTGGAGCTGACTTGGCCGAACCTCGAGAATCTTCAATGGACTCCTCCCCTATGGCTGAACATTCTATGCCCTTAAGTCCGTCTCGCCCTTCACAGAACTTAGGCCCCATCCTGATCCAAACGATGGAAGATATACACCCAGGTCCACACACCTCGCACAGATCACCTGTTCGTTCCGCTCACCCTTCAACCCAAGATCCGATGGAAGCAGTTGATACTCCAACATCACCAATTGCGGCGGTCGGACCAACTCCTCAGACACCGTAAATAACCTCGACCCATGAATCCGGATCTATTAGCCGAAAATCCCTTCTTGATCTTCATTTTCCACCAGGTTGCGAGCCCGAATTACAATCAAGGGCCTCGGTCGGTTCTCCAAAATACACGAAAAAAAAACGTTACTGCTCCATCTAGGATCTCTTTCCCTGCAAAAGCAGGCTCCTAAAAATAAGCTATCCGTCTCCCAAACTCTTTGGGCTGAACCTCAAATACAATATCGGCCACAAAAGAGAAAAAGATATCCATAGTGGTATCTAATCGTCACACATAATATCTTCCATTTCACAATGGAATTGTCAAGGAGTTCTTCCAAAGTGGGAAGAACTCAAAATTATTTTGACGACTATCCACCCTGCTGTTATTTGTCTTCAGGAGAATACACTGGGTATACGGCCCTTTCCGCCGGTACTCAGCTTTCTCACTTTCTACTCTATTGCTCCTGCTGGAAGCCCCTCTCATGGGGGGGAGGTCAATCATGTTATCTTCATCCTACCATGTTCTCCCATCTTCCTACATAATACCCTCAAAGCTGTTGCCATGAGGGTTTTTCTTACCAAGCTTTTTACCGTTTGCTCTATTTACCTACCCCCTTGTTTATCATTGTCAAGACCCGACCTTTTAGAACTTATAAACCAGTTGTCTTCCCCATTTTTATTACTAGGAGATTTTAACGCCCTTCACCCATACTGGGGTGACATCACTCGAAATGCCAAAGGCAGTGTTTTAGAGTCTCTTTTATTATCTGACTTTCTTTGTGTCTTAAATACTGGCGATTTTACCTCTTATCATGTCCAGACGGACTCTTTTAGCTGTGTTGACCTGTCTGTTTGTTCCCCTGATTGCTTCACGGAATTTCGATGGTCAATTATTGACGATCTTGTTATGCAGATTGGGAGGGTTTCCAAGAGGCGTCCTTCACAAATGCATCCTTATGGATCTTTAATGGAGTGGACGCAGCAGTAGAATACTTTACATCGACTATCTACAATGCAGCAACACAGACCATCCCGCGGAGAAGACCTGCCACGGGCCGCTCAACCGTGCCCTGGTGGACCTAGACGTGTGCAACAGCTATCAAAAATTACAAGTTAGCCCATGTCCGATTCCGAAAGAACCCAACTTCGTGCAACCAGGTCGACCGAAACCGAGCTCGTGCGCTTCGCCAAAGAACCCTTCGCAAGGCTAGCCGAAATTCATGGCGACGTTACGTTTCATCAATTTCCTATATGACACCTACTGTTAAGATCTGGAAGAGGATTAATAAGATCAGGGGCCGTTATGCTAATCATCATACCCCCACACTCAACTTAGCGGTTCCTTCGAGAATGACGGCCTGGCGGTCAGCAATGCTTTTGCTGACCACTTCCGCGCCGTCAGCATGTCAGCCGTTACGTTAAGGCTTTTCAATCCTACAAATCAAAGGAAGAATCTCATTCTCTCAACTTCACAACAAAATCTAACCTTCCGTATAACGCTCTATTCAGCATCCATGAGCTGCAAAGCGCTTTGTCCCTCTGCAGATCAACTTCCCCTGACCTTGATGAGATCCATTTCGATATGATTCGGCACCTACATTCACATTCTACTCTCTTACTTGATTAATACACCCTTATATGGGTGAAGGGTTTTTAGCCCTTATCATGGCGCATTTGATTATCCTTCCCCTTGTCAAACCGGGCAGGGAGGGGTTGGATGCAGATCACTACCGCCCTATAGCTCTCACCAGCTGTTTGGGTAAGTTGCTGGAAAAAATTATATTGGAGCGCCTAAACTGGTTCCTAGAAACCAATCACCTTCTCTCTCCATTTCAATGTGGCTTCCGAAAAGGTCATAGTAACCTTGACCTACTAGTACGTTTCGAGGGATCGGTCTGGAAAGCTTTCTCATTAAAGCACCGAGTCCTGGCTATATTTTTTAATATTGAGAAAGCCTACGACACAACATGGAGATGCGGCATCTTAAAGAAGCTTTTCGTCTGGGGGATGAGAGGCCTTTTAACTTCACTTATTCAAAGTTTTTTAGCATCTCGATCCTTCAAGTTACGTGTTGGAGAAGCATACTCTGACCTGCAACCCCAAGAGGAGGGAGATACTCATGGCAGTGTTTTAAGTGTCTTATGTTTTATAATTGCCATCAATGATATTATTTCGTCTCTCCCAGAGGGTGTATCGGCAACTCAGTTTGTCAATGATTTAGCACTATACTGTTCCTCACCTTGCCTTCCATCAGCAGTGCGTCGTCTACTTCTGGCGGTCGATGCTGTATCCAAATGAGCACAACTTAAGCGATTCCGCTTTTCCACGAACAAAACCAAAGCAATGTATTTCCACCGAGGCAGAGGGGTTCTTGTTCCGCCATCTATCTCCCTACAAGGCGAAGATATAGAGTTTGTCTCCGAGTTTCGGTTCCTTGGCGTAAATCTGGATCCAAAGTTATCCCGATTACCACACCTACGAAGACTGAACAGGCTGTCTGCGGGCTCTAGACATTTTGAAAGTCCTCTCACACACTTCGTGGGGCAGTGACCGACAAACATTGTGGACATTATACACGGCCCTCGTTCAATATAAATTAGATTATGGCTGTCAAATTTACTCATCGGCTACCCCTTCAGCCCTTAAAATGCTGAACCCCATTCGAACCTCTGAGTTCGCCTTTCTAGTGGAGCCTTCCGTACTTCTGCTGTAAACAGCCTTTACTGCGAGAGTGGGGTACTCCCTTTGCCCTACCATAGACTTCAAATCTGCATGCGATACCTCTGCCGAGTACAGCCAGCCTCTGTATCAGAGGTCTACAGATGCCTGTATGCTGCCGAATCAACGGCGGCATATGATAAGTTGCCATCTTTACCCCGCCCTTTGAACCTTCGCATAGGAGATCATCTCTCTAACCTAGGTGCTCTAAGGGTCCTTACCCTCTCATCCTTACTGACCCCTAGTTGGCGTGCTCCTCTCTCTACACTATGTACCAACATGTGGAGCCTGGAGAAGTCCTTCATGGACCCTCGCATCATTAAAAGCCTGTTCTTAGAGCATTCAACCTCACACGAACAAAGGTGCCCACTATACACGGATGGCTCTAAGTTGGCCGGTGGCGTGGGTGCCGCAGCCATCTACCCAGGAGGAGAATTCCTAACTATCTGTGCCACCAGCAGCAGCATCCATTTTTACTCCTGAACTTTCAGCAATCCTTTTAGCCTTTAGACTCGTCTAAATTTTACCTTTTAGTGATTTTGTCATTTTTTGCGACTCAAGGAGTGTTTTACAGTCAACTTGATCTTTTAATGCATCCCATCCCCTAGTCACAGAAATTTGCAACTGGCTGATCCAAAATGCATCTAGATATAGAATTATTTTTGCTGGGTCCCTGGGAATGTAGGGGTCCTGGGCAACGAGAAGGCTGATCGGCTGGCCCGCTCAGCACATTCTGTGTCCCCTGAGAACTCGTCTCTCCCTTTTAGGGACTAATTTCCTTCAATAAGAGTATATTTTTCAACTGTGGCAGAATGAATGGGAGGACTGCGCAACATCCAAACTATACAAAATTAAAAATTCTATTCGCTCTTGGCCCTCGAGTCGTCATAGAATGCAGTCGTTGGAGGTGGCCCTTTGCCGAGTTCCCATTGGCCACACGAGACTTACTCACGGCCATCTTGTTTCGGGTGATGCTCATATCAGCCCTTACTGTCGTTTTTGCGGTGGGGAACAATCGGTTGCCCACCTTTTATTGGATTGTATCCATTTTTCCATTCTCCGGTTGTCCTGTTTCCCGACCATTCTAACTATTCCTCAACACACCCCTCTTCGATTCATATTGGCGGAGGAATCTTTGAACCCGTCGTTTTTTAAATTTTTGTCACAAAGTGGTCTCCTCCACCTTTTATAGATAATTCGCCTCGTTTTATCCTAGCTGCCATATAGAATCCACTTGGATTGGGCAGCAACCCACTGGTAACTTACCTTAAACCTTTCTCGCTCGGCAGCTTTCTGGCAAATTAGTCAGATTCCTCCGAAGAAGCCATGGCCTTGGGACACTTAATGGTACTTTGGTTCGTGTGACGCCGCACTTTACCATTAACCTCGTGAAAGGAGTGGTCTATACGAGAGAATTCGTGGATTATTCCATAGATGAATCTACTTTTGATCTGGCCGACCATGGAGTGGGCAAGATCAGGCGCGTGGCAAGAAAAGAGGGAGGAGCCTCAAGACTCGCCCCTAGAATCATCACGTTCCATCACAATAAGCTCCTTTAGTCGGTGCGTGCCGGTCAATATCGCTACCGCGTGCGCGAAGGCATTCGTTCCATTGCCATGGAGGTGTAACTACTGCCACCTCTTCGGATATGCAAATCGCTCCTGTACACTTGGAAAGTTGGGTTTATCCGAACTCTGTGAGGGTGCTCCAAGGTCACACACAAGACAAATCGTGTAAGGCCGAGTGTTGTCAATGCGGAGCTTCGGCACCTACGCGCACACCCAGGACTAATCTGGTTGACTTGGAGACTGTGAATCCTCCTTCTGAAGTCGCTCTGCAGCCTAGGGTTTGAAGCGGAGGGAAGAAAATATTCACATGAAGAGTTCAACCTCCCTAGATACGTCCTTGAAGGAGACGTTGCCTTAAGTTTTTTTCTTCGAAGGGGACCCAGCATCTCTTCTGTGAAAGGTCTGGGGTGGTATGTCGCTTCAATTGATTTGACACCTGGATAAGAGTATACCATCATTTCTGCGTATATTCCACCGTCAGGCGACTACAAATCAAGGGAGTCTCGCCGCACCGTAGTACGGTTGCTGATGCCCTCTCTCTCTCTCTCTCTCTCTCTCTCTGGGATTTAAACGGTTGGCATGCCTCTTGCCGACGTGATCGACAAGCTGTAAATAGGTATCCGAAATGTGGCCGAGTTTCCGCATCACTTCCCGAGAAGCGCTTTTACCATTCATGATCTATCCCTGTACAATCTAGATTCAGAAACTGATTTTGGTGGGACGTATTCGACGCTCTCCATTATAGATTCACTTTCCCATTCAAATATGATTTTCTTGACTGCTGCCGTCTGAGAAATTCCCTCGGTAATGCTTGTCGCGGGCGCGGTGGTCCGCACATCCGAAAATGCCTTATTTCATTCGGCTGAACACCACGGAAGCAGTCGGGATGCAAAGCAGCGAGACATTCTAAGTATAGTAGCTTGACCCACGACGATGAGGTTACCGAAGAACTCTACGGCCTCTTCCACTATCCCAAACTGCTCAACTTCCAAAGCAAGCAGTTTAGATCGGTGGATGAGGCCGTTTATTTCTTCTTGGTAGAAATTAAGTTATTCTACTATTACTAGAACGTCTAGCGTTTTGCAGGGTGTTCACTTCTCTGGTGGTCAGGTGAGTGTGAGATGGCCATCAAAAAGGAGTGTTTTGCCTACATGCGTTATAGGCTTGACTACGGATTCGAGTTTTATGCAGCCACATCCGAGCGTGTATTGTGGAAGGTGGACTCAATCCATTACACCGGTCTCCGCCTGACGCCCAATGTCTTCGCACGTCCCTTATTTTGCTGGGGATATGACACTTGCTCTGCGCCGTGTATAGTACATTATGTGCCTATATGCAAGAGTTCGGCGCCTCCCTCAATCGTCAACGGCTCTAACTGCATCCGCAGCCGATTATGACTTTGCTTATGTCGCTGAGAAACGCCTTAGTCCTCTAGGGGGTTTTGGGCTAGGAAACTACTTTTAAAGTTCGGTGCAACTCTCCGGCCTTGAACGGAGTTGGTTCTGCACAGTAAACCACCCTGGAGGCTACCACCGTTGACTATTTGTCGCCAAACATTTGCACTCCAACTTCTACAGCGCCAGAGGTATTACGCTCGGCCTTTTTGGAGCACATTTAGTGTTCTTGAATACGGATGGTTCCAAGTTCCAGGAAGGGGTCGGTTTCCACGCCGTATACTCAATGTTTGACGTCATCGAGGGTATACCAGGTGCTGCGTCCGTCTTCAGGGCCGAACTAGTGGTAATACACTACTCTATACGCGAGATATCGCGTCGTTCCCGCTTTGGATACGGATTGCGATCTATAGCGACTGACAAAGCGCCTTGAGTGCTCTCGGAGCATTGGAATCTCCACACAACCTGGTTCGCGGCATCCTTGATGCAACAGTCGCCGCGAGGTGGATGTCAGATTATCTTCTGCTGGGTTCCTAGACATGTAGAAATTTCGGGAGATGAGGACGCCTAAGAGTCCGCGAGGACTGGTTGATCAGACCAGCGTTTGTTTTTTTTTCACATCGATGGCCGAGGGGAATATAAAGTTGCGTACCATTGCCTCAACTATTCTTATGAACACACACCCAATGATAACGCCGGCTTCAGGTCGCTTTCTGTCGTCTTCGAATTGGCCACACTCGGAGGACGAAACGCCATTTGATGGAGCGCTCCCATGCACTTTATTGTGATGACTGTGTAGTCCCCCGGAGTTTTCAGCACATTCTTGTTGAATTTCGCAGTATGGGTGATCTTCGCGCACGTTACCTGCCCCTTTACCTAGATGAGTATGATCTCTATCGCTTACCCCTTGTAGTCGGGATGGGTTCGTGTACACACACTTGTGACGTATGACTTTTTGGAGGAGGCTGGTATCCTCTAATATATTAGACTCTGTCGTTGGTCGCACGATCCTTCGCTGTGGTAGGCCGTCCTTCCCCGCTGCTAGAGCGTACTTCCTTCTTGCTTTTTTATTCGTGTTTGAGTTGTTTTGCTTTTGTGGTGTGTTTTTCACTTTTTGGAATTCAGTCTAACATTAGGCTATGGATGATTACTGCAAGTTATGCTCTAGTAGGCAGTCACCAGATTAACACTGAAAAAGTGCTTCCTGTTGCCATCGAAATCGAGCGTGCGTTTATTCCGTTTCGGATCAGAGTGATTAATCGAAGAGAGAATAGAATGATACAAAATCGGCAATAATCATTACACTTAGTGGCAAAATTCGTCGATGCTCGCTAAAAGAGGCAGTTGTGAGGAAATTGAAGTAGAAATTAAGATAATGAGTGAAGGGTACCTTTAAAACCCAAACATATGCACGCACACACACACACACATATATATACACATACATTTATGAATATAGACGCATATGAAATCTCGTCCGTATGTTTGAACACCCATACCTGAAAAAATTAACACGAGTCTCTTCTTAAAATGCATAAGTCGCCCAGATTTATGTCCATTTCCGGAGCATTTTTAGACAGAAGAGGACAGGGAATTCTTCCTGAGAATTCGAAGGAATTTGTGGGGCCCACCAGAAGCGAGGTATTAAATTCAAGCGGAGTCAAGGACACCGTTTTCTTTTAATCATGATCCACGCAAATATGACTAAACTCAATGACAACTATTTATGATCTCCAGAATACCATTTGTGACCAAGGGTTCTCTTTAATCCGGAATGCCCTAAACGACCCCGTGGCGGGCCAGCTCTTTGCGATATCTTGTAAGTAGTTTAAAAACTTCCCTCGCATAAAGGAGCACTAATCATGGCCGCCTCGTAAGGGTCCGACGCATTCGCAGAGAAGTGGAATTTCTCAGGATTCGCATCTGATGTTTATATCCAGCCGGAACGAATTCACAAGTCATTAAATTTACATTTTATTGTGGAAGGTCATCAAATCTAATAAACTGATTCTCCTATAAGATGCCCCACAATCATGTGAATAGCTTAGTTGAATAATCCGAAGAAATAAACTTTACGAAAAACAAAATTTGCTGCTGACAAACCTTTTAACATTGACTGAGCTGGAAGAGCAAAAACAAAGCAGTCAAATGAAAATGGAAAGAGCTCCGCTACTAATTGCGAACCTGTTCACATTTGTGATCTAACCATATTATTTGAGATCATGTCAGGAATAGGGAGCCCAATGTTACTATGGCAAGAATAGCGACTGATATAAATAATATTTAGAGTAAAAAATAAACATGGCATAATAATTTATTAAAATTAAATTAAATGGCAATTTCGGTAGAGAATTTAAATAACTTTCCTTGATTTCTTTCCACCCGCAACAACTGTTGTAACCTAGAAGATATTCATGTTTGCATCCTCGAATGTTGCAAATTTTGGCCTTATGTTGTCTCCATTATGGTTCAATATGTTTTCGAAACGTCTGTCTGTGGATTAACGAAGTGCAAAGACTGGTTGACGGTTCTATGTTGGTAATTGGATTGTTGGTCAGATATCTGCGGGCTCGTCATTCTTCACTAGTAATCCGACTCTCATCACTTTTCGATGATGACCGTTTCTCAGTTTTTGCTTTCAACTATTTACATATACACAACTAACTGTTGATGAATAATTAGTATCTTGACCACGAAACACTCAAATTGACTTTTAGGGACCCCACCACGATGCTGTTTTGCTTAGGTTAAGTTGGTTAACATGAACTTATTTAACGTAAAATATTCTTAACCTCAGACTGTGTTAAGAAGACTTTATAACCTCCGGCGGTGATTCGTGCCTTATACAGGCATAAGTCACTGCCGGAGACTATGAAGTCCTTGAGAACTTCGCATGGCAAGAATAGTGAACCTAATTTTACCATGTCAAGAATAGAGACCTCCCTAATTCCTTATTCTTGACAATATCCATTATTTATAATACTTACTAGGAGGCAATTGACAGTTCTCTCTAATGCTTATTCCTATAAACATTTTTTGCCTTCCTCAGTAAGTACCCTTGCTGTTATTTAATATCGCCAGTCACGTTCGCATTAATGCACTGACTTCAAAGATGAGCACAGTCCAAAGAACTCATTCATCAATTGGCGACGCATCGTCTAAGATATGACCTGACCACAGCTGACCATGACCCACATTCCGACGAGAGAAAGCAATCTAAGGGCATCCCATTAGATAGGCACGGGGTACATAAATAATGCAGAATCAGAAAAATGATGGAAATGGTTTAAAACAAGTGAAACGCACAACCCGGGACCTGTAGTACAAACTACGCACAACCCGGGACCTGTAGTACAAACTTCGCACAAGAGTACAGAAACCCAAACCTACAACCTTTATATCCCCGCTGAAAGATGTGGATGGAGATAGCGATGACTCCTGGAATAGTTTCTGGTCTGCCGAACATCTCAGATCCGGGATGATTATTTTCACGCCTCTGCAACTTTAATAAATCCTCAATCAACAATTTTGCTCCATTTTCACCCTTCGACAGATTGATTAGGAGGAGGGAGAAAGACTTTTAAATCGGCCCCCTCACCTCGCCGCCACTTATACGGTCCACCTGCGTCATAAACATTTGAATCATCAAAAATAAACCAGAGAGAGACCCCCCCTCCCTCCGTGACACAGGGCATCGGTGGAGGAGATAGGTGGCGCGCAGGGGCAAGCAAATGGTCCAAAATAATCATGGACGACAAACAAAATCAACTTTCTAATTTCAAGCTCATAGGGTTATTGCTTTTTGGGGTGTTATCTGCCTTTTCTCAAGACCTTGGGTAGGGGAGAAATGATCTCCCATAAAGGTACCGGTAGTATTTAATCTAATGATAATCATTAAAAGCATTAATATTCAGGGACTCGCTTTGCATTTTCGATTCCCTCTCTATCTTTCACAAAACAACTACTCAGAAAAGTTGCTAAAAGATAGAGGCTTGTCTATCGAGAGAAGGACTCCATCACCCATACATTATTGAATCCTTCATTCATAAGCGCACACACCTCGGTATAAAAGAAATGTCTGAAGCTTCTCTGCACAAATGCATTCATCCACACCTCCCATGTGCACCCACTGGAGAACTTAAACCAAACTACCTTAAAAAGAGCTTTAAAAAAACATTCGTACACACCCATAAATGCATGCAACTCTATACATACATCATATTCACCCATTAAACAAACATAACTCTTGTACACAATAAGATACAGGAGCGTATTCAGGTCAAATGCCTGGTCATCATTTCGCCATGGGCGTCTCTTTGCCGTGAAAGCAAGTGCTCAACCCTCAGAGGTCATTGAATAGTGGGGTCAAAAAGAGAGAAAACACAGGCTAATTTAAATAAATTAATTCAAATTCACATTGGCTATTTAAATGCAAGCTCGATAATAGCTCCAACATAGCGTATGTGCGTACGTGACACTAAATTGCACACAAAAAAATGACTGGTCCTTGATATCTTTACACGTATTGATCGCAATATTATGTATATATATATATATATATATATATATATATATATATATATATATATATATATATATACACACACACACACACACACACACATACACACACATACACACACATACACACAGTTTCCAAAATTAGTCGTGTCACATTTTACGTTGACCTTTGCTCAAAA
Organism: Ceratothoa steindachneri; assembly: GCA_963969495.1. Taxonomy (NCBI): domain Eukaryota; kingdom Metazoa; phylum Arthropoda; class Malacostraca; order Isopoda; family Cymothoidae; genus Ceratothoa; species Ceratothoa steindachneri. Next base: position 63,884,935 of record OZ018327.1, read on the forward strand.
TGACAATTTAATATATCATTTGATGAAAAATGGAGTGCTTGGGGAAAATTTAGCTATAAACTAGATCAGACCTTTACCAATAAGATAAATTAAAGCTAGGGAAATTATCCAAGGTTGTTTTTGTATTTCAAGGAGTACTGTCGAAAGTTTTTGAACCAGTTTTGTTGTTTCAAAACAGGTTTGCAAGATTTCTCCCAATTTTCCCTTCTTCTTCCAGCCTAATTCTCTTTAATTTTGAATCACCGAATATCACAAAAATATTCGCATTGATATTTAGTTACTTTTTATTTTATCCTATAATAAATTTTCCAACCTAACATAAAAGATATAAAAAAAATATGATTTATATCATAGTTAACTTTTGTGAGAAGATTTCTAAGTGGGACATAACTAATTTGAGCACCTGTACATGTTTGAAACGCCTCGATGCAGTGAAGGTATGATTGATGTGTCCCACACAGATGCGCAAAAGATTAGCTGTTTTGAGAGGTTATGACGGATTTCTTTCGTTAAAGGAAAGACGAGAAAGGGGTAATTCTCCTCAGATGTTTTGTGACCGAGTTTGTGAACAAAAGGATGAAGGTAGAGGAATTGAAAATGTGTAGAAGGAACGGACAATGATAGACGACATAGGAGATTTCGATGAGTGGGCGGCGTGAGTTCTTTGTTAGCCCAGTACGAGTGCGTTTTTAAATAGTGGGTGGTGTGAACTCTGTGTGAATGAGTTGGCGTGTTAGCCCAGTGTGAAATGAGTTAGGTGATAGCACAGTATAAGCGCGGTGTTAGGCCAGGCAAAGTTGAATGTTATCCTAGTAAGGACCAAGTGTCAGTAAGTTTTTGAGTAGTTTAACCTCCCCCCTCCATTTGAGTAAAATGTGTGTGTAAAAATGAATCCAAGAACAAACATCGAATAATAATTTGTGTGGTTTGTGGTAGAAGAATAATAAAGTCAATGGTGCAAATAGTGCATAACAGCGGGTGAAATTTGTAACATGGCTCTATCTTCTCATCCATGAAGAGTTATCCATTGTTTAGGATAATTATCCTAAACAATGGTTAACATTCCATTCTATTAATTTCATCAGGGATCCCCCAGTTTACTCGCCCTCAAAGAGCCACTTTCAAAAAATACGAGACTGAAACAATAGATGTCTCCTCTATCAGAGGCTACCGATATTCACCAATTACACCCTGAGTCCTATTCCACATTATCCCAAATGACAGTCGGCCACCTTTATGGCCACACGGAAACTTTCTATGGTCTTTAGCATCGGCAAATTCGCTAACAAACAAAAACCGGTACGAGGTGGCACCAATGATTCAAGCGTCAGATAAAAGTCACTCCCATTTCACTAAATACCAAACATCGCCGCTGGCCTACATACCCCCACCCCCAGCATTCCACCCCTCGTCTGCAGTAAGGAGTGGGGCGATTTGTCCTCCTGGCCGCTGTGCTGACGGGACTCCACCCCACCCGGCCCCAGCTTAGCCCTTCTTTCTTTCAGCCTGTGTTTTTACCGACTTCCTCACTTTTCCTACAACCTCTCACACAACTTTCTCTGGCAGGCCTCTAATTTCACAGGGTAGGCACCAACTAGCATCCTCTCACCCAACTATCCCGGATCAGGGCTGAGGGAAGAATGGACAATGTTCCGGATTTGGGTGGTGGGTTTTTAACAATCTTCTTCATCCTGACCAACACCTACCTCACATACCCTTTCTTCCTCCTTTCCCGGTATGTCAATTTTACGCAGTGACCAAGGTTGAGCCGCCATGCTAATGGGCTCCCAGATCAGTAGGCGGAAGGAGTGGCCTCAAATGGCGGCAGCTGGTTTTGCCGGCCCTATATTCACCTCACGGAGCGAGCTACTGCATGGGGTGATGTGCGTTTGCGTCTCGTGACAAGTCTAAGGTCACCATGCTGATGATGAAAATAAAAAAACTCTTTTCCCTTTCCACTTTACCAGCATCTGAGCCGCCCTTAGGTAGCTCCAGCGAAAAAAAGAGAGGTCGTCCTCCCTGTACTTTGGCAGCGGACCCTCCAAACTATTTGACCGGAGAGGAGGCTTACACCTCTCCTAGTTCTATGGATGTATGGGACTCCCCCTCACCCCTTTCTATGGAGTAGCCCTTGGGAGACTCCATTTCTCCAGCGGGAGTCCCCCCCTTTACTTCCTAAGGGCACTGCCAAGAAAGTAGGCAGGCAGCCCATAATTGATCGCTCCCGGTGGGAGCAAGGGATAGCAGGGCCCGTCTGCTCTTGCCCGCTAATATCCTGCGTGTGTGTGTAACCAGCTTGAAAGGAGTCAGTATACCTGCCCACTTCTCTTTCCCGACCCAAAAAGAGAATAAAGGACCTTCGAATTGGAGCAGTGGTGTCTCGGGGGCGAGGATGGCGACATGGGGGGGGGGGCCCTATCCCTGAGATGGATATGGTTCGTGAGGTAACCCAGCTCCAGACGGAGGGATCTTTCATGGGGTCGAACATGGGGTCGGTGCCAAGCACAGAACCTAAGTCCGCTCTTGTGAGAGCTTCTCATAAGAGGGCTCGGGCCCTTCAGGGCTTACAAGTGGAGGAGGGATCTCCTCCCCGGGATAGTGCCCCTGTGACAGCCAATACCTTCATTTTAGAGAAGGATCTTGCTGAGGCCGGCTGATCTGGCCTAGGGGCTCCTGCTGCCGTAGGGAAGAACCGTGTTCATTCACCGCCTTCTTCTCCTAAAAATAAAGGAAATAGAAAAAAGACTAAAAAGACTCGGGGCTCCTCTCCCTTTGTAGGAGTGACGGAGATGGAGGGGACCGCTGCCATTTCGATACGCGACCAAGCCAAGATTGGCATGTCAGGCCCCGGTGCTCTTTCCGGTGGCGACTCCTAGATTAAGACCAAAAGTGCGCACAGCGGAGCCTCGATTACGTCGGGGCCCCCTCATTCAGAGGCTACCTGGCATTTTCGAGCCCGCTGGCTTCAAATGCTTCCTAGTTATTCGCTCCACTGATGGCAGCATGTTGGATAAAGGCAACATGACCCATCAGATGAAAGCTTTAGCTAGTGTGATTGGTAGAGAGCGGGAGGTGACGTGTTTCTCGGACGGTAGCCTTCTGGCAAATGTGTCGAATCCCTCCGAGGCGGCCATGATTATTGCCCTTCGGACACTTTATGGTACGCCGGGGAGTGTGAGGCCAGACGATAACATGTTTTTTTGTGAAATGAGTAGTTTATGCGAGGGAACTCTTAGACTACTCCATAGATGAGATTACCTTAGAAATAGCCGACCATGGGAAGGTCAAGGTAGAGCGTGTGATGAAAAAAACAGGGAGGGGCCTCGAGACCCACCCCTACTCTCTTCGTCAGGCTCGACTATGACAATCTCCCTGATTCGGTGCTTGGCGGTGGGTACCACTACCGCGTAAAGGCATTTGTGCCTCTGCCGCAGAGGCGATACTAGTGTCACCACTTCGGACATACTAATCTCTCCTTTAGACGCATGAGGTCGGGGCTACCGAAGTCTGTAGGTTGCTCCAAGGCCGCACACGATAAGTCCAAATCGTGTGTGGCCAAGTGTGTCAATTGTAAAGAGCAGCATTCCGCTTCTTCGAAGCAATGTGGTGCGTATCTCGTTGGGAAGGAAATCCTGGCCGTTCAGGCCCATGGTCTTCTCTCATTTCTCAAGGCTAAGGACTTGGTCTTGGCGCGTCCGGCGCTGCCTCAGAGGTCTTATACAATCAACGTTAAGAAAGATACCCTCTTCTCTGGCCCCTCCAGGCCTACGAACACGGTCGTTTCCGCGTACATTCAAAAACATTCTGAGGGTTATGCCCAGCCCAGACGCTCCCCTCCTAGAGCTGTTGGTATAAAGGGTTCACACCCAGCCCCAGCTAAATCCAACGCTCCTACTCTTTCCCTAGCGTGACAGTTTCCCATAAGGCGAAACAGCCGCGCGCCTCCACAGAGTCGCTGGACGCACAAGAGGCAACATCCCTAATGTTGGTCGTGAGGCTATCTTCTGGCAGCGGAGGCAATTTGTCTTCTGCACAGTGCGTCTTCTGCACAGTGCGTCTTCTGCACAGTGCGACTTCCGCAAGTCTAACTCTACGTTGGAACCTCTGCTTCGACTGGAAAATGTAGTCTGCGAGGCCTTCCTTCGTAGATAGCACTACACCATGATGTTTTTCGATTTGGAGAAGGTATATGATACCGCATGGCGATACTGTATCAATGAGACTCTCCATGAGATGGGAGCGAGGAGACTGTTCACAATGATTGAATTTTTGAGAGATCGTCGATTCGGCGTCCTGATGGGCGGGAGCCCTCTCCGGCACAATGGAGAGGAAGAAGGTGTCCGGCAGGAAAGTGTCCTTAGTGTAACACTCTTTGCTATCCGCATCAATGGAATCACCTGGGTGCTGCCAGAAGATGTTCTCGCTACGTTCTACGTAGACGACATTTCGATCTCTTTGACCCTGGCCCTGATGCCAACTCTGGAGCGTCGACTCCAACAGACATTAAACCGAGTCTCTCGCTATGAGGAAGGGCAAAAACTTCGGTATCCTTGGCAAAGACTAAGGTAGTGCTCTTTTGCTACCATCCACGGCTCTACCCTAACCCAGACTTGTTTCTAAATGGGGTGGGTCTGGAAGTGCTGGACTCGCAAAAATTCCTTGGTCATGTATTTGACCAACGCCTAACCTGGAAAGCTCATATTCACAGTCTAGGTGCTCTTGTACCCGCGCCGTGGATATTCTTTGCTCCGTGACGTTCAACGCCTGGGGTGCTGAGAGGGCTACAGTCTTACTTTTTTATCGATCTTTGTTCGTTCGAAGCTCGACTCCGGATGCGATTTTTATGCAGCCGAGCATCTATTGCGGAAGGTGGACTCGATCCACCAAACCGGCATTCGTCTGGCTACTGGTGCCTTCGGCACTTATCCCATTGAAAGCTAATTCATCGATATTCGGAGATTGCACTCTCTCTGCGCGGTGCATTACTCGCCTTTTCGCGCGAGCTTGGCGCCTCGCTTAGTCGCCAACAGCTCTCACCGTATTCGCAGCGAGATCTCTACCGTGCCTATGCCGCCGATAGACACCAGTCGTACTCTAAGCCATTTTCGTTTAGGGCTAGGAAGCTCATTCTAGAGTTTGCTATAGCTCTATGGCCGGTGGCGCCCCTGTTTCTACCCATGACGCCACCTTGGAGGGTACCACTTCAATATTTGTCGCCACGCCTCTTCAGCGCCGGGAGTATTGCGTTCGGCATTTCTGGAGCAGACTGTCACGCTGGAACCGTGCCAGTATATAATGATGGCTTCAAGTCCCAAGAGGGGTTTGGTTTCACGCTGTGTCCCCTCTGTTTGAAGTCAGCGGGGCTCTTCCAGGCACTAGGTCTGTCATCACGACCGAGCTGGCTGCAATACCACGCTCGGTAAGGGAGATAACGCGATGTGCTCGATTAAGAGACCGGATTGTGATTTATAGCGACTCACAAAGAGACCCGAGTACTCTAAGGGCATTGGAATTTCCGCATGCCTTGGTTCGCAGTATTCGTGACGCCACGTTTGTAGCGAGCCTAGCGAATATCCAGACTTTCTTCTGCTGGGTTCCTGAACAAGTAGGAATTGCGGAGAATGAGCACCCCGATGAGCACGCCAAAGAGTCCGAGAGGACTCTGCGACCAGACCGATAACATGGTAGGAATACTGGCTGCCCTCCAGGCTGCTTGGCTAGGAATATGGGAGACGGTCTAGGGGAACTTGAACTTACGTGCCATAACGTCGCGACTGTTCCCATGGCCCTCCTCTCCAATCCTGCGAAGGCTTCTGCTTGCTTTATCTCGTATCCGAATTGGAAACCCTCGCAGGATTGAGTTCTCGCCTGCGCCTTATTGCGACGACTGCATTAGCCTCCAGATTGTTCGGGTTATCTATATTGAATGTCCCAGTTTGGGTGACCCTCACGCATGTTACCTCTCTCAGTACCGGGACAATAGGGGTGGCTACACTTTGTCCCTTGTACTTGGGACGGGTTCGTGCACCAAACCTGTGGACTATACGACTTTTTGGACGAGGCTGGTCTTCTCCCCTTTATTCAACCGTTGTTTTTTTATCGCTGTCATTTTCCTGCGCCGGGGATAGGCGGGCCTGCCTCCTCATTTTCTTTTCCCTCTGTCCTTTTTTATCCTTGTTATTTACAGTTATGTTTTTTAATATACCCTAGTGGTAGGCTGTGTTGTGTACGGCGACATATGCCCAAGTAGGCAGTCGCCAGATGGATTCCCCTCCCCCCCAAAAATAATTCCCTTGACCTACATACGCTGCATCCTTCCAACCCAACCTTTATATACTGCATCATTCCCACCCCACATACATACGCTGCATCATTCCCACCCAACCTGCATACGCTGCATCATTCCCACCCAATCTGCATACGCTGCATCATTCCCACCCAACCTGCATACGCTGCATCATTCCCACCCAACCTACATACGTTGCATCATTTTCCACCTACATACGTTGCATCATTTTCCCACCTACATACGTTGCATCATTCCCCCACCTACATACGCTTATATTATTGCCCCCCACCTCCATACGCTTAAAACATTGCCCCCACCTCCATACGCTGCTTATACACACCACCACACCTCGTCCGCCTTCCGTTAACACCTTCTCAGTCATTTCAGACATTCCCTAATACTCTATAATGCTAATGAATCCTAATTTGCCCTTGAAATTTCACACTGCAAGTCGAGACAGAAGAGGTTGTTGCCTATTTAGCGCTCACCTGTGTCAGAAGAGGAATTTAGTAGCCTAAGTTTGCTCCTTCTACTGTAACAGCGTCCACCAATGTCTGCAAAAAAAAAAACAAAGGTTTTATTCAACTAGGGTATATTTACTGAATGGAAAATGAGGCTAGGGTGTTACAACAAATGGTGTTAAAGAGGATATTGGCTTCAAGCATCTGATTGAATTTATTTCTCGTCAATCCTCCCCCCCCCCTTATCTACTCACCCTGTAAGGGGCACGGCGATTTGCTTTCCTGGCCGCCGTGCTGACGGGACTCAGCTCCTCGTCTAGCCGCAGCTTAGCCTCTCTTCCTTCCTTCGATAACCCCTAACCTCCGTCTCCTGTACCAACTCTCCCTCATCGTGCCCCTGCCCTTCCTTCGTCCATTTACATTCACGTTCTTTATCATTTTGTTGGCCCCCTTCATCTCCTGCCCACGGACCTCCTCGATCACGACCCTGCTCTCATTTGGATCACAGAACCGATGATGAGGCGAGGCGTGGTGACCCAAAGTGCTCAGAAACCGGTCACCAAGATGGATGAGTCATCCTGACCTGCCTACCACTCTACGTGTATGATTTGGTCCGGAATTTTCCAAAGGGGTGGCGGAGTAGGCGTTTACCATCCCGCCCAATGATAGCGGCCGGAACAATTAAGGGTGCCCAGTAGTGCCGTTGTCATGTCGGGGTTAGGGAAATCTGGCTTAATGGCCATATGGAGAATGACAAAAAAAAACCCAACTTTGTACTCCGCTCACCATTATTGGAGCTGCTCTCGGGCAGATCCATATCAGAGAAGGAGGTTCACGCCCACAACATTGTCCTTTCTCAGGGGCCCCTCCAACCGTCTCTCTACCGGAAAGAAAGATTACTCCTCTCCTTGGAATACAGATGCGGTGGACTTCCCATCACCTTCTCAAGAGGCTTCCTTGGAAGTCTCCATGTCCTTTCCAGTGGCTGTCCCTCCCTTACTTTCATAGACGACTACCGAGAGAGGAAACAGACTACCCAGAATTACGTCAACCGGTGGAATCGGCTTGATTTATACTTTTTTTTTAATTTAGGAGCCCATCTGGCGAATGTCTACTAGGGCAGAAGTCACCGTACTCACACAAGAGCCTACTACAATGCTATATTAAAAAAAAAACTATGTAAATAATGATAAAAAGTGTGAGGATTAAACAAAACGACAACAAAAAACAAAAAGGCAACAAGTAGGAAGTTTTCGTCAAGGGTAGGCTTGATGGGGCCAACCTCATTAGGGGGGCACAGGATAGCATGGCGCGTTGGTACGTGCTCTCTATTGCCCTGCAGTCTTTCATTCTCACTATACAGGGGGCCAGCGTACCTGCCCCCTCTCTTTCCCGATGGATACCAGTTAGCGGGCCAGGGACAAAACAAAAGATAATTCAAATGGGATATGTGATGTATTGGGGACGGAGGATGGCCACATGGAGGCTCCTCCTGAGATGCACATGGTCCCGGAGGTGACCCAGCCCCAGACAGCAGGATCTTTCATAGGGAAGAGTCTTGGCTTGGTGCCAAGCACCCTACTCGAGTTGGTCTCATCAGATGGCTCGAGTGCCCGAAAACACACAAGGAGAGGAGGGACCTCCTCCGTCGGCTGGTGCCCCTTTGAAAGCAGCAAAGAACTAATTTATTTCAGAGAAGGATCTTGCTGAGTCCGGTTCATCATGCCTAAGGACTTCTTCTGGCAGTGGAGAGAAGCGGAATCTTTTCCCACCCTCCTCTCCCCCAAAGAAAAGAAATAGGAAAAAGACTAAGCGTAGTATGGGTCCCTCTCGCTCCGCGAGAGCTCTGAGTACAGAGGTGCAGCTGCAATTTATGCACGCGACCAGGCTAATAGCGGCACGTCCGGCTCAGATTTTTCCCCGGATGGGGAGGCCCAGACCAAAACTAAAGTCGCAACTGCGCCGAGCGGAGCCTCAATTACGCTAGGGTCCCTCATAGAGAGACTAACTTGCGTGTTCGATCCCGCTGGCTTCAAACTCTTTCTTTTCTTGCTCCATGACAGCATGTTGGCCAATGGCAACATGTTTCATCAGAGGAGTGCACTAGCTAGCTTGATTGGTAGAGAGCCGAATGTGACCAGTTTCTCGGAAGGAAAACTTCTGGTGAATGCGTTGGATCCTTCTTAGACGTTCATGATTAGGGCCCTTAGGACCCCTGATGGAACGCCGAAGAGTTAGGCGCCGCACTCTACCATGAACTTCGTGAAATGAGTGTATATGGAGGAAACTTGTGGACTACTCAATAGATGACATGATCTTAGAGCTGGCAGACCAATTAGAGGTAAAGGTCAAACGTGTGGCGAGAAAACAGGGAGGGGACTTAGGACCACCCCTACACTCTTGGTCACGTTCGACTGTGATGGGCTCTATGACTCGGTGGGTACCAATTGGTATCGCTAAAGCGTGAAGGGATTCATGCCACTGCCGCCGAAGTGCTCCTACTGCTACCCCTTCGGCCATACAAATCGCTTCAGCCGACATGCAAAGTTCGGCTCCAAAGCCGTACACGATAACACCAAATCGTGTATCTTACGTTGGAGTAGAGTCTATCATGCCAACCGACTTCCATCGGGGTATAGAGGGGGACAGTCATGCAAAACTGCAGGTGTACAACATGACGCGCCCTACTTTCAATTGCTCACTCAAAGAAGTCGTCTCTATCGAGTCGCCCTCACCGGGACCAATCGATTTTGAGCCGCCTGCTTAATACTCTTGGCAGTCCTCTGTAATAGAATAGGGAGGACCGCCTTTGGTAGAAAGGTGGAGTATTCCATGGGAGATTCCACAGAAGGGCATGAAGGAACAACCGTCCCCTTATGCCTAAGAGAGGAGTAAGCCGCCTTTCTGGTAGAAGATGGTTGGATGGGCCCCTGAGGAAGCAAGAGGGAGGGGGGGGGGAGCAACAAGAACCTCTATTGATAGAAGGGCAAGTTTGGATGAGGGCAGGTGTGTATGTTATAAAGGAAAGTAGAAATAGGCAGGTTCACTAATATGTAGGGTTGGTGATCACCAATTATTATCACACCCTGGTGCTAGGTAATTCCAGGATGGCATGCAGTCCACCATTGCAGCATGGCTACCACTTTGTACATTCCTCCTGGTACAAAGTGTGGGTCGAAAAAGTTGAGGGGGTTAGCCGTAATGATAATAATGAATAAAGAATAATAATATTAACTACTATTTTTAACAAATATTACTATAAAATAATATTAAATAATTATTAAATACTAATCATGATAATAACTACGAGGGGTGGTCAAAAGGTTTTGCGAATCGGTAGGGCAGAGGAAGGGGGATGGCTGTTTGTGGGGGTGTTAGGACAAGTTATGACAAGTCAGGACCTGCAGCCACACGCTCATGCCTCGTCTATTTAAAAAGCAGTAGCTGATCGCAGATCGTCAGTCACAAATTTTTCAACAATGGAGAAGGTTGAGCACCGCGCAGTGATCAAATTTTTGACCAAGGAAGGCAAGAATGCAAAAGAGATCCATGAACGCATGGTTTCAGTGTACACAAACACCACCCCTTCCTATGCAACCATTGCTCGCTAGAATAGGGAGTTACGCCATGGTAGCGAGTCCTTTGAAGATGACCCCCGTCCAGGACGCCAGACAGACGCGACCAACGAGGACAATGTGGCCCGTGTGGAGAGGATAATCCTCGAAAATTGACGGGTGAAGGTAGAAGAAATCGAGCAAGAACTTGGAATAACAAATGGGAGTGTTATCAACGACAATTTGGACATGGCTAAGGTCTCTGCCCGTTGGGTTCCTAGAAACCTCACACCGCATGATCGACTTCAACGTCGTCAAAGTTCGGAGGAGCTTCTGCTCCTGTACAACCAAGACTCAGTGGGATTCGAGTCACGCATAGTGACGGGTGATGAAACGTGGGTCCATCACTGGGATCCCAAGACCAAGCTAGAAAGCATGGCCTGGAAGCACAGGGGCTCTCCGACCCCCATCAAGTTCCGGACCCAAACCTCAGCCGGGAAGATCATAGCCACCATCTTCTGGTATTTTGAGGGAGTGTTGATGGTGGACTATGCGCCTCGTGGAAGGACCATCATAGGTCAATATTACACCGAGGAACTGGGTGGGTTGAATAAGTGAATCTGTCAGAAGCGGCGCGGCAAGTTGACACGCGGTGTCCTGTTCCACGAAAATGCCCCCGTTTCCAAGGCCAGAGTTGCACAAACTGCCGTGCGTGAGTGCGGATTCGCAAAGCTCAACCATTCCCCTTAAAGTCCAGATCTGGCCCCTAGCGCCTACTTTTTATTCCGCCAGCTCAGGGCTGCACTGCGTGGATGCCGGTTTGGGGACGATCAAGATGTCCAGATTGCCGTCTAGGAGAGGATTGAACAGCAGTCGGGAGATTTCTGGTTGTCGGGAATTCGAAGCCTCAGGGACAAGTGGCACCAGCGCATTGAAGTCGAGGGTAGTTATATTGAAAAATAATAAAACACTTTTCCTCATATCTCGTTTTCTTATATCTAAATTGCAAAACTTATTGACCGCTCCTCGTATGATAAATAATAAAAATAATTTAAAAATCATCCTTAATAGTAATAATAATAAAGTAGTGCTGAGTGGGGGAGAGTGAGAAGCACACTCGCAACTTTTCCATGTCCCATCAGTGTGTTCAAATTAACCCAGTGACAGGGCCTCTCTAATTTCCAGTCAGGCCGGGAGTAGGTGCAGCTCCACCGGACACCAAGTTTAACAGGCTATAGAAGGTACCCTCCTGAGGAGACGGTGTTCCTGTACCTAAGTTCCATCTTTGAGGTACAAGCGATTGTTTGCTCTCTTTCCCAGGTCTCGCACAAAACAGTCCAGAGGGTTGAACTCTGAGTTGGGACGTCAGATGTTCGGAGTAATGTCGTCAACGTAATTGAAGGACATCAAATATGGGTCCTCCTAATTGGGTGACACGCGAACAGGATTCCAGAGGCCACATTCTCGATCTAGGGCAACACAACCTATCTTGAAGCACTTGATATATCCCTCTTCTGTATTGATTATGAGGTCCTCCTGGAAGATCAACACTTGCATAACATGGTCATAGCTACTGACCGCACTAAACACCATAATTTGGTCCGAGAACTTGGTCTTCAAGATTATCGGTACATATTTTGGGGATACAGCAAGCCAGCGGTTGTCTTGCGCAAGTTGACCGCCTGGTCGTGGTAAACATTCTTCTGGTCATAGAAGAACCAAAGGATGCCAGACTTTAGTGGACGCTTCAGGTTGCTTACAAGATTCGCAGCACGTTCCTTCCGCTTGTCCATCTTTTGCGACAGAAGTTGGCTTTGTCTCGCTTTGTATGAGAAATAGCGGATGTCCTCGTGCACTAACTTCACTTTGTTATTTTCAGAGCTAATCTGGTGACCGACACTAACTGCGTGATGGGAGAGACTGACACTCACTTGTACCTGGCCATTGACTTAATCAACTTCGTGGGATCTTTTTCAATGAAATCTGGATCTCGGCGACAAATTCAAAGGTTCTTTTCGCATCAGAACGCTTATAGTTAGTCTTCCCTTGTGATCACAGTCTGACTCGTCTAACTCTTACCTGCTCCTTTGCACTATCCTCAGGTTGACACTCAAGCACTCAGGTCCTAGCATTGGAGCTTGCAACATTATTAGCAAACGGTACAGATTGCATTTTACAATTTTTTGGAGGATTAAATTAAGCCATTGTATTGCTTCCTTCATAGACGATGCACAACGGAGTTAATCTTGATAAGAATAGAGAATCTACGCCAGACAACACGCATGCGCTGAATTCAGGATTGCTAACATCGAAAGATTCTGTTCCTAGGACTTTAGAACCTGTTACCTAAAATAATGGTAATTACCACAGCAATCAAGTGGCGCAGATTTCCTGTTTACGGGTCTAAACTAGCATCCGTTGGCCCTAAGTGGTTTCCGGTATTTGGACTGATCTTGGCGAAAGGAGATGGCGGGAAGGGCAATACCGAGGAAGAGAAGAACGAAGAAAGAAATACAAAATAAATAAACGTTTTAAGGTTAGCTCGAGAATAACTACTCCGGAATTTCTCTTTATTCATTTTTTTAATGTAATATGAAATGAGAGTATGCCCGCCAGAAACTTCTTGACGAATGAATTTTGTGATCAGAGAAAAAAGGAGAATCGAGAAAAAGAGTAAAGTATAATAGAATCTAATAGAAAATATCGAAACCGACAATTTTTTTTACTTCCTCTTCTCTTCATTTATTTGCTCAATCTGTTAGTATTTACCCAGATATTGCGCGCTTTCGAATAGAAGGCCCCTAATTTGGCTTTCAATTAACACGCAAGTTGTCCGTCACATATAGTCAACTAAAATTCTTCACACAAAAAAAAATCGCGCAATCAAACGCTCGGGAAAAATGCGCCTAAAAAACCCTACGATATCCTGAGAACCAAGAGGCGAGGCGTCCACAAGAGGTGCTCCGTAATATATCTCCAAATCATAAAAGAAATGTCGCCCGAAACGATTCGATTGACGCTGCCATTATTGGTTTAGCGCGACTATTTGGAACCCGCAGTTCAGCTTCGAATGCTGGGATTTTTCCCACAAGATTGACATTATCGGAATGATGTTCCGAGAATTAGCGGGGATGGCTTCATGTATCCCCATCCCCTTGGGAAGGTAGAGAGAGAAGAACTGAAAAAGAACTTGCAATGAAATTTGATTAGGAATAAAAATGACAGGCTCTCAAACGACGAAAGGGGAGGGGGTGTGGTGAGCACCTGTGCTTATTGTGAGAACTTTGTCATGAGAGCTTTGAATGCACTCTTGTCCACAGACGCGGCTAAAAGGAATAGTGTGACAAGGGAATGTATTTCACTCCATATCCCCAACTTTTGTCTTAACAGGGAAAGATTGGCTGGTCCTGAAGTTAGCCCCCACCCCCAACCGCAGTATTAGGCTATTCAAGTAAAATCTTTAGACTAGAGCCATGGCTATATGTTTGGGCAGAGGCTAATTTTGTCACAAAACCACTCGTATAAACAAAGAATGGCAACAAAATATCCACTAAGCTCAACTCTTACGAACGACCGTAAAACATTTTGGTGCTGATCCCGGCGTCGTTCTATCCACTATGATGGAACCTGGTGTCATAGGGCGCAAACAACCGGATAATTTCTCACCTAACTTCATTATTAAAGAATAACGTTAATTTATATAAATGTATACCAAAGTGACATGTTCAAGACTTGAAGAATTGGACTATTAATTTTATTAAGCGATATTGCTATCGGCCTTAAACACGGGCTCCAGGCGGCGTTGGAACCTGATGCAAGCCATCTCCACGGTCACCTTTTTAACTGGGTGATCTCAACCACGCACCACACCCCACACATAATAGTGTGAGAGTGGAGGTTTTGGGAGGTGGTCAAATAAATTAGCTGATAGCCATCACTGGGTGCTAGTACTTATATGGCATGGTGCAGTCCTTCTGCCATACGTACGGTCTTCCAACGGCCATTACATGTATCTATCGCAACACCAACTCCCCCAGGCAGTAATTTAGAACTCCGAAAACATAAACGGGGGGCATAAAATGGGTCTTGCTAATGACCACCTCGAGACGTGTTTAACATGTCTCACGTTACATCTTTGTGAGACACAGTAAGCCGGTGGTTTAAGCTACGCTCCTGCGGGGTTTTTTTTTTTTTGTTAATATTAACTTTTTTTTTAGTTCCGAACGAAGATGTAGTAGAAATACTAAAAGTAAAGTTAAATTTCTAGAATATCCCCTACCAAGAATTTTTTGCCATAAAATGTATTTTTCTGACGTTTTTAGGCTGACAATGGAGTTATCTTCACATTTGTGAGCACAGCTACCACGAAAAGTAAGCAGTTTCGGGCGAAAATAAGCTATTTGCGGAGAGAATGACGATCATAGATCGTTAACATAACCAAACTCCAAGTCATTAAAAAAGGTTTGGTTTGGTTAGGTAAGGTAAGGTTATGTAAGGTTATGTAAGGTTATGTAAGGTTAGGTTATGTAATGTAATGCTAGGTTTGGTTTGGGTAAGGTTAAGTCAGGTTAGGGATTTATGATCATCATTGTCTCCACAATTCGTTTATTTTCACCGAAAATTTCTTTCATTTTGTGGTAGCTGTGCTCACAAATGTGAAGTCAACTCAATGGTAAGACTAAAAACGTTGAAAAACATTTTATGTTAGAAAAATCGTGGTGGGGATATTTTGGAAATCTACTGTAAAGGCGCAGGCGAACGGAACGGAGGTCGATTGTCAAACAAATAACGAAATGAGCGCACGAGCGGTACCATGTTAAGGTGGCTCCGTATAAGTAGAATTGTTTCAGCATCGGGTTGAAATAATCTATTGGTGACTTCATAACGTGTAAAGACCCTCTTCGCCATCGAAATATTACTCTTAGGCCACTAATACATCAATAAACAATATTACAGGCTTAAGATGCCTAAAACGCGTGAAAAATATAAATTAATATTAAAAACAAACGCGAGAGCGTAAATTTGACGTCTCGTCATAATTCAAGATGACATCGTGGAAAAATTCTTGTTACAGAATCAGGATGAAATATCGACGTCTTGCGACTTTATAAGAGGTGATGGGCTCTCTCCGCCAAAGGAATATTACTCTTAGACACTATTACAATGATAACAGAATTATTACAGGCTATAGTAGCCTAAAGCGCGTTCGCTCCTCTTATTCATAATTACCTCTATTTATTCATTATTATTACAATTATCACCTCAACTTTGTCACTACCCGCACTTTGTAACAAGAGGGACTGTTTTCACTTGCACAGAATTTGGCTTGCAAGACATGGTGCCTGAGTGGACTGCATGCCATCCTGCGATCACCTAGGGCCAGGGCATCGTAAGGATAGGTGATCACATACCCTACTTTTTAGTGGACAGGCCTATCTATACTTCTCTCTATTACATACCCGCCTAACCCCTAACAAACTCTCTCCTATCCACAGAGATTCTGGCTACTTGACGCACCTTCGTCCTATTATGGGTCCTTGAGCAGAGTAGCAGTGTATATCGTAAGGACCTTCCTTACCTGCTACGATGGCTGAAGTTCCGCCGCCTGAGGCTTTTTTTTTAATATGCACATCTGACAAATACCTTGAAGAGCCTAAGTCGCCATAATTAAAATTTTAGTCTAGTGCTAGGCCACTTAAAAAATCCCAAATCAAACTAGGCAAAGTAAAAAACTAAAGTAAAAGGTGCAAAAAAGACAAAGCAAAACTAGTAAAAACAAAGAACCCCCCCCCCCACAAAAAAAACAAGTGAGAAGGAATCACGTTCCGGCGTTGGGGGGATGCCTGCCTACCTTCGGCGCAGGTACATGCGACCGACACCAGAGAGCCAAATTAAATGGAGCAGACATGCCTCTTCAAAAAAGAGAGTGTCCACAAGTCTGCGTACACGAATTCGTCCCGAATACAGAAGACAAGCGTAAGATACCCTGCTCCTCCCGAAAGCAGGAAAGGTAATGTGGAAGAAGATTAGCAGACTGGAATAATCAAGGAAAATGTGCCTATAAGTCCTAAGCACACCGCAAGTGTCGCAGTAAGTTGCAGGGGAGCATTCATCAAATGTGCGTTTCGCGTATGAACCCATTTCGAAAACGACAGAAAGAGACCGCGGGGAAATGCTATTCGCTCTGCGCCGTAATGCAGTTCATTATGCGTCTGTATGCGCGATCCCACCGCCTCAGTAAGTCACCGCTCTCAGCGGTGTCTATGCCGAGAAGAGACGACAGTGTAACATGAGCCATTTAGGTTTAGGGTTAGGAAACTCTTTCGAGCTGTCGAGGTAGCTCTCGGACCATTTGCGTCTCTGGTTCTGCCCATTTTTTATTTTAAATTCTAGGAGCCCATCTGGCGACCGTCTATTAGGGCAGAAGTCACCGTACTCATGACAGCCTAGTACTAGGCTACATTAAAATAAAAATATGCAAAAAAACAAAATAACAATAAAGAAAGGAAAATGGAAACGAGCATGAACGTGCAACTTACAAAAAATCAACGACAAGAAAAAACAGTTAAATAAAGTGGAGTAGGCCAGCCTCCTCCAAAAAATCAAAGTCCATAAGCCAGTGTGGACGAACACGTCACGAGTACAAGGGACAAGCGGTAGCGACCCTGCTCATCTTGGTACCAGGACAGGTGGCATTCACCAAGATCACCCAGACTGGGACTTTCAGCAAGAAAGTGCCGAACAGTGAGGAACAACGCAGTCTTCACAAAATGGTGCAGGCGAGCGCTCCATCAAATTGCGGACGCCAGAAAGCAACCTGAAGCCGTCACGCCATTGGGGGTAGGTCATGGGACCTACAGCAATAGAACGCAACTCGATCGTATCCCATCTCCTTTGCCAAGCAGCCAGGAGAGCTGTCCATATTCCTGCCACATAATCGCTGTGACTAAAAGCGAAACGCTGGCCTGGTAGTCCAGTCCTCGCAGACTCTTTAGCACCCTCATCAGCGGGCTCAATCCCCGCAAATTCCTACTTCTCCAGGAACCGAGCAGAAGATTAATCTTTAAATCCGCTTGGCTTGCCAAAACCACGAGGTAACGGATATCACGAACCATGGGATGCAGAGATTCCAACGCCCAGAGAGCACCGAGAGCGCTATAAATCACAATTTGGTCTCCGAACCCGGCACGTCGCGAAATCTCTCGTACCGAGCGATGAATTGCAACCAGCTCGGCCGTGAAGACAGACGCAGAGCCCAACTGACTTCAAACAGAGGGGATACGGCGTGGAAACCGATCCCCTCTCGGGACTAAGAGCAATCCATATACACTAGCATGGTTACAACGTGAGAGGAAGTGTGCTCCAAAAAAGGCGAACGCAATAATCCCGGCGTGGTGGAAGCTTTGGGAGCAGAGGCATGGCGACAAATGATCAAACGTGGCACCTTCCAGGGTGGCGTCCTGGGTAGAACCAGGGGCGCTATACGTAGCTCTTGAAGGAGTTTCCTGGCCTTAAACGCGAAGGGATTAGGGTATGACTGGCGTTCTTGGAATCATAAGCACCGTTGAGATCAGCTGCGAATGCAATGAGAGCTGTTGGCCACTGAGGGAGGCGCCGAGCTCGCTCGAACAGGCGAGTAATGCAGCGTGCATTGCTTAAAGCGAGTAGCATCTCCCAAGCATCGAAAAGTAGGTTCTCAATGGGAAAAGTGCAGAAGGCACCCGTCGCCAGGCAAAGGCCGGTGTGGTGGATTTTTTTTTTTTTTAGGAGGCTGTCTGGCGACTGCTCACTTGGGCATAAGTAGCCGCAATCAAACAGCCTAGCTCTAGGGTACTTTAAAATAAGAATTGGAAAACAAAGCAACGATAAAAAGGGAAGATGATAACAATTACGAAGCAAGCTCCAGCGTCGGGGTATGTCCTCCTCCCCCGGAGCAGGAGCGTGCGACCTACAAAGATAACAATACCAAAAAACAAACAAAACCTAGTTAAATAAAAGAGAGAAGGCCGGCCTCCCCCCAAAAGTCTACAAGTCCACCAGTCAATGTGCACGAACTCATCCCGAGTAGAAGGGGCAGGCAGTAGCGACCATGCCCATCCTGGTACCGGGACAGGTAACAGGCGAGCAGATCACCCAGACTGGGACATTCAACAAGTATGTGCTGAACAGTCTGGTGGACAACACAGTCTGGTGGACAACACAGTCTTCACAGTAGGGCGCTGGCGAGCGCTCCATCAAATAGCGGTGCGTCCCGCAAGGGTGCCCAATTCGGAGATGACAGAAAGCAACATGAAGCCTTCGCGGTATTGGGGGATAGGTCCATGAGAACAGTCGAGGCGCAATGGGATGCAACTTTAAGTTTCCTTCAACCGTCTCCCATCTTCTTTTCCAAGCAGTCCGAAGAGCTGCCCGTATTCCTGCCATGTAGTCAGTGTGAGGAAGAGTGAAACTGTGGTCCGGTCGCAGAGACCTCGCGGATTCGCGCCCTCATTCCCCGCAATTCCTACATGCCCAGGAACCCAGCAGAAGATAATCTCCGCCCAGCTAGCCAAAACCGTGGCGTCACGGATATCACGAACCAGGGGATTCGGAGATTTCAATGCCCCGAGAGTAGTCAGGGCGCTTTCTAAGTCGCTATAGATCACTAACTGGTCTCCGAACCAGGCACGTCGCTTAATCTCCCGTACCGAGTGATGTATTGCCACCAGCTCGGCCATGAAGACAGACGCACCGCCTGGCAGAGCCCCGCTGACTTCAAACAGAAGGGATACGGCGTGGAAGCCGACCCGCTCTTCGGACTTGAGCCATCCGTATATACTGGCACGGTTCCAGCGTGACACGAGGTGTGCTCCAAAAAGGTCAAACGAAATACTCCCGGCGCTGTACAAGCTTTGGGAGCATAGACGTGACGACAAATAGACAAATGTGGTACCTTTGAGGGTGGCGTCCTGGGCAGAACCAGGGGCGCCACCGGCCCGAGAGCGATATCTACCTCTCGAAGGAGTTTCCTGGCCCTAAACTCAAAGGTCTTAGGGTATGACTAGCGTCTCTCAGCGGATGCATAAAACCCGCATCCGTAGTCGAGCGTCGAACGAACAAAGGATCGATAAAAAAGTATTGCAGTAGCCCTATCAGCGCCCCAATCGCTGAACGTCACGAAACGGAGAATATCCATGGCGCGGGTACAAGAGACCCTAAGGCTGCGAATATGAGCCTCCCAGAAATGCCATGCCTCGCTCACCCAGGTGTCAAAGCATGGCATAGAGGACATCGTCCGGAGCAGGGGCGGTCTCTGCGCACAAAACGAGAGCGGAACGCCACTCATTCATAGTAAACCTGTCGTTGAAGGGTTCTCCGCCTCTGGAGGTAAAGTGCAGTCGGTGGCCTTCCGCGACAAGACGACGCGAACTGAATTCTGGTGGAGAAGCATCCGGCTAGAGAATACGGTAAAAGCAGGGGCGAAGGATTCTGCCACGGATGCACCTTCATCGACCGACCTAAACTCCTCGACTAAAATAGACAAATCAGTCATTTCCTGAAATGCGGACCACCGCGCAAGCAACATTGGCGCGGGCTGTCTGGCGCAAGCGACCCAGAAAATGATATTTGATTGGGAAAGTGATCACTACCATGGAGGTCATCTACCACTCCCCACCCAAATCAGGCTGTGCATCCGGAGAGCACAAAGATAGATCGAGGCAGGAAAATGAAGCGGTTCTCTGGCCGTGATGCGTGAACTCATCCGCATTTAGGACACCTATCTCTAGCTCGTCGATCAGGTCGGCAAGGACTTGACCCCTGGGATTGATCACGTTGTGGTGGAGTGAATGTGAGTGTGTGTGAAAGGCCATGCTCCCACTCCATTTCTAATACCCTCTTTCTCCCTCTGTAAGAATGTGTGTATGAATGGAAATTTTTTCTTTTTATATATAACATTAGGGATTTCATGTTTTGTATAAAATGTTTTTGTTTTCTCTTCTCCAGCTATTTACCCGTTTGTTTGATCGATAACCCACTCTATTAAATACTCCAAAATTTAGTCGCCACATTTGTAAAGAGTGGCTGAGAGTATAGTTTGAAAATAACGAAATTAGTTTTTGTAAGTCCAGCCCGGACAGAGAGGACTTTGATAGCCCCAATACGCGACCAGATAACATTATACCGAGCTCAGAGGCTCGGGTTTTTCTTGATAAGTCCTAGGCATTGTATCCACTCGAGTGGCAGCTGGCAGTACTTTTCCTTTGGGGTACCACGTGAGGCCTTTTCCTTTTATTTGTCCTTTTATTGGTTGTTGTAGTCGTAAATACTTTTTGTTGTTCGATTTTACATATAAGTTTATTTTTCATTGGTGCAAATGTTTCCGAAACCGGTGACTGAAGCAACAGAAGGCGTTCCTGGGTTTGATTGAGTTTCAGCGAAAGTTCATACGTGATTGTTCGGGTGTGAGTAAGCTTCTGACTGAGTGAATAGGCAAAAGGGATAGTGCGATTATTAGGTGGAATGATAAGATAAATTAAGCGTATGAGAGAATGAAAGAGGCAGCGGCTGAAGATGTTAAATTGGCATACCCGGATTATAGTGTGAATGCTAAGATGCTTGAAATGTATACGGATGCGAGTGGGTACAGTAAGGGAGGTTTTCTGATGCAAGAGCACCGTTTGAATGGACAGAGTGTCAAGCGAATAATTGGGTATGTATCCAAGGCTATGAATGCGGCAGAGCGAAAGTTTTAGACTTTGTAGCGAGAGTTGGCTGCGATAAGATATTGTTTGAAAGTGTTGCGTCAGTTTTTGTATTTTGTATGGTGTGAGGTTAGTGATCAAGACAGATCACCAACCTTTGTGTATTTGCAACGTATAAAATGGGCTGATAGTAGGTAGGATTGCGATGACTTTGGAAGATTTGAGTGGATTTGAGTGATTTTGACTGTGATTGAGTATGTGCCTGGTGAACGGAATGGAGTGGCTGATTTGATGTCAAGTTATCCTGGTACGAATGATGAAAATGTGTGCGGAATGAGTGATCCTGAGTATTTGCCGAAAGGGATTATGAATGGAAAGGAGAGCAAGGGTGGGGGTGATTCCTTGTTTGAGAGTGTATAGAATGGTTTGCAAGATATGACGAGTGATGGAGTAGATGTGAGAGTGCCCGATAGTGTAGATGACTTAAGGAAGGAGGTAATGAGTGAAGTATGTATGAAGCCTGAAAGTATTGGTATGGCTAGGGTGCGGAACTTTAAGAAAGAATTGAGAGCGATGTGTATGCAAGGGGTCCCGCCGTTTCAAGAAGTGTTGATTGTAGTGAGTCGTTTGTATGGAGTGATTGTTTATGTGCACTTTGGTGGTGAAAAGACGATTGTGTACAAAAATGAGTTGAAGTATTCGAATGCTAATGTAGTGCATCTGCAGTATTTGAGCGATGTGCATTACAATTGGGTGATTGAAAAGTGTTCGTATACGAGGTGTGAGGGTATGGAACGTACATACTCACATGCCGCCAGACAATCGTGGGAACGAAAGAAATTTGTCGTTTGAGTTGACCTTCGTCTCCTCTCATCCCCCCCCCCACCCTTCCCCCAACTGGCAACAGGAAGTCTGACGAAAGAAGGCCTATCTCACAGAGAAGCCTAAATTCTATTTGCCTTCTTTATGATGCCATGGAGATTGTCCAGAAGGCGCTGCGAAAAGCGAATTGTCGTGAATGGAATCTCTCGCGATTTCCCACAGAGAACTCGTGTTAACGCCACCCGAACCACCCCGTCTGGACTTAAGTAGTCGTCTCTCCAATCTATCACAATTAATGGTAATCTGTAAACCCAGTGTCCCTCTATTCTTAAATTACCTATTTAATTAACAGTGATTGATACTCCCATTGAGTCATTATAAATCTAGACGCTTAACGTCCGTGTTTAATATTTAATCCTTATTTACCTAAATGCACGTTTAACTATTGCTTCTAATTATTATGTGTGTAAAGTAAAGTGTATTTTTGTACGTGTGTTTATTTGTGGCTCCTCCTTTTTGACGTACCCTTGGCAAGACTTTAATTAAGAATCCCTTCGGCTAATTTATTCAACCTGTATTATGCACTCTTAGAATTCAACAATCACAAACCTCCCCCCAGTAACAAGTGGAACTTTTATAGTGAGAATCCTGGCTACGGCACAACCCGCCTCTAACCAGCTTTCGCACGTTAAGTAGGAATTAAAGCATATATATATATATATATATATATATATATATATATATATATATATATATATATATATATATATATATATATGATCGTAGATTGAGTCATAGGGTCAATACCATCGACTTAAACAAAAGCGGTGTGTCCAGATCAAGGACTAGAATAATTATTGGACCAGACTATGAGCAATTCTACGACACGAGGGAAAAGAATGATTGTCTGGATGTAGATGAGTGTGTGGTAAGTGATGATGTGGAAGTTGATGACGTGACGGTGTGGATGTCAGTGTTGATGTTGGTGTGATTGTTCCTTCTGTGTATTGCGAGCATGGAGGACCTGATATGATGGAAGTGAGAGTGAAAGTTGTCGAAAGGTTGTTCTGTGGTTTGATTCATACTGGAGCGCAAGTGTCGTTAGTGAACGAGAGGATTCTGAGTAAGTAGGAAGAGTTCAGATGTTGCGAGCGTAAGCCTGTGAAGTTACGGATAAGTGGATTGGGGAATGGAATGATAGTGGCATGGGAACAGGTTAGTCTGAGAGTGAGTTTGGGCAGTCGTGTGAATATGAAGCATGACTGTGATTCTGAAAAATGAGCAAGTGCTGTGTTGTTTCTTGCTTGGTGTAGACTATATGGGATTGAATGATTTGTCTTTGGATGCTGATAAGGATTGTGTTAGGAAAGGCGAATGTGAGGTGATGAGGTTGAATGAGTTTGCGAAGAATGTTGTCAAGTTTGGCGATATGATCGAATTGGTCATGAATGATGAGAATGAGATTTTAAGTGATGATGATATCCTAGAGATGCAAGAGATGTGTCCTTTTGTCAGTTAATTGAAGAGGTGTGGCATGATGCGAATTTATGTGAATCAATGGCCTGAGTGTTTGAGTGATTTTAAAAGGTATGCTAAGGATTTTGTTGTTTGTATGGATGTTGTATATTTTGTGATGCATATGAAGGATAGGAAGGATATGTATGTACCTGTGATGTCCTTGGTTGGTACGATTGGTCTGGTGAAAGTTGTGCATGATAATTATCGGCATATAGGTGAGTTTAAGTTGTGGGAGTGTATGAAGGAGCGTGTATTTCATCAATTTCTGAGAACTGTAGCGAATAATGTTGCGACTACGTGCGAAAGGTGTCAAAAGCGAAAGGTGCAAGGTGTGCACGTGAAACCGCCAATTTTGAAAGTTGATGCGAAAGAACCGTTTGAATTAGTACTAATTGATTGTGTATCTTTCCCTAGTACAAGTGCTGAGAATGTTGGTATGATTGTTATGGTTGATCATAAAAGCAAGTTTGTGTATGCAGTGCCTGTAAGAGATAAAAGGAGTGTGACTTATGTGCGTGGTTGAGCAGTTGTTTTTTCCGATGTGTGTATGGAAGCCTAGGAGATGTCCGAGTGATAATGGGCCTGAGATGGCGAGTGAAGTGTTTGAACAGATGTTGAGAGAGAATGGTGTGGAGCATATAAGGACGACTCAGTATGTACTGTCTTCGAATGGATTGGCTGAACGTACAATTAGGACTCTCACATCCTTTTTTGAAGTAGCCCGAGGGCGACTCCAACAGAGGTCCCCCTTTTGCGATCACAGGGAACTGCCAAGAGAACACGTGTGGCCCAGAATAGACCGCTTCTGGTGAGAGCGGCTTGATAGGATAGTGCCAACCAGCTAAAAAGACCAAGGGATGGCAATGCCCCTCTGGGCCATACCGACTATTGTTATGCAAGCATGCGTACTGAACTTGCGAAGAGCCGGCATGCAAGCCTCCCCCCTCCCCCCAATCTTCGCAAAAGAAGCTCTATTTGACGTCCAAAAAGACTGAGGAGCCTTATATAGGAATCCGTGATACCTTGGGGGAGAATGCAACATTGAGGTCCATCGTGAGATGGACATGGAACCGAAAGTGACCCAGACGCAACTAACAATATCCGATAAGAGCAAATCTGAGCTTTGTGCCAAACGGAGAATCTTTAGTCCACCCCTGTGCAAGATTCTCATCACGCGGTCGGTCCTCCAGCTTAGAGGCACATTCGGGTGGTGAAAATAAGTGAGTTCCCTCTCCGCCCTCCGAAGAATAAGAAGACAAAGAGGACTAGAGGTTTCTCTTCATCTGCAGGGGCTCTGGATAAGAAGGAATACTCTGCCGCTTCGGCGCGCGCCTAGGCTAATATCAGCACGTTCGTCTTCGAGGCGCCCTGAGTAAGTAATCCAAGACAGACAAGACTCAATTGCGCTGAGTGGACCATCGATTACGTTGGGGCCCCTCATTGAGGACTACCTGTTGATTTCGAGCAAGCTGGATTCAAACACCGTTTATTCGCTCATGAGATGGCAGTATGTTGTCCAAATGCAGCAGGACCCATAAGGAGAACACTGGTTAGTGTGATTGGTAGAAAGCCGATGATGCCACAGTTCTCGAACGGGGGTCTTCTGGCGAATGCGTCCGACCCTTCCAGGGTGAATATGATTAGTGCCGTTCGAACACTTAAAGCTCGCCAGTGAGTGCGAGTCCCACTCTACTATGAACTTCGTAAAATAAGTGATTTGGACAAGGAAACTCTTACACAAGTTAAAGGACATCTTAGAGCTGGCCAGGAGGTCAAGGTCAAAGGTGTGATGAACAAACAGGGAGTGGCCGCGATCCCACCCCTACACATTTGATCACGTTCAACTAGGACAGACTCACAGAGTCTGTGCGTGCCAATTGGTATCGTGAAGGCATTCGTGTCACTGCGGCGGAGGCTACTATTGCCACCGCTTCCGCAATAAGAATCGATTGTGTAGATGTGTGAAGTCAGGTTTACCAGAAGTTTCTGGGAGTTGCTCTAAGGCCGTATATGATAAGTCCTTGTCGTATCTGGCCAACTATGTCGATTGGGGAGGGCCACATGGCGCTTCTTCAAAGCATGCGGCGCATATATCCTGGCTGTTCAGGCTGCGGGTCGCTCTGATATCTCCCGCCAAAGGTTTCTAGGCGGTGGTAAAAAAAAGAATCGCCCGATAAGACTCCTCCAATAAATTGGTGAACGCGGCTGCGCTTTCTGCACCTTGTTTAGCCAACAGTGCCTGGAGTTCTGCCTTCAGGAAGAGTACAGCCATTCACTTTAGGGTTTCTTTTCGAAGATGGGCCCTGCATCTCCTCCGAGCTAGGCCTGGAGGGTATATTCCTTCAATGGATATGTCGCATTCCCCAGGCCAACTTGAAGGAGCTGCGGAGGCTCGTATCCTCTCATTCTCCTTTAGCTGTTATTTTGCAGAAGACGATGATAGTGCCACCTTTCCACCCTCCCGGTGTATAAACTTTGCGAACGTACATTCACGGGATGGGGGCCGAGAAGGAGGATGCGCGATTTACAACCGGCATGATGTTTACGTTCTTCTATTTAGAAGTGAAACTAAAGCTGGATAAGAGGTATCGTGTAATTTCTGAGTATATTTCACTGTCTTCTTTCTGACTCAGAGGTGGGTGATTTTCCCCGCGTCGTGGCATGAATGCCGAGGTCCTTTCTACTAATCAGAGATTTGTTTGGTAGACGCTCCCTCTGGGGAGACTACTATCAATCTCAGGGGTCAAGTCTTTGCTGACCTGATCGATGAGCTAGAGATATATGTTCTAAATATGTATCAGTTTACGCATCACTGCCCGCAAAGTGTTTCATTTTTCTGTCATGACTAATCACTGTGTTCTCTGGGAGCAGAGCCTGTTTTTCGATTTGAGGTGGTCAATGACTTCTATCGGAGTGATCAATTTTCGGTGGTCTGCATTTCCGGAAATGCCGGATTTCTCTATCAGTTGAGGCGTTTGGGTGAGTTATGAAGCCGTTGAGTTCTCCGGAATCTCATCGCCGTGTTCCTAGCTACTATTCCGAGAATGTCTGTCCGTTTTGCACGTCAACCGCTTCCGAGGTGGCCAGCCAAAGTGAGAGTTTTCAAATAGAAGCGTCGTTTTCGACCTAGGTCTCACCTCAGAGGCTCATTTTCGTAGTATTCATGGCTCTTATACCCACTCCATAGACATTTTTGTTGTGTAATCTTCATCACTGGGCGTGCTGATATTGGTACTGCCTTACTCTTATACCGATCCTTTGCTCGTTCCGAGCTTGACTACCGATGCAAGTTGTACGCATCCGCTGTGGATCGCTTATTGCGGAAGGTGGACCTGATCCACCACACAGTTCTCCGCCTGTCGAACGGTGCTTTTCGTTCGTCCCCCATTGAAAGCCTACTGGTTGATGCCGGAGACGTATCGCTCACTCTGCGCCTTACGCAGTGCCTTATGCACCTGGACAGGCGAACCCAGTGCCTACCTTAGTCGCCAATGGCTCTGACTGCATCCGCTGCCGATCTCCACGGTACATATGCCAGAGACTCTTAGGTCATACACTGCCTTTTCGGTTTATAGCTAGGAAAATCGATCTCGGTATAGACCTAGGTGTCTGTGAAGCTATGGTTGCCGTGAGCTGGGCTTTATGTCGAGATTATCTTCTGCTGGATTCCTAGACATGAATACCGGGTTACCAGACCAGCGTTTAGCTCTTTCTCACAGATACATGGTACGAATCAGGGCTGCCTGACAAAGAAGATGCGAAATGGCTGAGGGGAACCTAATGTTGCGTGTCCTCGAGCCACGACTGTTTCCATGGATCTCTGTCCGAATGCAGAGAACGCTTCTGGTGCCTTTCTGTCGTTTTTAATTTGGCACACCCGCCCGCGCTTTATTGCGATGACTACGTTGTCTGCCTGACTGTTTGGCACATTCTTGTTGAATTTCCCAATCTGTTATCTTTTCGCGAGTTGCCCGTACCGCTACGGGGAAGCGCAAGGACTCGACCGCTTTTCTCGTGTGGACTATCTTACCTTCTGGAGGAGGTTGGCATCTTCCGTTTTATTTTACTCTTTGGAGTTTATCGCTAGTTCTTGTGCCGGGGGTAGGTGTTCATCGACCCCCCCTCCTCCCCTGACGCCGGAGCGTGCTTGCTTGATTTGTTTATTTTATCCTTTCTTTGGTTTTGTTTGTTTGGTTTGCCTGTTTAGGTGAATTTTAAAGTAGCCTAACACTAGGGTGAAATTTTAGTCATGGTGACTTATGCCCTTGAAGACAGTTTCCCAATGGGCGCGTTAAAAAGTTAATAAAAACCCTCTGTCAATTCAAGATTTATGTCCTTTCTCTCCCTTAATCCAACCAAGATTTAGATCCTCTCTCTCTCTCTCTCTCATGCCCGTATTTATGTCGGTTTTCATCCTATAACATCTTTCCATATTCTCCATACAAATACACCGAACGTGTAGTAACTAAATTTATACGTACCAACAGAGTAAAAAAAAGCAGAAATTTGAACTTTGGTTTGCGTGTGCATGTACGCAAGCGTGTGTTTGCTTCTACTCGTGCATGGTCATACACGAAACAGACGGGCAATTTTAGCTTCGTCTCGCGCATACAACCAACCAAAGACCCTTCCTTCTTCGGCGGCCTTGACTGGAATTCTTGTGAGGAGATTAACGCATTCCCATGCTCGCGTCCTATGAAAGCTCATTTTATGAACTTTCATTTCTAATTAACACTAAAAAATATCTTAATCCTATTTTTCCGACAAACAACACTATGTTGACACTCAAAGGTTATCATTTGCATTATGCAACCATATACGTCCTTGTTTGCACCCATAAATCCTTGAGGATGTAGCACTAGAAAATTCTTTCGTGCTCATAATGACCCTAAAAGAAACCTTTCCACTATATGGTACTGAACCATCCTCTTGCATATTCCCTCGAATTTATTCGTAAATTAAAAAAAAACTTTCGAAAATATTTTGAGAACATGTAAAACGTCAAAATTTAATTATAGCCATTTTTATGCTTTTCGAGTCATGTTTTTTTAAAGGGAGAGAGAAAAGAAAGAGGATACGAGGGACTGTAGAAGACTAGTGAATTTTCCGTTACCAAAAGTATCTAACATTGGAATAAAAATGATAATTACGAAATAATTTAATTGAAAGACCTATGACTTCTTTACATCAAAACCGGGTTTTAATTTTATTTCCACGGTATTTAAAACGCTTAATTATGTATCTTGCAATTAATACAAAAATTACTACGCTGTTTAATGTGAGCCAATTATCCCCCCCTTCATACGCGCACCTGGTTCGTATTCGCAAATATCGGAGTTTTTACGAACCATTCTTACGGAATTAGAGATGCGGCTTTTGCAGGGCCGCTTGTGGTTAACCGTCGTCGACTCAATTCACCAATCACTTCCTGTTTTCCAATGAGGCCCACCAAAGGGTTTGAATCCATACTTGGGAGGGGAGGAGTGTGCTCCGTGAACGGTACTTCTTTTCGGAGGGGTTTTGAGTAGAACCCCCGGCCCCAGCACTGTAGGCTTAGGGCTATTATTTCCAAGCTAGATTTTTACAACCGTTTTTTTATCTTCATGTTATGACTGTCATCCTCCTTCTATAGCATATTAGATAACCCCCCCTCCCCCATGCCGCGACGGTTTCAGGTTGTTTTCAATTGGACACGCTCGCGGGACGCACCGCCATTTGATGTAACGCTGGCCTGAGCCATATTGTGACGACTGCGTTGTCCCCCAGACTGTTCAGCACATTCTTGTTATATGTCCCAGTCTGGGTGATCTTCGCGCACGTTACCTGTTCCTGTACCGGGACTGAGTGAGGTCGCTACCGCTTGTCCCTTGTACTCGGGACTGGTTTTGCACACGGACTTGCGGACTATACGACTTTTTGGAGGAGGATGGCCTCCTCTAATTTTTTTTAATTTTGTTGTAGGTCGCCTGTGCAGGAGAGAGGCAGGCCTACTCTCGACGCCGGAGCGCACTTCCTTCTTGTTGCCTTATCTTGTTTTTGTTTTGGGTTTTTAATTTGTTGCCGTTCCTTTTTTTTTGTCTGTATCTTGGCCTTTGTTAATGTTTTATCTTTGTTATTTGCAATTTAGATATCTTTTTTTTATCTAGACTAGTCGTAGGATGTGGTGTGATTACGGCGACTTTTGTCCTAGGAGGGAGTCGCCAGTTGGGCTGCTAAATTTAAAAACGAAAATATTGCATATTGGAGCGCTCGCTAGACTAGTGGATGCTGCGTTCTGCTTCTAGCTTCGAGTCTACACGCATCATCACGCAAACAGCCAATCAGAACACCGCATCATTTCTTTCCTATCTTGACAGAACAGTATTCACAATATACTCTGTTCCAGAACCCTTCCTATGCATTACTAGTGTCTCTTATGGGGGTACTCGTATTTGCATACTCCTTATCCGGAGAGGGTCAGGAGTATGCTTTTTAAAAGAGGGGGGAATGCAGGAAGGGAAAAGGTGGTTTACGTGGGAGCTTTAAAGCTAAAGTTATTCATAAAACGTCCTCATCACTAAATACGCGCACACAATTGTGTATGCATGTCGCAAGAAAATAGGAACGCGTAAATATTTTAAGAAACAAATAAAAAATATTCACATACAAGTTGGAGATGGCGCTTCGATCACCCAAGTTGCCAGGGACTGACTGGTCAGTATAAAAGGTCGGGAAGGAGGAGTTAAGTGTACATCTACGTGAAAGAGACAGGGAGATAAATAAGTATTAGTATTGGCAATAATACTACTACTAAAAGTGGTAATACTAATACCACCATCAACTCTTCGTGGCAAAACAATAACGGTATCAAATTCCTAAACAAAAAAAACACTTGGCACAGACAATTTTGAAGGGCTACCTGGAGAGTGCTGCCAAGTGCATAATTCGCAGTAATCAATTTAGCCTATTATTAGTTTAGGCTAACAAAAAACACAAGAATACAGGAAAACTAATAGCAAGTAAGAAGAACCCATGTTCCGCCCTCAGAGAGATGCCCCTCTCCCCTCGATGCTTAAGCATGCACTCTCAACCAAAAGGAGAAAATAAAATGGAGCGACAAGGAGCTACAAGGAAAATAAGTAAGCTAGAAGACCTTACGGTCCATACAAGGAGGGTATTTTTGGCGCAATCCTCGAAGGTATTCGTTGGCAACCTCGAAGATCACTCGCGAGGATCTTAACGGCGATTTCGCAAGACTTTATCTAGTCTTGACTTGAACTGGTCAACAGATTCACTGTTGACAACTTCCGTCGGAAGTGCGTTCCAACTACCGCAGATACTGTAAGTGAAGAATTTCCCACACAGATCACGGTGGTATCGCTTCAGTTCAAGTTTAAAGCCGTGATTTCTTGTTCTCCCCTCGCTAAGCTGGAAAATATTCCCGTAGTCCAGTCTGTCGAAGCCTTGAAGTATTTTAAATACGTCGATAAGCTGACCACGTAGTCTCCGGGTCTCAGGCGAGAACATATCTAATTCCATTAATCTATCTTCATAACTTTTATGTCTGATAGAGGGAATCAGTTTGGTTGCCCTGGCTTGCACGCGTTCCAATCTCGCGATGTCCTTTCGAAATGAAGGACTCCAAAATTGTACGGCATACTCCAGGTGCGGTCGGACGAGGGAGTTGTACAGACAGTACTATCTCCTTGTTCCGATATCCAAACTGTCACTTTATATACCTTAACATCATTTGGGCTTTCTTCTCCACCTCAATACACTGTTTAGAGAACTTGAGGTCAGTGGTGATAGTTACACCCAAGTCATTCTTAGTGTCGGTGGATTCAAGAGCAGTGCCCTTAAGGATATAGGGTGATTGAGGATTTCGGTGGCCGATATGCATCACTTTGCATTTGTTTACGTTAAAAGGCATTTGTCACGTATCAGACCACTCCCCAATCTTCCCAAGATCTTCCTGCAGGCGGGCAGTATTTCCATCCTTTGCAACGTTCATACCAAGCTTGGTATCGTCGGCAAATTTAGAAATCTTGGCAACCATGTCAACGTCCATGTAGTTCACGTAGATGATGAATAGTAGTGGTCCCAGGACAGAACCTTGAGGCACCCCGATAGTAACTGGCACCCACTCAGGAGCCTGTCCATTTACCACCACCCGTTGCCGTCTGCAGCTTTTCCCCCCGAGTAGGAACTCGTTGGCTGGGGGATGGGACCACACTCTTCAGTAAACACTGAAGAGAAGTATTCATTGAGCAGGTTAGCATTTTCTGCATCTGAGTGGGGTAATGCACCCTCCTCGTTCACTAAGGGCCCAATCCTACGATGGATTGGTTTACGGCTATTTTCATAGCCGAAGAACTCCTTGGGATTCTCCTTGCAGAGTCTCGCCACTCGGAGTTCCTCAGTACGCTTAGCCGCCCTTATGCTGGACTTGACTCTTTTGGCTAGCCTCCTGTAGTCGTCAAAGGTATCCGAGATCTTCGATCGCCGGTACGCATTTCTCTTCTCCCTAAGCAGTTGGCCGATTTCTCGATTAAACCACTTTGGTTGAACAGAAAACCGACGGAGGCATTTCAGAGGGATGCAACTTGATTGAAGACTCATGAACTTATTTATGAAATTGTTCCAAGAATCCTCAACATCTTTGCATACCGCTAGCCTTACAACAACAAGTAACAACAAGGAGTAACAACAAGGAAAGAAGGTACCCTAGGAGACCTTAAGGTCCTTTCAAAGAGGATACCTTTGGACTAGCAATTGAGCGGGCACAAGGCTGCTCAATTGTTTTGCGTCCCTAAACGGCCACTTTTCACGACTTTGTCTAGTCTTGACTTGAACTGGTCAACAGATTCACTGTTGACAACTTCCACTGGAAGTGCGTTCCACATACCGCAGATACTGTAAGTGAAAAAATTTCCACACAGATTGCGGTTGTAACGCTTCAGTTCAAGTTTGAAGCCGTGATTGCGCGTTCTGTTCTCACTCAGTGTGAACATATCCCGGTAGTCAACATTGTCGAATCCTCGAAGTATTTTGAAAACTTCGATGAGCTGACCACGCAGTCTACGGGTTTCCAGCGAGAACAGATCTAATTCCCTTAGTCTATCCTCATAACTTTTATGTCGGATAGAGGGAATCAGCTTGGTTGCCCTGGCTTGTACGCGTTCCAATCTCGCGATGTCCTTTCGCAATGAAGGACTCCAAAATTGTACGGCATACTCTAGGTGCGGTCGGACAAGTGAGTTGTACAGGCACAGTACAATCTCCTGGTTCCGATAACCAAACTGGCGCTTAATATAGCCTAGCATCCTTTGGGCCTTTTTCTCCGCCTCAATGCACTGTTTCGAGAACTTGAGGTCACTAGTGATTGTTACACCCAAGTCCTTCTCAGTGTCGGTGGATTCCATAGCAGTGCCCTTAAGGATATACTGAGATTGGGGGTTTCTGTGGCTGATATGCATCACTTTGAATTTCCCCACGTTAAAAGGCATTTGCCACGTGTCCGACCACTCCCCAATCTTCCCAAGATCTTCCTGCAGGCGGGCAGTATTTCCATCCTTTGCAACGTTCATACCAAGCTTGGTATCGTCGGCAAATTTGGAAATCTTGGCAACCATTTCACCGTCCATGTCGTTGACGTAGATGATGAATAGTAGTGGTCTCAGGACAGAACCTTGAGGCACCCCGCTAGTAACGGGCACCCACTCAGAAGACTGTCTATTCACCACCACCCGTTGCCGTCTGCCACTTAGCCAGTTCTCGATCCAGCCGGCTACCTTTCCGTCTTTCCCAAGCGCTCGCACTTTCCGGAGAAGGCGGCGGTGTGGTACCTTATCAAAGGCTTTCTGAAAGTCTAGGTAGACCACATCCACCGCCTTGTCCTGATCGTGCTCACTGAAAACGAAGTGGAAGAATTCCACAAGGTTCGTCAGGCATGACCGTTGCCTTCGGAAGCCGGGCTGGGAACTCCTCAGTAGCAGGTTTGACTCTAAATACGACGTCACTTTGTCCACCATGATGCTTTCCATGAGTTTACCGACTATCGAAGTCAGACTGATAGGTCGGTAGTTCGACGGTTGGTTACGGTCTCCTTTCTTGAAGATAGGAGTCACCTCCGCCTCATGCCAGTCTCTAGGAACGCATTTGGTCCGGATTGACATGTTAAAGATAGCGCACAGATGTCGTGATACTTCATCGCACACTTCCTTCAACACTTTAGGTAGAAACCCGTCCGGTCCAGGGGACTTATTTGTCTTTAGATCAGCGATCTTTTTCTTTATTTCTCCTTCGGTGAAGTCCATTGCCTCCAGCTTTTCCCCCGAGTAGGAATCCGTCGGCTGGGGAATGGGACCACACTCTTCAGTAAACACTGAAGAGAAGTAGTCGTTGAGGAGGTTGGCATTTTCTGCATCTGAATGCTTTAATGTCCCCTCCTCATTCCTCAAAGGGCCAATCATTCGACGGATTGGTTTACGGCTGTTCACATATCCAAAAAACTCCTTGGGATTCTCTTTACAGAGTCTCGCCACTCGGAGTTCCTCAGACCGCTTAGCCACCCTTATGCTGGACTTCCCTCTCCTGGCTAGCCTCCGGTATTCGTCAAAGTCACACGAGATCTTCGATTGCCGGTACACATTTCTCTTCTCCCTAAGCAGTTGGCCGATTTCTCGATTAAACCACTTTGGTTGAACAGAAGACAGACGGGGGCATTTCAGAGGGATGAAACGTGATTGAAGACTCATGAATGTGGTTTTGAAACTATTCCACGAGTCTTCAACGGCATCGCACACTTCTAGCCTCACGTCAGTCAGTCCAGCTCGAAGGCTTGCAAAGTCTGCTCTTCTCAAGTCAAGTTTCTTTGATTGACTGGCAACAGACCTTACCTTCGGGATCTTGACGCAAAATATCTAACTAGCTGGTGATCACTGCCACCGAGCTCTTCGCCTACAGAGATATCCTCAACGATATCATCCTCAGAGGTGAAGACCAAGTCGAGGATATTGTCTCCTCTCGTCGGTTCTCTGACCCATTGAGTGAGGAACTCGTTGTTGGCGAACTCCAGGAGTAGCGCGCTCTCGCCACAGGCTGCTCTGGTTTCCCAGTCAACTTGGCTGTTGAAATCGCCCATAACGATGCACACTCTGCCTTGAACCAGCTCACCCAGCAGCTGGTACAGTTCCCTGTCCTTCTCAACAGGTTGGGAAGGGGGTCTGTAAAGCAGCAGGGTCCTGTATTTGGCAGGACCGATCTCTCGGTCAACGCCTAGGAGCTCGAGGTCGGATATAACGTTAAATCAGTCAACCCAGCACGGAGGCTTGTAAAGTCTGCTCTTCTCAAGTCAAGTTTCCTTGATTGACTAGCAACAGACCTTACCTTCGGGATCTTGACGCTAAATATAACTAGCTGGTGATCACTGCCACCGAGCTCTTCGCCTACAGAGAGATCTCCAACGATATGATCCTCAGAGGTGAAGACCAAGTCGAAGATATTGTCTCCTCTCGTCGGTTCTCTGACCCATTGAGTGAGGAGCTCGTTGTTGGCGAACTCCAGGAGTAGCGCGCTCTCGCCACAGGCTGCTCTGGTTTCCCAGTCAACTTGTGTGTTGAAGTCGCCCATAACGATGCACACTACCTTGAACAAGCTCACCCAGCAGCTGGTACAGTTCCCTGTCCTTCTCAACGGGTTGGGAAGTGGGTCTATAAAGCACCAGGGTCCTGTATTGACAGGACCTATCTCTGGGTCAACACCTAGGAGCTAGTGGTCGGATATAACGGAGTTCGTAGATTCGATTGTATCCTTGACATACAACATTACACCAAAACCCTCTCTGTCTGGCCTATCTTTGTGGAAGAGTTGGTAGCCCGGAACCGTGAATTCACCTTCAAAGTCTTGGTTTGAGGTTTTTATCCACGATTCTGTTATGGCTACCATTTTGGGTTCTTCCGTCGCTACGAGGCCACGGAGCTCAGGAAATTTATTTTAGATTGCCCTCGCATTGAACAGAAGAACTTTCAGGGAGTCCCCGACTGTAGGACTCCCTACGCTCTTCCGTTTCCGGCTTATTTGTTGTCGAGGAGGCACCCCTCTTTGCGATTTCTGAGAAAGTCGTTCCAGGAGTGACACGGGCGTACTGGCGTACGTCCGACCTCACTCTGGGCCGGATACTCCTTTGGGTCCTCTCTACGACATCCTGGATGATGTTCGATAGAAAGGCCTTTCCTTTAAAGGAAAGATGTACTCCATCCCTTTGGTAGAGATTATTTATACCATAAAAGGTGCGGTACGGGTCCACTAAAAAGACTCCCTCTGCTGTACACAAATCTGCCAGGCGCCTGTTTAAAGAGACGTTCATCGAGTGAGCGGTTTGTGTTGGACCTCTCCTCGGGAGCATCCCGACTACCACACGCTTACGGGTTTTCAGCCACTGTCGTCCACGGCACCCATGACCGTGTGGAGGATTTTATCTGTAGGACCTACCCTACCTTCTCTCAGGTAGAGGTCGTTTCCAAAGACCATCAGAGCAACGACTGAGCTCTCAGAAATCTGTGATTTCTCAGCCTCTACTCTGATGTGGCGGTTACCACATCCTGGCAGGCAGCTTACCTTCACACTAGTGCGAAGGCGGGCCGCTAGCAGGGGCTGCAGACCCCGTGCTTGAGAATCACCAATAAGGGTGATTCTTGCACATTTGCCTAAAGACGACTTAGACTTTCCTCTCGGAAGCGACTTGTCGCTTTTCCTCTTGTATCTCTACATTTTTCATCTTCTTGTCATCCTTTGTTTTCTCTTCTTCTATTTCCAGTTTGTCTTCTTCTGCTTCTACTTTCTCGTTCTCTGTTTCCAATTTATTTTCTTCTCTTTTTACTTTCTCTTTCTTTTCTTCTTTTTGGCTTGTTGAAGAAGCCCTTCAGCAGAAGAAATCGGCTGTTGGACGTCCGGAGCCTTGTCGCCTGAGCATCTGCATCTCTGTTTTTAAGAGTTGAACTTCCCTTTTAAGGACGGAGTTATCCTCTCTCAGTTGCGCGATGCTCTTGCCCAGGCGCTTCTCGAGTTCGCAGAAGTCACAGACACTAACGGCATCTATGAGCTCCTTGCAACTCTTGCCCCCGAAGTCTTCACTCCATCTGTAGACTTTGCATATTTTGCAGGTTAGCTTGCGAAACTGAGGACTATTCTTCTTCGCCATCTTACAAAACTCTCTGACCATACGCATTGAAAACCGGTTTTTTGGTTGTGATTTTCTCTCGCACTAGTCACATCCGCCTATTTCCAGGAGGTTTTCGGTCGTTCGGCGAACAGAAACCCTTTGACCAAGCACACCAACCTTAAGGTCTCCCCTGGGCCGGACGTCCCCAATCGTGCCGCAGCTCCCAACTGAGCAGCACGAGAGCCACAGCGAACTTGTTCTCTGATTTTTCGACAGGGGTGCTTGAGGTGTAACCGCCTTCCTACTAAGCCCTTCTAATCAACTAAAAATGGCCAGACTTAAGGCAAATAGTAAAGCTAAGTGCCCACGACTTCATCCGAGATCTTTAGCTGATCTAGCAACCAGCAAGGCACAAAAGCTCTCTCACCAAAGAGCAGTTGAGCCTTTATTCACCAAGTAGCTGTCACAGGGAGCTGGTCAGGCAATTAAACGTTAGCAGAAAGCTTCTAAGGGGTACCTAGCATTTCTCCATTAATCGTACCCCAAAGGCCTGAGATCCCTTCAATCTCATTCTCTTGCAACCTATGAGTGCTCCAAGGCGTTGTTTAAAGAGGTTCCAAAGCCTCTCTCCTCACGCGGCATAAAGGAGTTGGTGAGGGCCTTATTAATAAACAACTTATTGTAATAGAGATTAATGTTTGTTTTTTGTTATTGTTTTTTTTCGACAGTTGGTGAAACTTAGTACTAACAGAATCGAAGAGGTTGGTAGCGGAATGCAAGGAGACGCATCAAAGAAGAGGTAGAGAAGTTTGACAACACTTAGTCTGGATCCTACTACAGCTACCTTCATGGCATGGGTGACCCTACCGGACTAAAAGTGCCCCAGCGTAGCGAGCCTAACTCAAGCAGATCACGCAAGCTCTCTCACTGACGGCAAGGTGGTTGAGAACGAGAGAGAGAGAGAGAGAGAGAGAGAGAGAGAGAAGGAGAGAGAGAGAGAGAGAGAGAGAGAGAGAGAGAGAGAGAGAGAGAGAGAGAGAGAGAGAGAGAGAGAGAGAGAGAGAGAGAGGAGAGAGAGAGAGAGAGAGAAAG
The DNA here is from genome assembly GCA_963969495.1 of Ceratothoa steindachneri. NCBI lineage: Eukaryota > Metazoa > Arthropoda > Malacostraca > Isopoda > Cymothoidae > Ceratothoa > Ceratothoa steindachneri. Next base: position 63,922,494 of record OZ018327.1, read on the forward strand.
AGAGAAAGAGAGAGAGAGAAAGAGAGAGAGAACATACACCTGATTGACCATTTGTCTACATTAATGGAAGTGCGAAATGACGAGACGCCCTTGGTTCACCTGAAAGGCTGCCATCGCAGAAAGCCGCCTCAAGTTTGAGAGCCTAAAAGCTCATATCTTGAGTCGGACAAAGTTTCGCCTCGGTTACTTAGGTACCTTCTTGCGATCGTGCTAAAAGGGGCGAGACTACTCTCGCCTGCCGATCCGTCAGACCTTGGAACCTTCCCATTCAAACGGAGGGGTGAAACCCCATTCGACCCCACTATAAATCCTCCGGCGCCAGAGTTGGAAGGAAGTATCCGCCGTTTGCCCGCCCCGTCAGTATCCTCTGCCCGCCCACGGTCAGTACCCGCTATTCGCGTCAGGTTGGACTCTGCACAATTCTCGCAGAACCCCTCAAGCTCGGGGTATTCTCGATTAATTCGCACCAATCTACCTCGTACTCGTTCTACCCGCTCTTGATTCGTGCTCTAACTCGAAAGCAAGATCTAAGTTCATCCCTTAAGAGTCAGTGTCAAGAAACTTACTTGAACTTTGCGCCAAGGCAAGGATTACTCCCTCGGACCAAACTCCCACCCCCTTCAGCCGCCGAACGTCTTGTACGTCTAATGTGTATTTGGCTTGTTTTAAAACCCCCTTTAGCCTTGTAAAATAATATTAATTTACATATTAGTAAAGTGAATTTTGTACCCGTTTTTCTATTGTCCCAGAACTTCCAAGATCGTCAACGGTTTGTCCAACCTACATTTACTTAATTCGTAATCTGCTTGTATTTTCTATGTTGCATATTTAGTGAACATTTTAATTTAGTTTAGATTTATTTGAAATAAGAAACCGGTGATTATTTTGAGCCATTGGGCAAGGGAAGAGGAGCCATAAAACCCACAGGAACAAATTCACACCAAAAACTCCTTCAGAGGTACAAACTAGAACAGCTTATTCTCTACTATCCGCGTAAAGCAAACTCCCCTGCCACCGGGCGAGGCTCCCTAGCTAGTTAGCCTTCCCCGATCTAACGCCCCTCAGGGTATGGGGGCTCCAGACCAGGCTTCGCGTTAGCAGAACCCGTCTTCTCCACCGCCAGGTAAGCCCACGTAGGCTTTGATGTCGGTTAAGGAATCTCCCCTAGAGTTTTGAAGATACTCAGGAAGAAAAAGGTGAAGTTAGAGGAAGTGGAAAAGTATTCATGTCCAGTATTTTAAGTAGGCAACACTAACAAGTGGTTAATATAAACTGCTAATGTGTACAAAACCGCAGGTCCTCAGCTGCTACATCTAACATCCTCCTGCAGGGTGCACACTGGGGCCGGGAGGGTGTGCCTTTCTTTCTGGTTTTAGTTGTACCACGAATTATAGTTACAGTGAAAACGAGTAGCTCCGTAGCTCAATCAAGGGAAATTTTCATCAGTGTGACGCGCGAGGAAGTGGTAAAAATGTGTTGAGAGTGGCAAAGGATACAATGGCAATCCTCATCACCCCTAAATACAAAGGTTGAAAAGAACCTGGTATTTTGACGGGAAATGTGACCCTAGACTGGCATATCCAACTATTTCCCATTGCGATACAAGCATACATTTCGGATATAGACGAGACTAAGAAAAATGAAGTAAGACGAAGAGAAGGACAAAGAAACAAACAAGGGACAGAACAATCTGTGTAGCTTTTAGTTCGTCTCAAAGCCGAGGTAAACACGTTCGATAGACATGCATGCGAGAGAGTAAACAGCAGGGATTTGGCTCCAAAATCTTAGTTTAGGAATTTTACAGATCGCAATTCAGAATGTGTAAATTTCCCATTAATTGGTCAGGTGCACTAGAAGTAAATTAGTTTTAACACTGAAACTAGCTACATTTCCCACCAAATTAGGATAAAAAAATGCAGAAATTCTGATCTCATCCATATCCTTTTTTAAGTATTAATTAAAAAGACTCGTTAAATTTAGTACCGAAGAAATGACTAGCAGCAAAGTCTTTGGTTATCGCTTCCTCCTCAAATTCCTCGCCATATCTCGATTTTCTATGAGAAGACTTTTTTGTGAACATTTTATAATATATTAACAACGGTCCTAATTCAAACAGGAAATCCTTTTCTAAATTAATGTTACGCTTACACTCAACCAAGTTAATTGAATATTTTCCAGAGCCAAAACGCGAAACGATGTCGGGATTTTTGATTTGAACCCATTTATATCCAGCTTTTGGTTATCTACTCTTTTAAAATGTCAAATGTCTACTAGCCAGTAAAAATTGCTGTATTCCTAGCCAACTTTCTTTAGCCACTCATTCTTTTAAAATGAGTATTGTTAAAAGATGGATCTACTCTAGCAGTATGCACATAACCAAGGTGAAGATTTATTGCTAGTTTTGATTTAGAGTCGTTCTGCCACGTTTCAAATGAAGTTAATAGATGTGTTCTTTTATTAAGATTCGACCTTTGCTATTTTGGTTGTAGATAAAGGTATTCCGAGTTTGATAGAATAGTTACTGGGTTATTTCCTTCCTTCGATTGACCGAGCATCCGTCCTTTTAATATCAAACTAAATTTGGTGTTTCAGGCTTATTTTGGTATGATTGAATTACAATCCTAACAAAAAGGAAACTATAGCTTGGCTGTGGCAATGACAAAAGATGTTGATACGTTCAATTTAGTGTGGAATTGTGGGTGCCTGCTTCTTGCGAGCCAATGTACTCTCATTCGTTGATGGCTTTCCTCAACACATCCAAGGCACATTTGGGGCTCGTCCTTACAGAATATAACCCTTTTAAGGGAACGTGTCCATGACGCTTCAACCTTGATAGTGTCAGGTGGGAGCAAGGTCGGAACAATGTTAATCAACAATTTTTTTTAATCACGATGGCGTCAATATGTCATTTCTGAAATTGATCCAGTGCTGCTGTGAAGAAGGGTACACACAAATACCATTAATTAAATTAGAATAAAATAAATTCCCATCAACTGAAGCAAAATCATTCAGCGAGAGAGGAATTGACCATCGAAATAACATTTTAAATGGATAAATAGCAGGGGTTGTACAATAAAAAAAACGCCCATTAAAATGCGACTCTAGGGTTATGCTCTAAATCGTCAGTGAAAGAATAATAAACTAGAATCTCGAATCTGCAAACTTTAATAACTTTGGGAAATAGAATACGAAGGTCTAAACGGAAAATTACTAACAAAAATAATGCACGAGTGATATTGAATTTCCAGGAGTCAAAAGCAAAAGGGTTAGAAAAGCTCGTCAAACACATTTAACCGAGGGTTTGAGTACGAAACAGCAGTGTCTGAACATCTTTAGAGAAAAATGCGTAAACAAGAAAACAATGACTCAACCCTCCTTTGGCAAGTATCCGTCACAGAACAGGGCAGTCTTCCAATTCCTATACCTAAATTTCAGCGGAAAATGTTATGAAATGGTCAGTGCAACTTTTTCTTACAAACTAGTTACAAGGAAAGAGAGTACCCTAGGAGACCTTACGGCCCATTCAAAGAGGGTAGTTCCAACACACGATTTAAAAGCACATTATCTTACAAACACATTCACGTATGAATATATACACAGTAACATACACATACAAAATAAGCATACATGCAGAAAAAAATTGTAGTCACGTTCCACTCAATCAGAATACACTAACACGCATGCATTCATACACATAATTAAACAACCCACATAAATTTCTTAACACATTACGATTAAGTTAAAAGTGTGGGTGCGTGTAGGGAAGGACGATAGGGTGTGTGGATAAATAGAAAATAGACAAGCGGTGAAAAGAGAAAGAAGTGTGGTAGGGTGCAAAGAGATGTTAGAGACTGGTGATCAGGCCTATCAGTGTCATTATTTTTTTGTAGCGTGTATTCTGTGTTGTTTCTGTTAATTTTTGATTTTTTTTATGGCGTTCAAGCCATTTGTCTTAGTTACTTTAGTTTAGCTTTGTGTGTTATGCATTGCTTATTTGTTTATGTTTTTATACTATTAAGTGCGTGCTTAATGTTTTGGTATTCTTTATGTGTGTGTGTGTGTGTGTGTGTGTGTGTGTGTGTGTGTGTGTTTTAGGTTGTTTGTTTTTTCTTAGTCGGTAGAGTTCTCGTCGTATTCGGGGTTTTCTTCTTTCTTGATTTATCGTCTTCATCGGTGATTATTTGTCATAATTGTGAGTTTTGGTCTTGATTAGATTCGTTTCTTTTGATTAGGTTAGTTACTACATCTCGTAATGCGTAGAACGGCACTTCATCCCCGCCAGCTACTCGGTTGGCGGAGCTCGGAAATCTGGCGCGACATTCTGCTCTTCTGTTCTGGTTAATCATCTGAGTAATTTCTTCACTCACTTCTCGATTAACCAGATCCTGCATCTTCCGGGTCCGTTCTTCAATGACTTTGTTAATGGAAATTATCCCCGCCTCTCTGTGCAGGTCTTTTGTAGTCTTCTTTCTTACCTGCGTGTACCTGTGATTAGGTACATGCATTTATTTTTCACTACTTGAAGTCGCCTCTTTTGTGTTTTCGAGGCACAAAAAAGGGTGGAGGCGGGGTAAAGCAACGTACATCTAACAGAGGCATTGTAGATCTTCTTCTTGTTGCTTTCTAACGTATATAGAGTTCTGACAGCGGCCGAGGCTCGAGAAATTCATTCTTCGACGTGCTTCGTGTACCCGGTAGGTGATTTTCATATAGAGTACATTGCATTCGTTGGTATAGGGATATCGAGTATCCCCCGCTCGCACGTCTGCTCTGAGGGTGCGTCCAATGGGGACCACCGTGAGCTTCTCTTGGTTAGTTCTAATTTTCCATTGAGCCTCGTAGTTGTTCAAATTTGCGATTTTCATTGCTGTCATGCGAGCTTGCCACGGTGCATTCCTCCATGGAGATATGATTATCTGGCTGAAATCATCGGTGTATTGAATATTGAGGGAAGAGGGGTACACAGGGGCTGGGGCATCCGTGGTGTATATCGAGTAAAGGGTGGGGGACAGACACCTTCCCTGCGGAAGGCCCTCAGTGAGCGGAAACTTTGGAAGAACACATTCTGTTTTATACTTTCATTAAATACGCATACACAGAAACTCCTACGAGCAAACATTAGAATATATACACGCTCGTAAAATTATCTTGTGGAGAGAGTTGTAAGATGATCAAGGCCATTAATCAATTATGTATGCTCTCGCAGTGGACAGATAGATAAAGGCAAAAGTAGAATAAAAAGACAGAAAAAAACAATATGGATGACAAAGAGCAAAATTAAACTTTTAGCTTTGAATACTGTGGCTTATAGATGGTCTGAGAAATCATTCAGGACAACGCAATCAATCAACATTTACAGTGCGTCATACACCCCAGAGGGACGCACCTCCTCTTCTACGCCAAGCAAGAGATTGTACCGAACGGACGAGTATACCATTAGCAATACTAATAATAGGTATTTATAATGCTCCCTTTAGGGCTGTTAGACAACCCAGAGTGCAGGTTGTGCAGTGAGTGTAGGGAAAGTTTACAGGGAAGAGAAGGCAATTCTGAAGAGATGAGTCTTCAGGAGTAGTTTAAAAGTAGCAAGGGAGGGAGAGGATCAAACTTCGACAGGAAGAGTAGTCCAGAGTCTAGGAGCACAATTTTATTTTTTTTTAATTTAAGAACTCATCTGGCGACTGCGTACTTGGGCATTAGTCGCCGTATTAAAAACGGCCTAGTACTAGGCTACTTAAAAATAAGAAAAAAACAACAACACTAAAAATAAAAAAGGAAAAGGCAACGCGCAGGAAGAAAGCTCCTGCGTCGGGGTGAGGTCTCCTCGTCGGAGGAACTTGCGACCTATAAAGAAACCAAAAAAAAAACTAGTTAAATAAAAGGGAGAAGGCCGGCCTCCCTCCAAAAGTCTACAAGTCCACCAGTCAATGTGCACGCACTCGTCCCGAGTAGAAGGGACAGGCGGTAGCGACCCCGCCCATCCCGGTACCGGGACAGATAACGTGCGCGAAGATCACCCAGACTGGGACATTCAACAAGAATGTGCCGAATAGTCTTGAGGACAACGCAGTCGTCACACTTTTCGCGCAGGCGAGCGCTCCATTAAATGGCGATGTGTCACACGAGTATGCCCGATTCGGAGACGACCTGAAGCAGTGGGGGCATTGGGGGATAGGTCCATGGGAACGGTCGCGGTGCAATAGCAGGCAACTTTTAAGTTCCCCTGGACCGTCTCCCATCTTCTTTGCCAAGCAGTCCAAAAAGCTGCCCGTATCCTGCCATGTAGTCTAGATGTGCAAGAGCGAAACACTGGTCTGGTCGCCAGGTCATCAAGGACTCGTTGGCGTGCTCACCCCCACAGAAGATAATTTTGACATCCATCCGGCTTACTAAAACCGTGGCATCACGGATATCGCGAACCAGAGGGTGCAGAGATTCCAATGTCCCGAGAGCACCCAGGGCGCTCTGTGAGTCGCTATAAATCAGAATCCGGTCTCCGAACCGGCCACATCGCGTAATCTCCCGTACCGAGTGGTGTATTGCCACCAACAGAGTAGTGAAGACAGACACACCGCCCGGTAGAACCTCATTGACTTCAAACAGAGGGGATAAGGCGTGGAAGCCGACCCCCTCTTCAGACTTGGAGCCATCCGTATACACTGGCACGGTTCCAGCGTGACACGAGATGTGGTCCAAAACGGCCGAACGCAGTACTCCCTGTGCTGTATAAGCTTTGGGAGCAGAGGCATGGCTACAAATAGCCAACGGTGCTACCCTCCAGGGTGGCGTTCTGGGCAAAATCAGTGGCGCCACCGGCCCGACAGCTATATTTAGCTCTCGAAGGAGTTTCCTAGCCCTAAACCCAAAGGGCTTAATGTACGACTTCCGTCTCTCGGCGGTTTAGACCCCGTCGAGATCAGCTGCGGATGCTTTGAGAGCCTTTGCCTACAAAGGGAGAGGCTGTGTTCGTGCGTACATGGGAGTAATGAACTATGCACGGCGCAAAGATAATGAAATCTCTTCAGCATCAACAAGCAGGTTTTTAATAGGGTAATTGAGGAAGGTACCGGTCGCTAAGAGAAGGCTGGTGTGGTGGATCGAGTCCACCTTCTGCAATAGACGCTCGGCTGCGAATGAATAAAACTCACATCCGTAGTCGAGCTTCGAACTGACAAAGGATCGATAAAAAAGTAAGGCAGTAGCCCTATCATCATCCGAGAGCTCAACGTCACGGAACAAAGAATATCCATGGCGCGGGTACAAGAAACCCTAAAGTTGCGAATATGAGCCTCCACGGTGAGGTGTCGGTCAAATACAAGACCAAGGAAACGGTGCGATTCAAACACTTCCAGGCGCACCCCATTAAGAAACAAATCTGGGTCGATGTGAAGCCGTGGATGGCGGCAGGAGTGCACCACCTTAGTCTTGGCCAAAGGAAAACGAAATCTGTGCTCTTCGGCATAGCGAGAGACGCGGTTCACCTCCTGTTAGATTCGACGCTCTAGAGTTGGCATCTGAGCCACGCCAAAAGAGATCGAAAGATCGTCCACGTAGAGCGTAGCGAGAACATCTTCCGGCCCCACCAAGGTGATGCCGTTGATGGTCAGGGCAAAGAGTATACAATGAGGAAACTTCCCTGCAGGACACACTTTCTGCTCCATCGGGACAGAGAGGGCTCCCCCATCCGTACGCGGAATCGACCATCTAGAAAAAAGTCAGATATGAAGATTAAGAGTCCTCCCCTCGCCAATATCGTGTATAGAGTCTCCGCTGTATCATAGGCGTTCTCCAGATCGAAAAAGACCGTGGCGTAGTGCTGCCTATGAAGCAATGCTTGGCAGACGGCATTTTCCAGTCGGAGCAGAGCATCCGACGTAGAGTAGAACTTGCGGAAGCTGCACTGTGTAGAAGACAGGTGGCCTTCGCTGCCCAGGAAAAGGGCTAATCTAACATTTACTAATTTCTCCATCAACGTCCACACGCAAGCGGTTAGGGAGATTGGGCGGAAACCGAAAGGAGTAGATTAATCTATCCACGGTTAGCGATTTGCCAGGAATCCAGGAGGAGACCCTCTACCCAGATCTTGTTGAACAAATCTAAGAAATGCCATGCCTCGCTAACCCAGGTGTCAAAGCATGGCATACGGGACATCGTCCTGACCATGAGCGGTGTCCGCGCACGAAGCAAGAGCGGAACGCAACTCACTCTCAGTAAACCTGTCGTTGAAGGGTTCTCCGCCTCTTGAGATGAAGTCCAGTCGGCGGCCTTCCGCGACATCACGACGTGCATTGAATGCTGGCAGAGCAGCATCTCTGCTAGAAAATGCGGAGAAAGCAGTCGTGAAGGATTCCGCCACGGACGCGGGGTCCGAGATTGTGGTCCTATTCTCCTGGAAAACGGGAGGCGGGTCCTGCGAGAACTTGCCCCGAAACCTTTTGACTCGCTTTCACACCTCGGCTAGATGGGCCTTCCCGTTAAGTGAAGACAAGTATGACCGCCAAGAAGAGCGGCGGGCGTGCTTCTAAATATACCGGAACTGCCAGAAGTTCTAGGAATAGTAGTCAGGCCCGCAGCGATGAGGTTTCCAGAGAAGAACTCAACGGCTTCATCTACCAACCTAAACTCCTCGACTGAGAGAATTCAGTCATTTGCTTAAATGCAAGCGACCGCGCCGGCACGAAGCACAACCGAGGTGAGCTCTCAGGTGGCAGCTAACCTAAAAATGATATTTGAATGGGAAGGTGATCACTACCACTGAGGTTATCTACCACCCTCCAATCAAAATCAGGCTATCCATCTTGAGAGCACAGATAGACCAAGGAAAGAAAATGAAGCGGTTTTCGGGCAGTGATGCGTAAACTCACCAACATTTAGGACACCTATCTCCAGCTTTTCGATCAGATTAGCAAGGACTTGTCCCTGGGATATATTGAGTAGTCTCCTCAGAGAGGATAACTGCCGTTCAGATCTCCAAGCAAGAGAAAGGGCCTCTGCAACCGTGCCACGACGTGGTGGAAGTCCCGCGCGTCGAAGTCAGCTGACGGTGGAATCTAGGCAGAAATAATAGTATACCTCCTATCTAGGTGAATCTGCACAGCCACTCCCTGAAAGGAGGTATCTAAAGTGAAAATAAGAACGAAAACATGATGCTGGAGGTAAACCTCGCATCCGGCCCCCCTCTGGTGCTGGTGGGGTCGCAAAACCCTTATACTCCAGGAGGGCGGGCAGGGGGCACGCGCCTAGCATGTTCTCCTGCAGAAAAATAGCTAACGGGAAACGGGGCGAGACGAGCCTCCGCAGCTCCTCCCAGTTGGCTCGCAGTCCACGGGAATTCCATTAAAGGAATATGCCCTCCAGGCCTAGCTCGTAGTAGACGCGGGGGCCCTCGTCGAACAGAAGACCATCAAGGGAATGGCCTTACGCTTCCCAAAAGCAGAACCCCGGGCACTGTTGTCTGGACAATGCGCTGAAGGCACTCTCACCTTCGAAGACTTATTGGAGGAGGTTGGGCTCACCATGCGAGTCTTCTTCTCGCTAGGCCTCGAAACATTAGGTGGGCGTTGCGGCTTCGGAGGCGGGGTGCCCTCTTTTCGAGGATCCACCATCTCCGAGCCACCCAGCCCACCACTAGGCGTGTGCAAAGGAGCCGAAGCTCCTTTGTTGCTGTCCTCCTTTCGGGGAGCAGCTTTTGGAACCCAGGAAGATCGCCTGGCGACTAAGTTCAGGGGTGTTGCCTCCTGTGAGTCTAACGACTCGGTGGAGGCCGTGGCTGTTACGCCTTACGGGAAACGGTCACTCTGGATGAAGGGGGGGATCCCTGGTTTTAGCCGGGGATGGGTGTGAACTCTTTGTGCCGCCAGCTTTACCACGGAAGCGCTCGGGTTGAGTAGAACCTGCAGAAGGGCTCTGAGTATGCACGGAAACAACCGTGTTTGTTGGTCTGGATGGGCCAGGAGCAGAAGGTTTCTTTCTAAGCATTGAAGCGTAAGACGTTTGAGGCATCGCCGGGCGCGCCAGGACTAGGTCGATCCTGGCCCTGAACGGCCAGGATTTCTTTCTTCTCACAATCAAATGTGACGAAGAGTGTAGCGGTGGGTCTCGAGGATCCTTCCTGTTTTCTTATCACACGTTCGAACTTGACCGCCTCATGGTCGGCTAGCTCTAAGGTGATGTCCTCTATTGAGTAGTCAACGAGTTCCCTCTCATAAATTACTTATTTTACAAAGTTCATGGTAGAGTGCGGTGTCACACTCACAAGCGTGCCATATAGTGCCTGAAGGGCACTAATCATGGCCGCCTCGGATGGATTCGACGCGTTCGCTAAAAGTCTCCCGTCCGAGAAACCGGTCAACTTTGACTCTCTACCAATCACACTAGCTAAATCTCTCCTCTACTGGATCCTGTTGCCCTCAGCCAACATGCTACCATCAGTGGAGTGAATAACGAGGACGCGTTTAAAGCCAGTGGGTTCTAAAACGCTGGGTAATCTCTGAATGAGGGGCTCCAATGTTTTCGAGGCTCCGTTCTGCGCACCTTTGGTCTTAGTCAGGAACTTCCCACCCGGGAAGGGGGGCAGATCTTTCGGATGTGCTGATCTTGGTTTGGTCGCTTACTAAGGTGGCAGCAGGCCCCGCGGATGGAGAGAAGCCCCTTGTCTTTTTAGTCTTTTTCCCATTTTTATTTTTTTTAGGAGAGGAGGGCGGGGAATCAAACCGCTTCTCCCCTCCGCCGACATGAGCCCCCAGGCCAGATGGACCGGTCTCAGCAAGGTCCTTCTCCGAGATGGATAAGGTTCTGGCAGTAGCATGGGCACCGGTCAGAGGAGATCCCTCCCCTCCTTGTACTGCCTTGGAAACCCTAACCGTTTGAAGAGGACCTTGCATAGGGGCGGACTCTAGTTCGGTGCTTGGCGCCGAGCCCGGATTCGCTCCCATGAAAGGACCTACTGTCTGAGGCTAGGTTGCTTCAAGGACCGTGTCTATCTCATCAGGGGCCTCTAGTTGACCACCCCCCACCCACGACATCACAGGTCCCATTGGGAGCGCTGTCACAAGTCAAGTCTGGGGAGGCACAGGCCTCGACCCCGGCAAGGTTCAATATTCTTGCCAGCAGGTCTTTTGAGGGAAGGGACCGAAGGGGTCTGGCTTCCCTCTCCCCCCTAATGGGGTTTGTCCTACCGAGATGCTTCAATGGCGAGCGGTCGGCTATAGGATGCCTGCTGGCTTTCTTGCCAGGCCTTGGGAAAGTAAAGGGGGGACTGCTGCTGGAAAGAGGGAGGTGCCCGTAGGCACTTCTAGACAAGGGGGTGATGGGCAGTCCCCTACACCGGTAGGTGAAGGAGAGGAGTAAGCCTCCTCTCCGGTTAGAGAAATTTGTAGGGTCCCCTGCGCAAGCACAGGGAGGGGAACCTTCGTTTTTTCTGTGGAGCTTCCAGAAGGTGGCTCCGTTTATTGTGAGGGGGAAAGGGTAAGTTTTTTTTTTTAAATTTCCATCTTTGGGCATGGGGACCCTAATTTTATCACGGGATGCACACGCTCATCACCCCTCGCAGTAGTTCGCCCTGCAAGGAGTGCGTACAGGCCTGGCAGAGCCAGTGCCACCATTTAAGATCACCCTTCCCGCATAGTGGATTGGCAGTCCCTCGGCATGGCGGCTCCACCTTGGACACAGCGTAAAACCAATATAGGTTGAAGAGAGAAGGAAAAGGGGTGTAAGGGAGGTATGTGTGGGGATAAAGTAGGTTGTTAAAAACTCGCCATCCCAAACCGGAGCTCAGGGGTTAAGAAACACTGACCCCCCCCCCCCCAGCCCCGACCTGGGATAGTTGGCTGAGAAGGTCAGCATCTACCCTGTGAAATTAAAGGCTGACCATAGAATGTTGTTGGAGAGGTTGTATGAAAAGCGAGGAAACAGGGGGGCAACAAGTGTTCTGAAGGAAGGAGAAGAGGCTAAGCTGGAGTCGGACGGGTTGCTGAGTCCCGTCAGCACGGCGGCCAGGATGGCAAATCGCCGCGCCACTTACGGGGTCTAGGAGCACAAACCGAGAAGGAACGGTCACCCATCGAGCACAGGACAAAACGAGGAGTGTTCGGGAGGGGAGCCAAGTTAGACCGGAGTGCCCGAGGAGTTTAACGACGGGAAAGGGAAGACGAAAGATAAGGTGGAGCCTCGAGGTTTAGGGCCATGTAGGTAATGAGAAAAATTTTATAGTGGGTACGGAAGCGTATAGGTAACCAGTGTAGCTCCTGTAACAGCTGCATCGAAGGAGAGAACCTTGGGCTGCGAAGGAGGAGCCGGGCAGCAGTTTTGAACTAGTTATAGGGGGCGAGGTGACGAAGAAGGGAGATTCACTAGAAGAGAATTTCAGTAGTCTAAGCGTGAGGTAACGAAGGCATGAAGAGCAGTTTGAAGGCTTCGTTGATCAAAATGGGATCAAACACTTAAAATGTTGCGGAGGAAACCGAGGGAAGACTTAGGGATAAGATGGATGTGCGGTTTAAACGAGAGTTGCTCGTCGAAAATAACACCAAGGTTCCTGACGGTTACAGAGAAAGGCAACGTTGGTTTCCCCAAGGTTAAGAGAAGGGAAGAGAGCTTTAGATTTATCCACCATCGAAGCGGTACCAACAAGAACTTCAGTTTTATCGTGGTTAAGTTTGAGAAAGTTGGCAGACAGCCATTCGTTTATGGAGGTGTAGGCTGAAAGGAGCTTAGTAATTGATTGAGAGAAGGACACAGGGGATGAGTAAAGGTATATCTGAGAGTCATCAGCATAGAGGTGGAAGGACAGGCCCAAATCGCGAAGAAGAGAGGCAAGAGGAAGTAAGTAGATGCGAGAGAGGATGGGATCAAGGACTGAGCCCTGAGGCACCCCAAAATGAATAGGCGCGGGCTCGGATGAGAGGTTATCGAGGACAACCGACTGAGTGCGGGAGGAGAGGTATAAGCGCAACCAATCAAGTGCAGTGCCCGAGAGACCAAGGAAAGTGTGAAGATGATCAAGGGGGACAGTGTGGTCGATGTGAAAGCAGAGGAGAGGTCTAGAATGGACGTACAACCCCTATCGGCTGCTCTACGTAAACCGTCTGAAACATTAAGAAGAGCGGTTTCAGCAGAGTGCTTCACTTTGAACCCTGATTGGTACTTTCACAGGAGACTTCCCAGACCGGCTAACAATTTCTCTGGCTACTTAGATTGCAATTTAACCGACGATTATTTTTACAAAATTCTAAAGTACTAAAAAGCAAGATATAAAATCTCATCTAGGGAGTTATCACCCATACCTTGTTCTCTTCGTAGCAATTTGGCACTAGTACATGTGCGTCCCTCTTTTCTTCCTTTTCGACAAAGATGGCAACAAAAACATCCATTCGGCCGAGCACCGCAAATCGCGAAAATGAGTGAGCCTTAATATTTTTTTAAATAGAATATGTTGCCATTTTCTTTACCATGCCAATGGACCTCAATTTTGCATCAAATCTTTGGGCAAAGAACGACGAATAGACAGACTTTTTGAGGCTTGGTGATTTTAATGCTAAATAGTGATCCTACCTCCTCTCCGAGCAAGTGGGGCCAGTTAAAACTTGTAAAAAGCTTTCATCATAGAAAGATCCCTTGCATTCATTGCCTTAACTAACCATTATTATGAGTGTGTAATATGGAAATGAATAATACTCCTTTTGCACGCACACTCGCGTATGAACAAAGAATATGCATACATGCTTCAAAATAGGTTCGCACATTCCGGAAATACTTTCACTTAAATACTTATTAAACGTTAATGCTTAATTTATTTATCTCCATTTAAGTCTATTAAGCAACTAACATGTGTTCGCGATTGTGTATGTATTTGCAAATGTAAGCATATTACCTTAAACTGCAAAGTGACCTGTGTTATAAAATAACAGAAATAATTTCCACCATATAAAAGAATAAGATGGAAAACACGAAAAAATTCATGATATTTATGACGTCACAATGAGCACCTCGCTATATATTAAGACATCTTTCGCTTTCTCCACACAGGCCAAAGGCTGTTCGCGCGCGCGCGCGCATGAAAATGGGCACGTATACATTCGGAGATATTCCCAATTATACCCAAGATGGGAGCTGTAAAATAAACTGGAAGCGCAGAAATTTTGCAACCAAGTAAAATAAAAGTTACATCTACGATAATACCAAATTACTTCCTTCATATCCTTAGGGAATACCACCTTATTCCTCGTCTGTAGTAACGTGGTACTCTTATTGCCCAAGCAGGGCCAATTTTCTCTTCTTCCTCTAGAGTCCATCCCTCCAAACACGATCAGTAACCCTTACATTCCCCAATATCCCTGAAGTACACAGAACATCTGTACGTGTGAGGGAAAGGGAAGGTGGAGTGGGAGAGAAAGATGTGGAGGAGAGTTCATTACCCTCACAAACATTAGCAATTTATGTCGTCAATTATAGAATAAACGAAACCTCACGTTAAGTACCAGTGTATAGACACACACACACACACACTGATCATGTAAACTTGCTTCCATCATTCTGGAAAATAGTTTCATTTCCACTACTCTTGGGTTGGTTTCTAAGTCAAAATTCACAAACTTCTGAACACATTGAATTCTTATCGAACCACTACTTGTAAAGCGATATCTATTCGGTAGTCCAGAAAGTTATGCCTTTTTGTAAGGTTGAAAATAAACAAACTGGCAAATAAAAAATATTTTTTTAATCAAATCAGGTTTCAGATGATTGAATGCACTTTTTCCAACGTATTACAACACCATTTCTGTATGCCTTTACGTATTAGTTTTCACTCGATCCAAAAAAGCAATGGAGTTTTTCCCACAATGCCATGTATAACAAAGCAACCAGGTTGTAGTGTGGTTTAATGTAAATATTTCGAGATTACATAAATACTCCCGCTAACACGAACCTTGTGTTGTCCAACTCTCAAATCTGATTATTTGTAACGTAGTAGCCATTAAAACAACATAAATAAAACAGACTTTTGCATACTGTATCCTTGAGTTGTAATTGAGAAAAAAATCTAACTGAAACTGCACAAAAGATCAACGAATCATTTAGCTAAGGGTCGATTCCTGTTCCTACACTTCAGCGTTGGTTTCAGGTTTCGAAGAGGATATTAAAGCCTTACGGATATTCAACGTCCAGGGAGGAATTGATTATTTAAGATGACACACTGGGGGAAGCAGTTGAATTAGACGCTCGTACCTCAGTATGTAAGCTCGCTGGAACAATGGAAGCGAGCAAATGATGCCCTCTTGTTCAAAATTGGGAACAGAAAATGGATGGTTAAGTTTTTATCGCATGTACTGACAGATGATAAACAAATTCGTCGCTTCGATTTGTTCAACCTTGTTGCTAAGAAACCGGACTTATCCATTTATTGAACGGAAAATTATGTTAGAAAAAATGGATTTTTTACAACACCAAAAGGTCTGCACAGTTGCTTGACCGGCAAGAGCAACCGAAAAAAAAATCCTAAAGTCCGCGTTCCATAAAAAAAACGCGCATTGCGACAGTATGGTGAACTGAATCGGGGATTATCCACTAACCTCCTGACCCAAGGAGAAACAATCACCTCAATGAAATATCAGGAATTAAAGGTAGTGCATAAAATGTTGCACGAAAAACAGCTAGCTTTAGTCAATCTCAAAGTTTCATTATCCTTCACGACAATGCTTGTCCACATTTGGCGAAGTCAACTCTTTAGAAATTAAACGATTTGGTAATTGAAGAAGTCCTGCCTCATCAGCTTCATTCTCCAAGCCAATCTCATACAGATTTTTATGATGTCATTTTTTGTTTCTTTTTTAACCCTTTCAATTTTAATCAATTTTCAAATTACCAGTTTGAAATAATGGATAATACACGCCCTTCTTGGTGAGGTGTTCCCCCTCTACCCCCTATTTTTTAAACATACTCGTAGTATTCCAAACTTGAAAATAAAAATGAATATATTGGAAGATCACGAATGGACACGAGGTGTATTCACATGGCTTAAAGACTTGGTCATTAAAATATGAAATTATATTTAGGACAAATATGTATTTGCACAATTATTAACCCTCGAAAGTACAAAGTAGCAAACTTTAAAAAATAATAGATTACTCATTTATGAAGTAACCCAATTCGCTACCTTTCGTCCAATCTGGCATCCATCGTTCTGCTAAGTGGTCAGGGAGGAGGAAGCCGGGGAAAAAAGAGAAAAAAAATAAAAAAATGTGGAAATAACTGGAAAAAGAAAAAAATATTAGGAAGGTGTGGAAACGGAAGTGACCCCAAGGGCGCTTATATAAAACCGCCTCGGCTCTTACGGCAAGGGAGAGCGGCACCCTCCTTAGCGAAACAACGGAGGGGGAAGGTTAAGAAGAGTTGCGGGCTAACAAGGTCCATGGCACCTCTTGTAGTCCTCTCTCTCCGCTAATACGACTATACAATATTTAACCATTTTTCCTAACTTCACCATTGTTATTTATAAGCACATTGTCAAAACTGGGTTTGTTTTTATTCGAGTCGCAATTCCCAAAGTTTGTCGTTAACCGAGTAGCGATCGGACGCATTTAGGTGAGCTCTGTATTAACGACATTTTTTTGATAAATTTCATTCTCTTTTTTCAATTGGAAAATTATTGAACAATGTTTTACAAGATTAGATCAATTTGGCTTGTTTTTTCCCCTTATGGAGCTCTCTAGATACAAGGCTCAAATCACTGCCTATATGGAGGCAGACTTCTCAGCTGGTCTGGACCTGCCCAGCAGAGACCAACTCAGAGTCTGAGGACTAGGAAAAAACAAAAAAAAAACCCAGATCATTGCAAGAGGAGGAGAATATCTGGAAAGTTCGCAGACTTTGACATTCGGGAGCTTTCTTCAGATGAGGGCTTGGCGCCCTTTTCTGAGGAGACCCCGACCAAGCTTTAGGGACAAACATCCACCTGCTCGAGATTACATAAATTTTACTGAATTACCTGTAAACGGTGCACCTCCTATAGCAACTTGTGATGAGGTAAAAAAAATGCTTTTTTTTTTCCTCCCAAAAACCTGTTGAGTTAACTCCAGGGCATCTTAAATCTTTGTTAGGTCGTGAAATTGCCGAGGAAGGAGTAAGACTTGTCTAATATGACCGATTTTTTTTAATTTGGTCTTTCAGGGTAGGTTGCCTGATGGCCTGGCACAAGTTTTTTTTTATAGAGCATCTCTTTGTGCACTGGCTAAGAGGGATGGGCCCCATTGCTATAGGGTGTACGCTCCGTCGCCTTGCGGCCAAGGAGGTAGATGTGCGACATGCGTCTCGGGCTTTGGGTCTTCACCTCAGACCAGTCCAGCTGAGATTTGCTACTAAGGGAGGTTGTAAGTCGGCTGCCCATTCAGCCCGGGAATATTTGACTAGTGATGCCCCAGGGCGGGTCTTTTTGAAGGTCGACTTGAAGAATGCTCATAATTGCATTAAAATTGATGTTTACCTTTGGGCAGCCTATAAGCAGTTATGGCCTACTTTAAGTAAAATGGTAAAACAAGAATATTCCCGGCCAAAAATTACTCTTCTATGTAGGTGGGAGTTGGAATTCTGCTACTGGCATACAACAGAGACTCACCTGGGATCTGTACGGTTTTACTCCGTATAGATAGAATTTTGATAATCCTAAAATCAGAGCTTATTATCTGGTATTTGGACGAAGGTTCAATTGCTGATACCCCCCCAAAGTTTTTTGATGACTTTCAGTTTATCATTTCTGAATTTAACAAAAAAGGGCTAGAGATTAATAGCACCAAATGAGGGTTGATGATGATACTCGTTCCATTCTTCAAAAAATCAAAACCGTTCTCCCCAAGTTGATTTTCTGCTTTGGATGATCTGTCTGTATTGGACTCTTCCATCACCGGGAAAGCAATCAGACAGGCTATAGACACTAAACATGAAGCTCTAAAAGGAATGATATCCCGCCGCCAATTAATTGATCCACACCAAGCTTTGGTCGTATAACATAACATATTTTCACGGATGACAAAAGCCACAAGGGCCTATCAAAGGTCATCCGTATCCATCAAATCCCACCCACATAATGTGTCCATAGGGTTTTTTCAGATCATGCATCTACATTATACAATTTAAAGCTTCCATAGGAGTCTGTTAAAAACAAAATCAAAGTCCCCCAAAATATACAATAAAAAGAAACTGCACCACAGAAATGAGTCAATAAACATACTCCCATACTCAAAAGTAAGAAGTTAACCCTTCATCCCCATATAATCATCCAATCTGCGCTTGAAAACATTCAAGTTTGGGCTGTCTACAGTCTCAGGTGGCAATCTATTCCAATAATCCACCACTCTGTTAGTGAAAAGATATTTTGTAACATCCAGTCTACACCTACTTTTTAATCTTTAAGTGGTGATCTCTAGTACTATTACTACCTTCTAACTCAAATAACTTGCCGAAATCCAATTTATCCATCCCAGAAAAGATTTTAAAAAGCTCAATCATATCTCCCCTCATACCCCTTCTTTCAAATGAGAACAAATTTAATACCCTCAGTCTATCTTCATATTCAAGGTGCTTCAGAGATGGTATTATTTTTGTTGCCCTCCTTTGTACTGACTCGAGAAGGTTAATATCGTGTCTAAAATGTGGTGACCATGCTTGTATACAGTACTTTAAATGTGGACTGACATAAGGGTTATATAGTTTAAGAATAACCTCCTTACTCTTGTAGCTAACATTCATTTTAATCTAACCTAGAACCCTATTTGCTCTATTTTTTGCCTCAATACACTGGTTTGAAAACTTCAGTGACCTATCTACTGCTACTCCTAAGTCCTTCTCTTCTTCAACTGAATTAAGCCAATACCCATCCATCTCATAGCTAAATTCCCTATTATCTCTCCCCATGTTAATAACTTTGCATTTATTAAGGTTAAAAGTCATTTGCCACTTCTGAGCCCAAGCTAACAACTTATTTAAGTCACCCTTCACTTTAAAGCTACCCTCAACCTCTTTGACTACAGCTGTCAATTAAGTGTCATCAGCAAAAATTGACACTTTGCTATTTACACCTTGCCCAAGATCATTTATATAGATTATCAATAATAAAGGGCCTAAAACTGATCCCTGAGGTACACCATTAATAACATTCCTCCACTCTAACCTCACTCCATTCAGTACAACTCTCTGTTTCCTATCTTTCAGCCATTCAGTTATCCAATTTAAAACTTTCCCACATATCCCATACAGCTTTAATTTATGAACTAGTCTTCTATGTGGAACCTTATCAAAAGCTTTGCTGAAATCTAAGTAGACCACATCAACTTTCTCACCCGTATCTAATTCTTAAGTTATAAAATCCAGTAAATTAGTTAAACACGATCTACCCTATTCTAAAACCATGCTGAGCATCATTAATTAACCTGCTACCCTCTAGCTGATCAGAAATTCCCTTCTTAACTATCTTCAAGAATTTTACAAACTATAGAAGTTTCTTTACCTAAGATGCAGTACCTATTGAGTTCCTCTCCCGTCTACAGGGATATGGCATTTTTGGAATCATTTGATGACTGAAAGATGCTGTATCCAAACTAATCATCATTGACTGTTCAAAGGATTAATGGACTCGGGCATACGATTGACACAATACATTGCTCTCCCTGGGTACATATCCTCCTTGATTTTAGTGAACCCTTTAATGCGAGCTGTTCTTTCCCCGGTTTGGCTCAAGTGGAGAGGGTGGCTGGACCTATTAGATTCTGGAGCGGGATACTTGGGTACAATGCCTTGGAGCCTGAAAGTGAGAACCGCCTGAAGCAGAAAAGTTGGGATCTGCCTCTTACTCTCTCCAAACTGAATGGCCTCAAAGAGCGGGCAGAATCAGGTTGCAGGAGCCCATCAGGTAGCCACCGGGCATTCTGATAGTGGCTGTTGGTTGTCAGCCATCCCAGTCCCGATATTTGGGAAATCAGTTGGATCCGGAAACCCTTATATTTTCCATAGCTTTAACGGTAGGTGCGCCAATTTGTGAGCCACATAGGTGCAAATGCGGATCTGGTGTTGATCCTCTGGTCTGCATCTCTTGTCCTCTCAGCTGCTTGTCGGAAAGATACAGATATTTGGCCCTCAATGACAGTATGCCGAACCCTGAAAAGAGCGGGATTGCCAGCTGTTTTGGAGCCAGTTGGACTTGATCGAGGAGATGGTAAGCGTCCAGATGGGATAACCGTCTCCTTTTAGGAATGTAAAATGTTTTGGGATGTGACGTGTGTCAATACTTATTCTGAGCATATTATTAACAGGTAAACTGTCTGTAACTTCAGCTGCAGTAAATTAAAAACGAAAGTATTTTGCCCTAACTGAGAGTTTTCTGTTGGAGTTATTAAAGAAATAGGTTCTCTTCTCAGGGAGACTACGGGTGACCCTAGGGAGGCTGGATGGTTCAAGCAGAGACTAAGTATTCTTGTTCAGCGGGGCAATGCAAATAGTATACTGAATAGGGTCTGGGTCGCTCATGGTGTGGGCTTTGACTTTGACCCCCGAGTTTTATCTATACCTTTCTACCTTTTCTAATAAATAAAGGTCATTTGACCCTAGTTTTTTATGGCCAAGCCCCATCCAAGGATGTGACGTTACGCCACTGTTGTCTATGGTTGTGAGTTAACTTCATATTCTCATAAGGCCATTTCCGGTAGGGGATTATTAAAAATCCCAGTAAAGCTGCCGTGGAGAGCGGCACTCAAAACCATTTAAAATAAAACTGCGCATTTAACTCCAAGGAATAAATCAACCAATTAAAAACAAATCTTTTTATAACTAAAGAATTACATAGTTTAAAATACCCACGAATAAAAGGGTAGATACAGCAAAAGGAACTACTTAAGAAAACTTTAGAGATAATATACCTTATTTCAGGGATGCTGTAAATACCCCTTCATAAGAAAATGTCCGACCTATTGTCCAGAGAAACAAAAAAACGTAATAAAAAGAGGCAGTTCCATCACATTTAGCATCATTCCATGCATAACCAGAAGACCAAGAATTCTCCAATCAGAACAATATACTCATTACACAAAGTGCAATGTGCAGCCGTCTCGAAAGCCCAGGGTGAAGAAATAATGCATTTTTCCTTACACACAAAATTTACTTATTTTTCTTTTGCCGCTGCTTTTACCCACCTTCTCCGATATCCTCTTCCAAAGGCGCAGGGAAGAAAAGTTGCACATCATCATTTAAAATCTCTTCGAAAATTAGTGAACTAATGAATGTCAAAGGCCTCTCTCTCTCTCTCTCTCTGCAAGACATTCATAGACTGTAAAATGCATACAATTAAGTTTTTAAGAGCACTATATAAAGCACGAATGAGTAAAACGTGGATCGACATACTCCTAGATTTACAGTCATGATCGCTTAATTATTAATAGCCACATCACAATTCAGAGGTTCCCTTTAACCCTTGATTGCAAGGGTCAACGACACAAGAAAAAACGCAGAGAAACGTTTAGGTACAAGAATGAGAACGGTACTCAATAAGTGACCATTGAATACCTCTTAAAGACAAATTTCTTCCCATTCATATGAACACGATTTGCAAATTATCCTCTCACAAATACCATAAGACTTCCACCCACAACTAAACATCCACACCGATATTGTTAAAATACACTCATTTATAAACTTTGAAATGCTACTTATAGCCATTTTAAGAACAGAGCGGTAATATAATAGTATTCCACATACCATAAGTGCCAATGTCCAGAGGGATACCACGAGGGGATTGGTAACTTCTTTTACAACTTGCTTGCAATTACAGGTGATTTTTATAAATCTGGCAATTAAATTATCTCGCAAGAGTGGCAGCCTTAAGCACTTTGCATTCCTTCTAGACGAAATTCTTTGCTTTCTGCAAGTCACTCGCTAATATAGACTACCAACACGCTAAATTGCTTTCAGTAAAAGTTAAACAAACGGCTAAGTCACACAAGTTAGAAAACTACACTTTTAATAGTAACCATCGTTTATCGGGCGAAGCAACGCTTTGAACTCATCCTTACACCACATAAGTCGAACGTGTACTGATGGAGAGCTTTTCACCAAGTTTTGGAGTTTGTTCGAACGGGTCGAGTTTTTCTATCAGACTTCAGCCTTACTGTGGCCTCGCAAGGAATCTTGAAGACCTCAGGTGAAATTAATTACAAAATACCTGAGAGAAAGAGTTACATCACATATATTTTTCAGGAAGGTGCTACGGCTTTAATAAAATACTTCTTATTAGAAAATTTAATTCCACCATCATGATTTACCTTTAATTTACAACTTTAAGTAGAAAAAACAGGAAAACCTCAGTTTTTGGAATAGCGCGATCTGGCAACCATTGCGTTTCCTCCTTACTTTCTTAAAGTAAAGAAGTTTATATATATATATATATATATATATATATATATATATATATATATATATATATATATATATATATATATATATATATATATATATATATATATATATATATATATCCCCCCCTATAGTTACATAGCAAGTATTAATAAAATAATACCAAAATTAAATATAAAAGAGGCGAAGTGCCCACACCTAAAAGTCAAAAGTAAAGAATTAAAAGAGGCGAAGTGCCCAACTCCCCAACACCCATGTTACAATTAATTTGTTGAAAGTCAAGAATTAAAAGAGGCGAAGTGCCCAACTCCCCAATTCCCATTTGTCAAAAGTCAAGAATTAAAAGAGGCGAAGTGCCCAACTCCCCAATACCCATTGTCAACAAATAACCCAACAAGTCAACGAATACCAAACTAAGACAAGGGCTAAATGCCCACATTAAAAGGAATTGAAGAATAATCAACACTGAGATTCATTCAGCTAGAAAAGTCAACCTTGAAAGGCTTGAATGCTTCGAAGGTGGAAATACTTATCACACAGAGATTTATTTATATATATTTATACGGAGGAAACTGACTGTCAATGACAGTCAGCTACTTTTTTGACGGAGGAATTTTTTTTTAGTTAACCACGACATGAAGAATGCTAGTGATGCCCTAACACCAGGGCAAACTAGAAAACTTATTCACACCTTTATATACCTACCACACAATTTCACCACTTTAACCTAAAGTAAAGTAAAGTATATATATATATATATATATATATATATATATATATATATATATATATATATATATATATATATATATATATATATATAATATGTGAGGATTTGTCTAGACAGCAATTGAATGCGTCGACATCTATTTTAATATCTGCCGACTTTTCGACCTCTATGGTCATCTTCTTTGGCCTAAAATATAAACGATTTAAAAAAAAATAGTACTAATCAAGAGAATTTGAAGCTATAAAAATCTAAAAACAACGAAGGAAAGTTAAAAACGCAACAACCTCACAAACTCAGAATGTAAATAATCACAAAATTAAAAAAATTTAATCAACGTTGTAAATAAGGATGAAATCAATAATGGATTCAGGAACTCATTACACAAAAACAAGTATTCAACTGATACAGATTAGAATTTTAACACAATCTTATTTTTCACATACAGTATGTAATTTTTCAAATTAAACACTTAAGTCCCCAGTAGCGAAAAGCCATGGTGTCAGTTGGGTACCAGAATCCATACAGAGCTTACTGGGGTGGGAATAACTATTTTATGCGATGAGTGGTAGGGCAATTATGTGCATTTAAAATTTTTAAGTTATCTAATGAGATGTCTGTATTTTGCATTTCATGACGTGGTCTCTTATTGCAGATTTTTCCTTGGTCAGTAGTGGTTTTGCAGTTCGGTTACTAATGCCCATATGGTATTTGAATTTTGCCTCTATGATCCAGTCTCAAAAGTCTAAAGAGTTACATAATTTTCTTATAGGAATATCCTGGGTGTTTGTAAGGCTCATATATTGGAAGCTCTATTAAGACACTAAAGGCAAGATTCTCCTCTCATATGGAAACCAATTCCACCTTTGTCTCTTGCATAATCCTTAAAGAGAAAAGAAGGTTATGGTAATTTTAGAGCTTATTAACCAAACCAACTACGCTAAATTTAAATGAATTATTTATGAAGAATTCAAGATTGATTGCCTTCTTGCCTGGTTTGCAAGGTGGATACATAAAATATTCGTTTTGCCTATGCTTATGGTATTAAGATCTTATGATCATAATTACCGAAAGGTTCATGGACGCAAAATCATGAATTATGGCTAGGGAAGTTAAATGTTTGTCACAGCATCTTTTGGAGCTTTACAAGGTTATATTACACAAAATTCATATAAAATTGGGATTGATGAAACAGTTTGTGAAGACCTTAAATTTTGGAGGAAAGCCTTTGAAAAGAATACACCTTAGGTTTCCAAATCTTTCTCAATCCTAATAGCCCAGGAACTTTAGGGTTTTGAGCTGCAATAATTAGATAAAAGCTGAAACTTGGCACAAGTGTAAGGATTTGTGACCTGAACAACATATCAAAAGTCTCATGGACTCCTGCGCTTACGTTAGCTACCATATTGGATAATGGTCGCCATATTGGAATTCCCTTAAAATTAAAATATCATCTCGTAAAATAATAGTTTTATCAAAAAGTACTACTCAATAAAAGTTGTTCAGAACTGATTGTTTCATAGCACTGACTAGGTTACTTTACAAAATAAGTACATTTATATGGAAAAAATTAAAAATATTGAAATTGAAGTAATAAGTTTCCACAGAACCCTGTGGCCTATATGACAAAATGCTTCCAAACAAAGGTTGTAGCGCAAATTTCTTCTTTTGAAATATATATAGAAGTTTATGCATATTTTAAGAGATAAGGAAGTTAGAAGGCATAAATGGAGAAAAACGAAAGACACTGACCGATGTTTTCTTCTTCTAGGTACTAAAAGTGATGGATTGTCTGATATGTGGGCTTCCCTTGAAAGAATCTCTAGGTGCAGAGGTGACTCGAGGACTGCAGACCTTGATAACCGCCAGTCCGGCTTGAGAGGATGGGTTGCATGAATAGTTCAAGAACAAAACATCTTTACAAGTACATATCGACTGCCGTAAATCGTACACTCGAAGACCTGCTCCAAATAAGGACAGAGAGGAGCCACACAAGAAAGTGCCTTGTCTGCGATCAGCAGTAACCGAATTTGACACATCAAACTGCATTGCTTATTCTGTGGTGAAACAGCTGATAAAACTGCAGAGCTTATAAAGCAAAAGAAGTATCGTAGGTCCATACCTGAAGTTACGATACTGACACTACAGGAAACAGTGCGGACAAGAGCAAAGGAACGCAATGATAAACTTGATTATTTGCTACTAAGCAGGATTAACATTGTTATTGACCTAGTATCTGCAGAGTCCAAATATCATCGGAAGTGTTACAATGATTTCTGCAAAACCAGCTGTGATAGTGGTGCATCCTGTTCTCATAAAACAGTTGGAAGACCATGCCAGGCAGGTAAATCAGAAGCTTTCAATAGACTGTGTGACATTATAGATGGCAACAATGAGTGCCAGTACTCATTGTAGGAATTGCACAGGATGATGATGGAGGCTGCAGACACAACATAGACTGTATACACAGTTAGGACAATGAGACAAAAACTGCTAGACATATATGGAGAAAGCATCACTATCAGTAAATGTAAAGGCAATGATATTGTTTCATTCAGTGAAGCAGTCAGTAGATCCTTGGCAGATTCATGGTATAAAAACAGAGAAAGCAATATTCAAGATGAGGAAGGTCGAATTGTACTAACAGCTGCCGCCATCATACGTGAAAATATACGTGCACGTGTGTATGACAATTCCGTATATCCAGTATGTAAAAACATTACTAATTCCTCAATAAAGCAAGGGGCAGAAATTCTCCGACTTTTTTGACGAAGTAACAAAATCAGAGCATAGGGATGAACATAATGAAAATGAGCAAAAGCGCTTACACATACAGCATACAATCATATCTGCAGCATGACCGAGGTCATTCTTGTCTTCACTCCAGATATCTTTATCTGTTTTCCTACATAGACGCTTTGCTTCTGGCCAGCTAATTGATATTCTTGCGAAGGTAGGAGTAACAGCATCATATAAAGAGACTACGTTACGTTAACTCAGTAGTTAGGACTGCATCTGTGAATATAAGTAGTTCAAGTAACGCTAGAGGAACAATTCCAATAAAGACATATAAAAAACATACAAGCAAGTCAGGTCTGCAAAATATCATGGCAAAGGCATCTATCCCATGAGATATATATCAACCAGTAACTGCCAAACAGGCTTAACAGTTAGATACCTTATGGATATGTGGAAGATACTTAAGTACCAGCAAACAAAACCCCAGGCTGGAATGGCTACATGTAGGCAGCAATGAAAGGTGGTAACTTTGAAACTACTCATATACTTGTACTTCCCTTCATCAACTTGGACCCAAGGAATCTATCAACTATATACACAGTGTCGAGGTATGACCAAGTGTACGTGAATATGCGCACATAGGCTCTAAGGTAGGCAAAGCAAGGCGACAACTGTTATTGTTTTTAAGAGTGCGATTTAAATAGATAGCGGCAGCTGCGTAACCAAGGAATATAATAAACACAATGACAAAAATAGATTTTAATACACACGAAATAAACGGGGACAACAATATATATATATATATATATATATATATATATATATATATATATATATATATATATATATATAGCAGGAATATGAAGACCCAGGTGATTATACTAATCATTTATTGGCCGGACGTTTCGGACCCTCACTAGGACCATCTTCAGCGACTATATCGTCTAATGAGAAGGGAAAGGAACATTAATTAATAACAGTTAAAAGAATGCATTAAAAAAAAGTGGAACAAGGCAAGTTAAAATAATAAAATTGACAATAATTAAAATTAAAGTAAAAACACTAATAATATATAGAATTAAATAATATTACCCAGTTGTATTTAAAAAAAAAAAAATAATAGAAAGTGAAATTATAACAAACTGACTTGATTATCACATTTTAAAAGTTACTGAAGTAAACAAAAAATAACATATTATATTAAATTGTAAAAACGCAAAAAAAAGACAAAAAACCCGAAAACAAATCAGAATGAACAAAGGGACTGACCTTTAACGTGGGAGTTGAGAAATCAACTAACTAAACATATAAAATTACTGACGAAATTTATTCGGTCGGTCGGTTGGCTAATTAATCTATTGAAGTGTTGGTTGGTTATATTGTGAATAATTTAATTGAGGAGGCGTAATTATTTAGGTTTGGATTTATTTTAATGATATATAGTGACTAAGATTTTCAAATCGAGAGAAGTTAAGGCTGAAGATAATATAGTAAATGAATTAGAATTAAGAGGATGATAGTGATACTCTGAATGTTGCCTGATGGAAGAGGCTTCAGGTTTAGAAATGAGAATACCAGTCCTATGAGACAAACCCAAGTGCTTCGCGATCCTGCAGTTGAATTGTAAGCCAGTTTGGCCTACATAACGACTGTTGCAGGTCGTACATGTATAATTGTAAATTATACAGGATCGCAAGCCCAAAGGGATTGGCTTTTTATGGAGAAAAAAGGAATTTAACGATACAGGGTTGGAGTTTATACAAATGAATTGGCATTGAGGTTAGAGAGAAGGAGTTTGTTAAACTCGGATGTCAAATGCTCGAGATAGGGTAGCTTAATGAAAACATTCTGTTTAGAAACAGTAGTAAGTAAATGTCGAGGATAGTATATTTTAGAGAGAAATTTAGATACTATCTAAATTTGAAGAAATCCTTTAAATAAGTCAGTTCTTCATGAAACGATATCCAGTTAAAGCATATATGGTAGGCTCTAAAAATTCGGTTTTTAATATTGGATAATTTAAACTTACTGGTAGAGCTACTAAAGAAATGTGTACCTAATCTAGAGGTAGTAGGTTTTCAGTAAATGGATGCATTGTAAGAAGAACCTGTTCGGACAACGTTGACATCCAAGAACGAGATTTTGTTGTCCTTTTCTGATGCTATAGAAAACCTTATGTTGGGATGTTGTTGGTTAATATAATTTAGAAATAGGGGTGCATGATCACTGTGCTTAAAAATTAGAAAACAGTCATCTATAAATTTTTTGAAGACAATAGGCTTGAATTCTAAAGGACACTTGTCCAGCCACCGAATACTAATTAGATAACCGTGGTTAGGGAATGGTTATAATGGGAGATTAAGGGTAATGAATGATTTACCTACTTTGAAACTCGAGGGGGAGGTTTTGGTGACCTTGATTACTCACGGGGGGTAGCCACAGAACCAACAGCGGGTGGGGCTACTATTCTCGAACTTGCGTTCGCGAGATGCGGGCCTACTGTTCTCAGGAGGTTACCGAACGCCTTCGAAGGAGGAGGGGGAAGACTTCCACTCGCTCGGCTTGAACGAGCTAATGGGCCTCTTGTCGTAAGAGGTCACCAGAAGAACTTCAGAGGACGGCTTCTCCAATCCTTGATCCGAAGGCGGATGAGAAAGGCTGACGTTGCCTTACGAGACTCTTCTCCCTGACCCAAAGACACGGGGGTGATGTCCAGCTCTTCCGTGGCATGCGACCGTCACTCACACTTCTTGAGAGATAGCTCGTTGAATTGCACTCCTTTCGGGGAAGTCGCGTCTAACTGAATCTAACTGTCAGCCTGGAGCAGGTGCATATATACCCGGAGTTATTCAGAAAAGGGAGAGAGATTGAGACCTTAATCTTCGTTATCGGGCGTAATGAACCGAGCGCCTCCTTACGAGAAATTGTTAACGGCTAGGATCAGCAGCCAGACGGGCGACAGCGGTGGGTGCCATAAACGCGGTTCACGACGAATCTACAAAGGACTCTCCTGACCGACCGGGAGGAAGCTTCGGTGTGAATTTCACGGGAACCTAGCGGCGGGTCAAAAGAGGAAGAGGTCGGAAGGGGGGGGGAAGAGTAACGGCTCGCGTTCTCTCCATAAATACTGCCTTAGGAGGTGGGGAAATAATATTATTCAAAGGGGATTCCTCCACACTCAGCACTCAAGCATGCTGTCGTGGGTACTAAGTCCCAGAAACAAACTCACTGTGTGGTTACTTTTGACCAGCTCCTCTATATGAAAGCATTGAACTAGTTGCTGCAGGTGGTGAATAAAGTCCCTTGTCAAAAGTAGTTGTACGTTTGGGTGGTTTCCATCTCCCCATGTCCTTTATGGGAGCAATAGGCCCTATAATGTGTGGAAGTGGACTGGAAGAATTGTGGGCAACAATATATGCTGAAACTTCTGTGAGGCACATGCTGTCTGGCTATGCATACTACCGTGCCCTTCGAGCTCACTTTCTTACACAGACTGCTCTTACAAGAAATGTTCTAGAAGATGATCTCAATATGAATGATGAAGGACGTAGTGCAATCATGGAGATATTTCACTCCTTCTTGACCCATGAACTTGATGTTTGTCGTAGAAAAGGCTCCCGACGATATACTATATATCTATTCTTTGTGGGGATTATTCTATATTCTAGTGCGGGGTTGATCAGATGGCCGAGAATGACTCTACGTTAATAAATAGGCCTGGAGAGGGCTTATTTATCTTCAATATACTTAAGAAGTGGAACGGAGCCCAAGGAGAAATAATATTGCAAGCATTAATAAAATAGAATTTATTAATTAATCTAACAAAACAACACATGGAAAATATTTACATGACCGGGGATTAAAATGGGAGATGCACATGAAATGAAAAAAAGGTCATGGGATAAACTTGACTAAGCGGAGGATTAAGATTTGGAGGGATTTAAAATGACAAAACAAACAAGAAGGGAAAGGGGCGGCTGAATCCGTGTTAAAGCACGGAGTTACGTTGGCACAAAGTTAAATAGTTAAATGCAATTCGTAGCTTACGTATTTATAAGGACGTCGTGCAGAGGAAGGCAATTTGAAGGAATGGCTTTGGTCCGACTGACAATTTCTTTCCCAGGAGGAGGGTCTTTTAGGGGGGTTGTCCTTAACGAAGGGAGAAGGACTTACTTTGAGGAGTGAGAGCCAAGTGGGGCTCGGAAGTACGAGCGATCCTTGAGACAGGATACCGGAGATGTTCTGGATGAACAATTGAGGTTAATGGTGTAACCAAGAGTTCTCTTGAAGAACGTTAAAAGGGGGGAATTAAATTACCACTGACGTGATATAAGGGGAGCGAGAACCGTTTCTTGTCGAACGGGCTCGAAGAACAATGACTGTTCTAAAGTTGTTCTCTTTCTGAACAACAGGGGAGGCCCTGTTTACTTAGCGTCTCGAGGGGCATGAACCTTGGCACTCAAGGATATTGTCCTCTTCTGGACAATAAAGGGGTTCTCGCATAAATAGCTTGAGCCAGCCCCTCCGGGTAGGGGAAAATGGGGGACTTCCATAGAATGTCCCGGTAGTGCTTGGAAAAATCTTATCTTCCCATAAGCCTAATTCAATCTAGCCAGATCGACGCCTGGAGGCAAACAGGGGATTGATCCTCCTTGATTAAACTTGAAGCGGGGGAAGATAATACTCGGGAATGGTGGGCGATAAGAACGCCAATCTCTCTCCCTCGCAGGATGCACGTGGGAAGCATGAGTTTCAATATGTGATAGAAGCGAGGCGCGGCCGCCTTAGGCAATTCTATCACAATGTTGAAGACGTTATAAATAATGAAATTCTAAAACACATTAATGAGAAGCTGATAAACAGCATCAACCAAAAGAAGGACTTGAGTTGCACAGCACGACTTTGGTTGCAGTATCATAAATAAGTATCCCTAATTAAGTTCTTTGTGAGAGCTGAACGTTCAGGACAGTGTGATTTTCACCTGTATTGTGTACGAGAGATGCTTCCACATTTCCCTGCTGCAGGACAACTACATTATGCCAAATCAGCACAGATCTATTTGCAGCAAATGAATGAACTTTTAAATACAATGCCAGAGAAAGCATATGAGTAACTGACCTCAGATGGAATCTTCACGGTGCGTCGTAGCAATCGTTACTGGTTAGGGACATGGAGTGATATGATAATTGAGCAGTATCTGATGAAGGGATTTAAATCTTCTGGAGGACTTACGCATGGCAGGAGTATTACTGAGAGCACTTTAGCCTAATAGATAAAAGCGATGCCAGCAAATACACAAGTTTATGAAGCTGTAAAGAAATTTACTTGTGTTTCCTCTGCAACAACTGAACAGCATGTTGAATTGCGAGAATTACGCCAGTTTCATGATTAAAAGCACTTACACATAATGCAAAACTGGCTACGACCTCACTCTCCATTTTAAGAAACATTTAATAGTTTGGTGTTCTTGGAAACGGGGATAATTGCTGATGATTTAGTGAACTGTGACACAGCAAAATCAACTGACTTGAAAGAAATGCATGATATGGATGGCAAAAAGTTCTCAGCTATACACTTGAAAGAACACAATACAGTCAATATTAGTAATGAGAAATGGACTGAAAGTTCGTGAAGACTTTGTTGCAGTGAACTCTCAACAGCTATTCAGCAGAACAATATGTGTTCTGAAAGATGATGATCAACTTGCCAATTATATGACCTATGAGGGGGCCCCTGAACCTTCTTCACTTTTTGATGACATATCAATGAGAAAATGAAACAAAGCAGCATTAGTAACTTAGTTGGAATCTTATGGACCTTGGAAAGGGTTAGTTTCAGATGAATGCCAGTATGTTGTGGATGGTGGTCATCTCCTTCATAAAGTTTTGTGGCCAAGGCCGGCTGTGTACCGGGATATCTTTCAAGCCTACACAGGTTATGTACTCAATCATTATGGCAAAAATGCAACAGTTGTGTTTGACGGCTACCCAGTAACACCAACGAGCAAATCTCAGGAATAAAATCGTAGGGCATCCAAACATTGTTCTATAGAAGTTGCAGTGGAAGAAGAATGTTACACAACCTTATCACAAGCAAATTTCCTGCGTAATAAGCGTAACAAGACACATCTGATCGATAAGCTGAAGCAACACCTGTTGTTTGCTGGTATTACGGTTATAGTTGCCAGGGATGATGCAGATACGTCCATTATCTAAACTGCTTGGTCATTAGAAGATACTGGACATAATGTAGCAGTAGTGGGTGACGAAACAGACTTGCTTGTACTTCTTGTATCACTTTCTAAGTCATCCACGAAAATACTTTTCATTAAACCTGGTAAAGCCCACAATCCCAACAAGACCTATGATATTAGCAAACTTCAAGCTAACGTGGGACATCTTCAGCAACATCTGCTGTTCCTCCGCGCAGGGAAAAAATTAATTTGATATCCTGAAGAATAGCCAAGACTTGTGCGACACAGTGTCTGTATTTGCTAACCCAGAAACATCTAAAGATGAAGTGGCCAAAGCTGGTGAAGCTTTCATCCTTTCTGTGTATGGATCTGACAAAACTCAAACATTGGATAAGTATCGCTTTTATGCATACAAGAGAACAGTAGCAAAGATGTCACTTAAATCTGAGTTTCAGCTATCCACATTGCCACCAACAAGTGATGCAGCTCATTTGCACTCGTTTAGGGTGTTCTTCCAGGTACAATATTGGCATGGTAACCATCTCTCTTCAGTCGAATGGGGATGGGAGAGTTGCGGAACCGGACTGAAACCAATCCCTTCAATCAAACCGCCAGCTCCAGATCACCTGTTACATTTAGTCAGCTGTAACTTTCGCAAAGGTTGCCGCCATCAATCTGAATGTCGAAGGGCTTGTTTATCGTGCTCATCCATGTGTGGCCAGTGCCGTGGTGCTGGATGTGAAAATTCACTACCATTTAAGGAGGATGCTGAAGAAGACACTAAGATGAAAGAAAATTGATTTTGAAGCATGTGTGTGTGCTTTAATTGTGTGATGTTCAGATATAATTCAAACCTCAATTACTTTCATGAGTACCCTTTATGACATACTTATTGCCCAAACATTTAAAGCAAACCTGCTGCCATCTTTCTTGTATTTGAGTGTATATGTTTGTATTAATGAACAAATAATAATTTGTTACTAATCCCAGTTGAAAGATTTTTCCTTTGTAGTTTCTGTTGTTGTATATGTAAGTATAAAAAAACGGTATGTATTATAATTCGTACACAAGATATTTGTCCGACCAAGCTAATTAATATAAAGCTCATGCTTTTTCAGGCATCCTGTTTGATTCTGAAGAAAAAAGGTTATTTGCACGAGTTCCTTTCACTGTCATTTCTAATTTCATTATTAAGAAAAGAATAATGATGTTTATAAAGATGCTATTGTTCAGTAATTTAGAAGAATGTTCGCAAGTTAAGGCTATCTTTTTATTTTAAAAAAGGAACTGTTTGATTTTGTATGTGTGACAATTTGCCATATTGGCTTTCTGTTTATTTTCCCTCATAACTTCCTTCTTTCTTTAATTAGGCATAACCTTTTATATATATTCCAGAAGAGGAAATTTGCTCTAAAACCTATATTTCAAAGCATTTTGTCATACAGGACACAAGTTCTGTGGAAATTGTCTTTTGAAAATATATTTATTACTTTAATTTCAATATTTTTATTTTTTCCATATAACTTACTTATTTTTATAAAGTCACCTAGTCATTGCTGTAAAACAATTAGTTCTGAACAACTTTTATTGAGTAGTACTTTTTGATAAAACTATTATTTTACCAGATATTTGAATTTTAAGGGAATTCCAATATGGCGGCTAACACAAGCGCGGGAGTTCATGAAACTTTTGATATGTTGTTCAGGTCACAAATCCCTACACTTGTGCCAAGTTTCAGCTTTTATCTAATTATTGCACTAAAACCCTATATTTTTCCCTAACGCTCCTGGGTTATAAGACTAACAGTGGTATATTCGTTTGATCACAGTGTCGTAGGGTGACCACACAGCAGTTTAATATAATATAGATATTAACTATATGTCGTAGGTTAATGTTAGAACCCAATCCTTTTCCAAATTCCTCAGCCCGAGGGAGAGAGGCCTATGAACGGATTAGTCCGTTATGAGCGTGGGTAAAATTATAAATACAAATCAAAGGGCAATTAAGTTTCAAAGTGCAGTTTAGGTTGGCCAATGCTTAGCTATCTTGCAAGGTTCTGGAGTAATAGAAATGGAGTACAAAAATATACTTCACTACTATGCAGATAATATATTTACAAAATTAAATGGGGTTTAATTAAAGTATATATACATAATAGACATACACGAGTCTCGGCTTCAAAGAGCTACCTGGACGGAGACAACCACCGAACACACAAACGGACAATGACAGATGGAACGCTCAGATGACCTTGAGCGCACGCGAAGCCAAATGACGGAGGCTTAAAACAGGGGGGCGGGGGAACTTGCACAGGATAGTGGCACGTTGTAGTTACCTCGAAGATTTGGTCCGAGGGAGTAGTCCTGCCTTGCTGGAAACAACGTAGAGTTCACAATAATAGCCTCTTGACAAACGACTTTTACGCGAGATGAACTCAGATCTTGCCTTCGGGTTCATAGTACCGAATCGAGAATTTGACGCTTCGCTTTCGGGTAACGGGTACCAACATGTACGGGGTTAACTTTCGCGAGTTCTAGGAGAACACACAGAGCTTGATAGGTTTTACAAGGATTCACGCAGAACTAAGGGAGACGGGAGAATGGGAGTACTCGCGGAGACTCGGGATACAGGCGGTTACTTACTGCTCTCCAAGTCCGGCGTCGGACGTTTTATAGGGGAGACGGAGGGGCCTTTCCCCCTGCCCGAAGGGGAAGGAATCCAGTGGACAGACACTTTGCCGGGCGAGGTGGACTTTGCCCGATTCCCGCCGTTGCAGGATAACCCCCGGCGGGACCCTTTGTGATCATAAGCACATCTCAGGATGCCGCAAAGTCGGTCTTTCAACCCGTCACGACCTTCGCGCTTTTGCGCCTCGTTAGCGTGTATTAAAAAGGGCCAACCAGATGTCGACCAGCGTAAACGCAATATTGAATTCTAAGAAACTTGAAAGAGCGATGACCAAAATTGAAAGAGAACATGGTGTACATTTCGTGGTATAGTTCATGGATTCTTAAGAAATTACAAAGCAGCTGGTATCAAAGGTTATTGATCGCTTCAAGGACGTGGGATGTTGTATGTCTTTGAAGGTGGATATTTTTGCATTCGCCTATAGTTTACTTTCATAAAAACTTAGGTCATGTCAGTGAGAGGCATGGTGAGAGATACTATCAGGACATTGCAAAAATGAATAGAAATGGGTAAAGAGAGATGGATACTGCTATGATGGGAGACTAGACCTGGTCTCTTGTCAGAAAAGGTAAATACTTTGACACTAGAAAAGCACAATTCTCTAAGCCCTTTGAATGTATATATTTTCAAATATTGTCTTGCTTTTCGTTCCTAGACCGTTCGTAAATAGGTTGTAATACGTGAAAATACATATGTTACTGTCTCAATATCATTAGAAAAGTGGGATAGATTGAATTTGAAAAGGCTCACATAGTGAGCCCGACCTCCTTCGATTATGATTCCTCGAAAGCGACAGTGCCTTCAGCACTTTGTATGGCCTACAACGCTCCGATTTCTACCTGTGCGTATCATACGACCATTCCAAAGGGGGTTCTTGTCTTTGAAGAGGGCCCCTCATCTACTCCGAGCTAGTCTAAGGGCATATTCGTTCAATCGAATTGTCGTGGAGACCGGGCCAACTTGGAATAAACTATGGAGGTTCGTCTCACGTTCACTACTAGCTATTTTGCTGGATATGATCAGGCTGGGCGCGTGCCCCCTTTCCACACTTCCCGTGTATAAGGGTCTTGCGATCTCATCGCATGATGTCTCCGTTCTTCCTTTTGCTATAAATACCTCTTTTCAGGCATTAACAGTTCATCTACACCTGGATAAGAGTTATACTGTTATTTCTGTGTACATTCCACTGCCATCCGACATCAAGGTGAGTGAATTTCACCACTTTGTGTCAAGGTTGCCGAGTCTCTTTCTACTGCTAGGTGATTTGAGCTATAGACAACCCCTCTGCGGATTGGGGTAGTTATCCTAAATGTGAATGCTTTTATTATTCGCCTCCCAAGAACCGTTTTAATTTATTTTCTTAATCTGTCACGATGCTCTCGGAATGAAGATCCTGATTTGGGGTGGAAGATGGTGGATGGCCATCATAGTGGTGAGCACTTTTCAATTCAACTATAAATTTCTGGACCTCTGCTGCCTGAAAACAAAACCTGCTAGTGATAGGAGTGGGCGGTGTTGTAAGCATTTCAAGAAATTACTGATCTCTCCATCGCAATCGAGGAATTTAGGTCAGTGGATGAGGCTATTCAGTTATATTCCAGCAACATCATCGCTGCGGGACTCTCTTACTATCGGTCATACGTGTGTTAACACATCAGAAAGATCCATCTTTGCAAAGGTGTGGAAGTGAGTCGAAAGTAGTTGGAGCAAGTTCTCGCAGGAGACTCCCCTTCTCCTGCAGAATGGAAATGGACTCTTAGACCCTGCGACCGTGGTGGAGTCTTTCACGACGTGCATTGAATGTACGTCGTGATTTCGCTGAAGGCTGCCGACTGAAATTTACCTCTAGAACGGAAAATCCTTTAACGACAGCTTTGCATTGAGTGAATTGCGTTCCACTCTCGCTTCGTGCGCGGACACAGCCCCTGGTCGGACGATGTCCCGTATGCCATGCTTAGACATCTGGGTGAGCAAGGCATGGCCTTTCTGTTAGATTTGTTCAACAGTATCTGGGTAGAGGGTATCGTTCCAGATTCCTGGCGAATCGCTACTCTGTAGGCTTCTCGCAAACCTGGGAAAGATCATTCTACCCCGGCCTCTTTCCACACAATCTCTCTAACCTAGTGAGTGTGCCACTTGATGGAAAAATTAGTAAATGTTAGAGTAACCTTTTCTTGGAAATCGGGGGGCACCTTTCTTCTACACAGTGCTCATTTCACAACTTCCACTACACGTCAGATGCTCTGCTAAGCCTTGAAAATGTTATCTCCGTAGGTTTGCTTCGTAGAGAGCACAACACCACGATACTTTTCGATCTAGAGAAAACTCATAATTCTGCATGGCTATATGGTATCATAGAGATCCTCTACATGATTGGAGTCAGGGGACGGTTACCACTTTTTATCTCTAAACTTCTGCGATATCGTCGATTCAGCGTCGGGATGGGGGA
Source organism: Ceratothoa steindachneri (assembly GCA_963969495.1). Lineage (NCBI taxonomy): Eukaryota > Metazoa > Arthropoda > Malacostraca > Isopoda > Cymothoidae > Ceratothoa > Ceratothoa steindachneri. Next base: position 63,959,679 of record OZ018327.1, read on the forward strand.
ACCCTTTCTGGAATAATGGAGCAGGAAGATGGCGTCTTGATGGGAAGTTTATTTAGCGTTACACTATTTGTCTTCAACTAAAGCGGTATCACCTTGGTGCTCCCTGAAGAAGTTTTCGCTACACCCTACATGCAATACCTTTCAAACTCTTTTAGTGTAGCTCAAATGACAACTCTGGAGAGTCGATTACAAAAGGCATTTACCACATCACTCGAGATGCCAAAACGCACAGCTTTATGTTTTTTTTTGGTTAAGATCAGAGTGAGACATTTCTCCCATCATCTACAGCTTCACCACGTCACGAACCTATTCCTAAATGGGGTTTACCTGGAAGTGATGGATTCACAACGTTTTCTTGGTCTTGTTCTCAACCGACGACTCACCTGGAAGTCCCATATTTGTAGTCTTAGTGTCTCTTTACATTTCCCATGGACATTATTCATTCGTGACGCTCAGCACCTGGCTTCCTGATAAGGCTACTGCCTTGCTTTTCTATCTAGCTTTTGTCCGTTTGAAGCTTGACTACAGATGCGAGATTTATGCATTCGCAGTCAAGCTTTAGTGCGGAAATTGGACTTGATCTACCACTTCACCCTCCGCTTGGCGACTGGTGCCTCCCGCACGTCTCCCATGAGAGCCAACTTGTTGATGCTGGGGATATTCTACTCGCTCTGCGCCGTACACAGTGTATTATACAAGTGGATGTGCAAATCTTGTATCAACATTATTCGCCAATAAGCTCTCACTGCTTCCGCGGGTTTAGAGCACGAAAAATCCATGTTGAGTTAAGTGTAGATCTCGGGCCGGTGGTACTTCTGGTTCTGCCCAAGACGCCACCCTGGTGGTACCACTTTGTTCTATTTTTTCGCTACGCCTCTGCCACTCAGGCTTCTAGAGAGCTTTGAGTTTTTCCTTCGTCTTCACGCTTGAACTGTGATAGTGTACAAGTGTGGCTCCAAATCCCGGGGAAAAATTGCCTTATATCCGTATCACCGCTGTTTGATGTCAGTTTGACTCTATTATACGCTGCGTCTGTTTTCAGAGCCGAGCTGGTTGCAATAAACCTTTCATTACGCGAGGTGACGAGGCGTGCCTGGTTCGGATACCAGATTGTGATCTCTAGTGGATCACAATGCGCCCTAGATTCCGATTGTCAGGTGGATGTCGATATTATCTTCTGAGGGCTTCTTGGACATAATGAGATTGTGGGGAATAAGCATGTTGATGAGAGCAACAAAGCATCCGTGATGACATAGTGACCAGACCAGCGTTTTGCTCTTTCTTACACTCAATACACTGCAACACTAAATTCTTCTCGACGGTCTACCATCATACTTGCAAGTAGCCAGGAGGCCTGCCCTTTTACCAGCTATGTAGTTTTTGTGAGAAAGAGTGATACGCTGCTCTGTTTGCCACCTATTTTGTGTCTTTTTGGCGCCCTCATTGGTGCTTTCATTCTCACCAATTCCCATATTTCTAGGAATCCAGCAGATAATAATATTAGGCATCCATCCGACTCGGGTCAATCGTGGGGTCACAGATAACGCGAATCATGGTATGAGGAGATTCCAGTGACCAAGAGCAGTCAGGGCGCTTTGTGAGCCGTTAAAGATAACAATCCTTTCATCAAACCGGCTACGATACCTTATCTCACGTACCGATCAGTGTATTGAAACCAGCTAGGGGCGCAAAAAGGACACAGCGACGGGTAAAGCCCCAGTGACTTCAAACAGACTGGATACGGCGTGCGACTTGGAGTATCCGTGTACAGTGGCACGAATATAGTGACACGAAGTGTTATCCACAAAAGTCGAACGTAATATTACAATCTTAGTGGAAGCTTTAGGAGCAGAGGCATATCGACAAATAGTCAAAGGTGAATTCCTTGGAAAAACAGGGGTGCCACAGACCCGAGAGCTACACCAAGCTCTCGAAGAAGTTTCCTTGCTCCAAACACAAGGGCTTAGGGTATAATTTGCGTCTCTCGGTGGCATAGGCACAGTCGAGATCAGGGACTGAAGGAGACGGCAGCATGCTCACGCACAATGCACTGTGCAGGGCCTAGAACGAATGGCATTCTCCCAGCATCAAAAAAGTAGGCTCTCAATGGGGGACGTGCGGAACGCACCGGTCGTCAGTCGAAGATCAGTGAAATGGATTGAGTTTACCATCAGCAATACGCGCTCAGCTGCACAGGCATAAAACTCGCATCTGTATTAAAGGATCGAAAGAACATTGGATCGGTAGAAAAGCAAGGTAGTATAGCCTGTCGTAGGTCAGGTTTGAGTTCTCTGACCTTTGCCAGCCTCCCTGGATAAGAGGAAACTAGGCGACAAGCAGGCACGGGGAATGCCCCTTTTTGGCGTGGGTCACAACGAAATTATATACGAGTACTTACTATACCTTTGGCCGATTTCATTCAAATGGCTATGTGGTTCTGAGAACCAAACACGGGGAATAAAAATAATCTTTACTACTATACAAACAATAGAATTTAACAACAAAGGAGACGCTATGGGAAATACACCAGACAAATTGGAAATCAAAATTGATTAAAATGGATGCTTCGGCTCGCGCCCCGAACATGCGCAAACGACTAACCTAAAGAAAACGGGGGGAATGGATCATGGGTGAATCTTCCAGGTCGAATAGCATTGCGTCTCTTCGAATTTAATAGAGAGAAAACGTAAATCTCTTACAATTTCCGTGGTGAGCCTCCAGGGTTTGGATCGAGGGAGTATTCTCGCCGGAAGGAGCTAAGCTAGTTATTGCAGAAGGACCTGTCTTCACGTTGCTTGGATTCGTTTACCACAATGCTGCATTATGAAGCACCGGGAGTTCCCAGAGGTGCGGCCGCTTCTGAATCTTCCTTTGCTTGTGAATGGGTGATCACGGGTTGAGCCACAGGGAAAGTGAAAACCTTGGGACACTGACCAATAAGAACAGCACAATATTTTATGGTTTAGGCTAAAACTTGAGCCTAGCCAGAAAAGTAGGTGCTGTCGATATGGCACTTAACGATGGGAGATCGATTAGCGCGCCCTAGGTGGTCGTGCTCAATTGCGAACCTGTCGTGATCCGGAGCTATAGCTGAGAGTAGTTTATCCGAGAACACGATACACGTACAAGCTGTATCTCGTACGAGTGTAGAGATACGGCAGCCGTTCACCGCTCGACTTTCGAATTGGAGGCCCACAGGGGTGTTTTTTGTCGAACAAAAGTTCATCTGGTGGCCGGCGGGACTCGGTGTGTTTGAAGGAGTAGGAGTTTCCTGTTGAGAAGGGGTTTGGAAAGGTGTGGCAGTTACATAGTGCACCTATTAGGATTGGCTATTCCTCAAGTGAGAGTTCAGAGGGCATATAGTTATTACGTGGCTCTCGACTCAACAGGATTAGCAAACGATAGTCCTCCTGGGGAACGCTGACGCAGGAGGATTAGAGGAGAAAGGTTGGATTTCAAGTTTGACGGGCGGTGGAACAGGTTTATGTTTATAATGACCTGTTATCTTAATAAATTTGTCCTCGTTGTGAGGAATGAATTTATGTTTGTTTACCTTAAATTTGGGAGAGGATGGTTCCATTTTCTTTAGTTCTTTGGGGTAACAATCGTGGCTTGTTGCATAGACATCAGCTTCTTTCACGCATTCTGTAAAATTTATGCATCTCCTGTCCTTGACGAAAGATCTAATTTCAGATGGGAGAAACGCCAAGAGTTGTTCCTTGAATATGAAGTCGATCAAAGCATCGTAGTCATGGGCCACTTTTGTATTCATCAAGTCAGAAATTAAGGTGTCATTGCAAAGTATAACCGAACTGACAGAAGGTCTGATTTGGCTGAATGCACCAGTGTCTAAACTTCGCGCGTAAAGATCTGTGCTCATGTTGTAAACGGCAAGTAACTCGGCCTTCAATGTGGAATAATCGATAGTTCTGTCTGACGGGAGAGAAATAAAGATATCACTTAGTTGGGTGTTAAGTAGGGGCAACAATTTAGCTACGCCCTGTGTTTCCATGTGTCAGTGATTTACTTGAAAGATCTTTTCGAAGTTTGTTAGATATGAACCGAAGTCTTCCCCTTTCTTGAAAACAGGCAGTTTGATAGATGGGGGTTGTTGTATCTCGGTCCCCGAATTGATAAAGAGTGTTTCGTTCCTTGCTCTTGTCGTTTCTAATCTGTACAAACGAATTTTCTCCCTTTCTTCTCGTTCTTTCTCTTCCCTTCTTTCTTCACGTTCTTTCTCTTCTTTCCACTCTTACTGTTCTCTCTTCTTCTTGAATATAGGACATCAGGTCTTTTCCAGTCAGACTCAGAGATTCTCCTTGTGCCATGAAGGTTTCGAATAGAGACATGGTGTCGTATCAACTGTTGGAACTTAAAAAAATAAATAGACGCACAACAAAAGAATGCAGCGGGTTTGTCGAACCCGAATTAATCGCGTTTTACTTAAACGCACTTAGAAACACTGACGGAAGTGCAACTGGGTTTTACTTGACCGAATAATAAGTAAACCAATACCACATTAAAAAGAACTCACTTATTTCGCATGATACGAATTCGGTGATAGAGATGAAAAGCCTCGGCGCCTACCGCTTAAGTACGCCAAACAAAACCGAACAATACAATTCTTACTGAATCTAATAAATGAAAGAGTATGCGAGGCCAAAAGAAACAAATATAAATTCCGCTTTGGAAAGCTAATGATGCCAATATCGGAGATAAACTATTTCCCATTCTAAGGCCAAATATTTGTCTATAAAACTCATTATTTACTCGAAACACATTGTCAGAGAGACATAATTCAACTAAATCGATAAATTTACTCGTAGAAATGGGAAGATCCAAATTAAGTCTAGGCATGTCTCTTCATGGAATATTTTGATACTTAACTCTTTCCAAAAATTTCTCCCCCTAACTTTATATGGTTAAGGTACATTGACGATGTATTTTATGTATGGCCTAATGGCCATGATTTTGATAACTTTTTTAATAATTTGAATAATTTGCATGTCTCCATCAAATTTAAATATGAATGGGAATATGATAATAGATTACCCCTTTTCAGATGCCCTCATTAATAAAGATCACCATGAATTAAAACTTGACGTTTATAGGAAACCAACCCACTCGAATGCCTATATACATTATTTTTCGTTTCACGATAATACTGTTAAAAAATCGGTAATTTCTAACCTTTCTCTTAGAGCATACAAAATATGTCATCCTTCTTATTTAGATGAAGAAATTGTCATTATCAGGACCATTTTTTCTAATTTGTATTACCCCGATTGGTTCATATCGTCTGCCCATTTTGCAGCTAGGAAAACATTCTATGGTAATAAGCCTTCCCGCACTAATGACTTCAACAAATGTATAACATTGCCATTTAATAATAAATTAAATAGTTTAAAGGACATATTTGGAAAAGCGGGTATTAATCTAGCCTTTAAATATAATAATTCCTTAAACCAATTGATGATTGCCAGGAAACCCAAAGAACATCATAACATAGGAGTATATGCAATACCATGCAACGATTGCCATAAAGTTTATATAGGGGAAACGGGGAGAAATCTAGACAAGAGATTGTATGAACACAAAAGAGATATTAGAGTGGGCAGCAAAAGCAGTGGAATATTTTGCCATGTTAGAGACTTGAATCATTCGATCTATTTCAATGGAAGTAAAATGGTATTTAAATCGGCTAACTATGTTAAGAGAAGAATCGTAGAATCGAGCTTGATATCGTCAGTTCCTAATTTAAATCTATCTGAGGGTCAATTTTCTTTTAATCCTGTAATACGAAAGCAAATAAACAAAATAGTAAAATGTCAGCCCTTCAATATGTTTAGGCATAACCCCCCTCCCCCTGATTAGGCACAAGTAGGGGATTAGAGAAAAAAGAGGGGATCTTTCACGACCTGACCCTGTGTTATGTTTGTAAGCACTTTTCTTATATTTTCTATCCAGTGTCATTTGAAAAAGGGTGTGAGATACACCGAAAAAGTTCTGAATTAAATTGTCTTCGGAGAATGTGGTTTAATTCCTCATATATATATATATATATATATATATATATATATATATATATTAAAGTAGCATGAGAGAATGATGAAAATGAATCCATTAAACCACATTGAAAGAAAAAACGGAATAATTTTTCCTTGCAGTAATATTTTTAATACCTTTTTTCAAAAAAGTCCGTGCAGGGAAGCGATTCGAACAAGGCACACTGGGACAGCGAGCACCGCTTAGGGAGGAGAGAAATGCTTACCGGCCATCGAAGATCTCGGGTGCTTTTGACGAGTACCGGAAGCTAGCCAGGAGAGTGTAATCCAGCATAAGGGCGGCTAAGCGTACTGAGGAACTCCGAATGGCGAGACTCTGCAAGGAGAATCCCAGGGAGTTCTTCGGCTATGTAAATAGCCGTAAACCAATCCATCGTAGAATTGGTCCCTTAGTGGACGAGGATGGTGCATTAACTCAGTCAGATGCAGAAAATGCTAACCTGCTCAATGACTACTTCTCCTCAGTGTTTACTGAAGAGTGTGGTCCCATCCCCCAGCCCACGGATTTCTACTCGGGGGAAAAGCTGGAGGCAATGGACTTCACCGAAGGAAAAATAAAGAAAAAGATCGCTGACCTAAAGACGAATAAGTCCCCTGGACCGGACGGGTTTCTACCCAAGGTGTTGAAGGAAGTATGCGATGAAGTATCACGACATCTGTGCGCTATTTTTAACATGTCAATCCGGACCGGATGCGTTCCTAGAGACTGGCGTGAGGCGGAGGTGACTCCGATCTTCAAGAAAGGAGACCCCAGCCATCCGTCAAACTACCAATCTATCAGTCTGACTTCGATAGTCGGTAAACTCATGGAAAGCATGATGGTGGAAAAAATAACGTATTTAGAGTCAAACCTGCTACTGAGGAGTTCATGGCACGGCTTCTGAAGGCAACGGTCATGCCTGACGAACCTTGTGGAATTCTTCCACTTCGTGTTCAGTGAGCACGATCGGGACAAGGCGGTGGATGTGGTTTACTTAGACTTTCAGGAAGCCTTTGATAAGGTACCACACCGCCGCCTTCTCCAGAAAGTGCGAGCGCTGGGCATAGACGGAAAAGTAGCCGGCTGGATCGAGAACTGGCTAAGTGGCAGACGGCAAGGGTGGTAGTGAATGGAAAGGCTTCTAAGTGGGTGCCCGTTACTAGCGGGGTGCCTCAAGGTTCTCTCCTAGGATCACTACTATTCATCATCTGCGTCAACGACATGGACGGTGACATGGTTGCCAAGATTTTCAAATTTGCCGATGATACCAAGCTTGGTATAAACGTTGCAAAGGATGGAAATACTGCCCACCTGCAGGAAGATCTTGGGAAGATTGGGGAATAGTCGGACACGTGGCAAATGCCTTTTAACGTGAACAAATGCAAAGTAATGCATATCGGCCACAAAAACCCCCAATCTCATTATATCCTTAAGGGCACTGCTCTGTAATCGAGTGACACTGAGATGGACTTGAGTGTTACTATCACTAGCGACCTCAAGTTCTCGAAACAGTGCATCGAGGCAGAGATGAAAGCCCAAAGGATGTTAGGCTACATAAAGCGCCAGTTTGGATACCGTAACAAGGAGATAGTACTATGTCTGTACAACTCTCTCGTTCGGCCGCACCTGGAGTATGCCGTACAATTTTGGAGTCATTCGTTTCGAAAGGACATCGCAAGGTTGGAACGCGTACAAACCAGGGCAACCAAACTGATTCCCTCTATCCGACATAAAAGTTATGAGGATAGACTAAGGGAATTAAATCTGTTCTCGCTGGAAACCCGTAGACTGCGTGGTCAGCTCATCGAAGTTTTCAAAATACTTCCAGGGTTCGACAATGTTGACTACCGGGATATTTTCACACTGAGTGAGAACAGAACGCGCAATCACGGCTTCAAACTTGAACTGAAGCGTTACAACCGCAATCTGTGTGGAAATTTTTCACCTACAGTATCTGCGGTAAGTGGAACGCACTTCCAGTGGAAGTTGTCAACAGTGAATCTGTTGACCAGTTCAAGTCAAGACTAGACAAAGTCTTGAAAAGTGGCCATTGAGGGACGCAAAACAATTGAGCAGCCATGTGCCTGCTCGATTGCTAGTCCAAAGGTACCCTCTTTGAATGGACCGTAAGGTCTCCTAGGGTACTCTCTTTCTTTGTAACTACGCAGAGAACCAAAACATTCTCTGAATAGAATAGCTTTTAAGGAACACTTTCGCAAGCTCGAACGGAGACTATGAAAGAAATAGAAAATTAATTGGGAATTCAAAGAATAAAAGAATATATATATATATATATATATATATATATATATATATATATATATATATATAATTTGAAGGATGAACGAAAGGACGTATAAAGGAAAATTTATTTCATTTTCTTGATAGATACAACATTTCGGGTGAACTTTTCACCCATCTTCGGGTACTGGAAAATACAATTCGTAGAGTTAGACAAACAATTTAAGTTAGATTTTAACACACATAAAAATGATGAATTTATGGAAAGTATTTAATATTTATTAAGGGGAAATTACGAAAATTTACAGGTAATTGATATTTTTGGATTATTATGTTGGGAGTTAAAAAAATTAACGATTGGGGAAACACAGGAAACACATGAGGATAAACCAACCTTAAACCATCAGCCGCTAGAGGATAACTGGGGAGAAAGGGCGAGGAGCGTAAGAAGAAAGAGAAGGTTAGGAGGTTAGTAATATTTTGTTTAGAGTAGAAGTAGTGGGTGAGAAGAAGAATCGGAGTTTAAGGAATACTCAACCCAACATGTCGACATCTCATGTGTATATACGGGATGAGGAATGTAAAAAACAATCACATATTTTACCATCACATATACATGGGGTTAAAATGTGAACTAAAAATAACATTTCTCGCCACCACATATAGAAGAAGTGTAGAATGTGTACTTACAATCACACATTTCTCAACCACATGTAAGGGAAGAAGAATGCGAATACAATCACACATTTTGCCAGAAAATTGGCTCGGTGTGTAAAATGTGAATACTCAATAACACATTTTTCTATCACATATACACGGGGTGAAGAATGTGAAAATACAATCACACCCATAACCTCAAATACACACGTGGTGAAGAATATTCGCACACATTTATGCATTTCTCTAACACATATACTCGTAGTGAACAGAGAAACACATTTCGCAATTACATATAACGGGGTGAAGAAAGTGAACACATAATCAAACATTTCTCCAGGGGCTAAAAAAAGCGAAAACACATCCAAGCATTTAACCATCACATATACATGAAGAGAAGAATCCGAACACACAATCACACAATTCGCCAACACATACATATACTCCGGGTGAAAAATGTGAACAGACAATAACACATTTCGCCATCAAATATGGGGAGTCGAAAATGTAAACAGACAATAACACATTTCGCCATCAAATATGAGGAGTCAAAAATGTGAACAGACAATAACACATTTCGCCATCAAATATGGGAAGTGAAAAATGTGAACACAAAATCATACATTTCACGATTAGATATACAAGGGTTGAGGTATGTAAATACATATTCGCACATTTGGCCATCATATATACGAAGGGAAGAATATGAACACAAAATCAACAATATCGCAATCACATTTAAGCAGAGTGAAGAATGTGAAAAGACAATAGAACATTTCGTTATCGCATATACACGGATGAAAATGTGAAAACACAATCTTATATTTTACTATCACGGAGTGAAGAATGTTAATACAAAATTTAACATATCACTATCACATATGCATTGTGTGAAGAATGGAAACAAACTATAACACTTTTGGCACTCTCATATACGCAGGGTGAAGAATGTGAATACGTAATCACACATTTCACCAGCGCATATAAAGCAGTGGAAGAATGTGAAAAATAATCGCACATATCTCAAACACAGGAGAATACACATGGAGAAAAATATGAACCCACAAACACATATTTCATCATCACATATACACGGGGTGAGGAATAAGACTACACAATAACACATTTCATCATCACATATATACTGAGCAAAGAATGTGAAAGCACAATAAAAATTTTGCTATCACATATACACGTAGTTTAGAATGCGAACACACAATCACAAATTTTGCAATCACATATACGCGGAATTCGAACACAATCGCACATACACGGGATGAAGAATGGGAACTCATAATCACACATTGCACCTTATATACACATGTGGTGAAGAATGTAAGATCACAATCTCACATTTTGCGTTCACATATGCACCGGGTTAAGAACGTGACACTATCACACATTTTACCAAACAAATGGGGAGAATAATGTAACACACAATCAAACATTTCGCCATAATATTTAAACAAAGTGAGGAATGTGAACACACAATAACACATTTCGCCTTCACATTTACATGGGGTGAAGAATGTGAACATACAATCACACATATGACCTTCACATATACAAGGAATGAAGAAATATATTGAAAATCATTCATTTCGCCATCACATCTACACGAAGTGAATAATGTAAATACACAATAACACATTTTACCCTCACATATATAGGGAGTGAAGAATGTGAATAGACAACACATATTTCACTATTATTTTTACACGAAGGTGAATAATGTTAGCACATAATTATATATTTCACCATCATATATAACATGGTGAAGAATGTGAACACACAATGCACATTTCATCATTATATGTGTATATGTGATTTTTCATGCAGTGAAGAATAAACTGCACAACCTTTACTACCAAGTTAATACAAGTTTTAGAGCCATCTATCCAGAAATTGCACATCACGATGCTAATAAATGAAATTATATTTCAGCAGGACAATGTCCCCGGCCATACATACAACCAAGCCATGAATTGGTTTGAAGAAATGAGGAGCACACATATGAAGCAGCTACCACATAATTAAATCCAATAGAGCATCTGTGGCGAGTACTTGGAAAGCACACGTTGCAGTCGAAGTCCTTCCTCATGCTGGACCCCACCTCAGTTAGTCGACGTTGCTGTGGTGGACCTCGAAGGCCTTGCCCTCGAAATGCGCCCACAAGTTGTAATCAATGGGAATGAGGTAGGGCGACGGCCTAAAGTCATTTGACCAGAAGTTCATGGTCTATCCTAACCACTCTTGCACGACCTTGGCTGCGTGGTTTGGGGCACGGCACTGCTGAAAGATTTAGTCCGCCTTCTTCGTGTCTTTCTCGCCCAGCGCAAGACTTTCGTGGCCAAGAAGTCCGTGTAACCTGTCGCGAACCACAGCGGCGGGTGCTTGGTCATGGACAGTAGCGGACTTGGAAACGTCCTAGTTGAAGCTTACCACGCGGTCGTTCTCCTTGTTGATGAACAGATCCCCCTTGGAAATTTTTTCATCATAAAAAATGAGAATTCGATCGTCATGACTCTTCAAGTCGTTGAGAAGGTCGACGACAGGGCTCTCGACCTTGTTCTTGCATGCGGTCGATGAACAGAGGCCTTTCCACGCACCTCAAGCTCTTATTGCCCTCCTCTTTGACGGCCCTGGACATAGTGGTCACCTAGATGTTCTTTTTCTTCGTGAGTACAGTTATTTTGAGTTTCGGAGCACTTTCAAAGGCCTTTATTACACTCAAACGTTGACAACTAGAGGTCTGCCTGAACGACGTCGATCTTTGAGGTCCTTCCCTTGTTGAGCCTATCCGCCACTCTGTAGAGGGTCATCCAGCTGACGTTCAGGCGTTTGGCGATGTCGGACTTGTTACGACCCGCGCGTAGGAGAGCAGAGATCTCGATGCTTTTCACTTCCATTTCAACACAATTGCACACGGTGGAAAATACGTTTTAATGACACGTGCTGGAAAACTAGAACTTGTAATTTTTTGACAGAACTATTTCTATCACACACGTAAACCTCTCGAAAGATAAAAAAAACTAGTGCAACAGAGCTTATGAAAAACCCGGTATATATACTGGTTATATACAATAAATGTCTACATACATTATATGAATGATTCTATAGGGGGATTTATAATTTCGGCTAAGGGTTGTGTGTTATGGTTCGTCATAGCTTCTACCTGCGATTTAAATTTCAGTACACAGCGATGCATCCTCAAAATATTTTATCCTAATATATCAACCACTTTAAAAATAAGGCCACTGTCCAAGGACACACACAACAGCAACAGTCGGAGTCCAGTATCAGTGGCAAAGAGTCTAGAACAACACCCCCAAAAAGTTTCGCCGCCACCCATCTCAAAGGTGTGATTGTCTGCCAGCAGTGTGTTGGGTATTGTGACCAGAGAGGTAAAGTTATTTATTCCCTTACATCAAACACGTGCAACATAAATCAACAACTAAGGCTATGCGAAGAGGTTATGCTAAACCTTGAACGCACATCGGGTTGAATCTAGATATCTGGTTTTCCGTCCTAGTACTCCTCACTGGTATTATCAACAACCATCGCACTTTCTGGACACCAAGCCAATCCAAGAAAGGCAAACGAATGGCCAAAATACAAGTCAGACATGGGTTATTGAGTCTTTACTCTACTGGTTTGAAAAAAAATGGCAGAAGTGTCACCATCATTGTTGAATGGTACCGCGAAGTGATCGGGCCGTTCCACAATTCTCCCTCCAATCAAGCTTCGTACAGCCTGGTTCATGTTGAATGGGACTCTACTTCATTGGGTGCATGCCACTATCGCCTATCTGCATCAGTATTCGACTAGCGCCTCATTGCGCTTGGGGATACCCAAAAATGGGCGTCTCACAGCCCCCCCCCCGCCCCTACCTGAACCTATCTGACTTCTGGCAGTGAGGAGCCATCAAGAGATCTGTGTTTGCTGACGCAATGGACCATTTCAATCCGAATGCGGCAAACTCCCTCCGATGACTCAAATCTGAGACCGTGGGGAAGGTGGGGCTAGAATATGGTATTAGACTTAAGGCCTGCCTCCACCGCTCTATGGCACATATAGAAAATATGAATGCAAGAAATATGCTGTTCTGTAAATGCCTTGATATGTATTGTGCCCCCAATCTCTCGTTTGGTGGGTTGGGGGCACTGCATCTACTTGATTCAGCCATTGAAAGAGAACTGAACGGCACTTACACCCACCCGGCACCCTTTCACACCGGTGTTTCATAGTGTCCCGGTCACTTCATAACCATATAAGGGATTCCATGCATCTCCACCATCCACACACCATAAATTCACAGGAGTTAAGCAACATTGGCATGGTTAGTTAGTGTATGGTAGTTCCGATTCGTTTTGAATTTGCTCGGGCGTCTGCCATGTAGCGAATCGTGGTCCGGATACATACACGCATATATACGAGTACATACGGAGAAAAATGCAAAGCTGGCCAGCAAACTCTTGTTGCCCTAATATCTCTCCTAGAGGAGGACGATGCTCAGCGTGAGTCGAAAACAGAGAGGAGAAAAGAGGGCTGGGTTCGTTTCCAAACGGGGCCTTCATATATGCGTTTATTTAATGACCTTCCGGTCTCTCCCACGTAGAAGGAGGGGCAATTTGGGGCTTTACACGGGATTAAATAGATGCCTGCATCCTTATTTTGCGATTCGGGCTTGGTGGAAGGGAAAGATTTTTTGATGGTTAAGGGATATTTGAAGGTGGTCAAGTTGGGAAATACAATGGAGTTTAGTCTGTTGAGCAAGGTGGAATAGGGGAGAGATAAGCAATTCTTTTTACATGTAAGATTATTTTTTGTTGGGGACAGTAGAATATTGCCCTGGCTTTAGATAGGCTGCCATCTACACAATAAAGTGGATATTTTAATTCAATGAACAGGCATGTTATGAAGGTGATCTCGTCTTGTAAAAAATAGGGGTCGCAAATTTGAAGAGATCTTAAATACATAGATATATATGTCGTAGAATGACTCCCGACGATACTATATATAACACTATTCGTTGAGGGAACTTCCTTAATTATCTTTAGAGTGCGTTTACTGTCTGGCGGCCGATATTATGTATCTTCAAAATGCTTAAGAAGTGGAACTGAGCTCAAGGATAATAATATTGCTATCATTAATAAAATAGAGTTTTATTAATAATAACTATAAACAATACACAAAAAACGGAAAATATTGACATAAACAGAATGGAAAGGGTCGTGGAGATTCGGGCTAATCCAAGGATTTAAGGGATTAAAAAAGGTAAAACAAATATAGAGTTAAAGAGATGGGATGGTTCGATAAACCATTTAAAGCACAGGATAGAATTGACAAAAGGGATCAATACTCAAAGGTGAAGTTTGGCTTACGTAACTTTTCATTAGGGTGCAGTGGAAGGTACTTGAAGGAATATTCGGTCCGCTGGCGAGTTCCAGCCGAAGGGGGGGGATAAAAGGATCCTGACGAGGCGTCTTGGAAAGGAGAACCGTTACTCGACGAACGGCTTGAAGAACAATGGCTGTTCTACTTTGTTCTCTTCTGAACAAAGGGGGGAATGAGAACCGTCTCTTGTCTACGGGCTCAAGAACAATGGCTGTTCTAATGTTGTTCTCCTTTGAACAACAGGGGGGGGGGGATGAGAACCGTTTCTTGGCGAAGGGCTCAAAACGAACAATGGCTGTTCTAATGCTGTTCTCCCTTGAACAACAGGGGGGGAAGAGAACCGTTTCTTGGCGAAGGGTTCAAAACGAACAATGGCTGTTCTAATGCTGTTCTCCCTTGAACAACAGGGGGGGAAGAGAGAACCGTTTCTTGGCGAAGGGCTCAAAACGAACAATGGCTGTCCTAATGCTGTTCTCCTTGAACAACAGGGGGGGGGATGAGAACCGTTTCTTGGCGAAGGGCTCAAAACGAACAATGGCTGTTCTTATGCTGTTCTCCCTTAAACAACAGGGGGGGATGCCTTGGGGACTTGGCGTCACGAAAGGCTCGAACCTTTGGCACTCAAGGAATATTGTCCTCCTTCTGGACAAGTGATGGTGAATCTCGAGGTCGAGGTCCCTTGGCGCACAAAGGGAGAGAGGGTCGTGGTGATGTTTCGCGACGAAAATCTGGATCTCCAATCTGATCTTAGTGGTAAAGTTTCCATATAAATAGCCAGGACATCTCCTTGGCGTGGGGGAAAATGGAGTGAAAGCTTGGAGGGAACGCACAGCCGGGCCGGGGAACAATGCCTTATCTGTTCATAAGCCTAACTCGATCTGGCGAGGTCGGCGTATGGGGGCGAACGGGGGGGACGATAACCTCCTTGTTTAAACATTGGCATCCGGTAGCTGAGATAAGACTCCAAGCCTCGAATCGAAGATGCACGTGGGCAGCATCGTGGTTTTAAATAATACGGGGTAGGAGTTGAAATTAAACGCAGCTTCAACACGTTCTATCACACCCCTCCATTCCAGGGGAAGTTGTCACTTCGAAAAAAAAAGAGAGAAGGGACAACGATAGAGCTCCGTTGTGGGGAACTCGTTTTCTTGTACCAACCGTACCTTTCTGCACCTAACTAGTATTACCTCAATACATATGATTATTTTGATCTTTAGATTACAGGGGAAAATAACCTTTAATACAACTTAATCAAAGAAAAAAAAGGGCATGGAACAATGAAATGATATAACTTAGTACATACGTGACAAAATAATTTATACGTAAATTAATAAGAACAAATATATAGACATACAAAAAAATTAGACATTGAGCGTTACAAAATTCAGACATATACATTAATTAATTATATTACAAAAGAATCTTAAATTAAGTCGTACAAGACGGTATATACCTACATGGAGATACTAATCCTATGAATACAATTATTCTACGCTATTCGGTAACGCATTTCTACTGAGGGCGTCAGCGACCTGGTTATCGGAACCTTTTATCTAATTTATTTTAAACTGATACTCTTGCAAGAGTAAACTCCAGCGCATGATGCGGCCGTTTGAGTGTCTCAAATTCCTAATATAGGCTAACGGACGGTGGTCGGTTCCTATTTGAAATTCTTTACATATCAAGTACAGCTTGAATTTGTCTATGACCCAGATAATTGATAGAGCTATCTTTTCTCTTGTGGCATATCTCTTTTCGCGTGGTAATAGTTGACGACTAGCATATGCAACTGGATGACTCGTTCTGTCATCCACGTATTGAAGGAGTACACCTCCAATGCCCTCGTTGATCACGTCGGTCTTAACCCCAAAGGATTTTTCCGGGTTGGGCAACTTAAAAATGGGGGCAGAAATGAACTTACTTTTGAGCTGATTAAAATGGGAAACAGCGACATCATTCCAACGTAAACGATCGGGGAAATTCTTTTCCTGTAGGGGGCGTAGGGGGGCCAAAATTGCAGCGAAATTCGGAACAAATCGCTGATAGTACGAAGCTGATCCTATGAGCGATCTTAATGGCTTCTTTGTAATCGGGAGGGGCATGTCGGCGATTGCCTTAATCTTGTTCTCTTGGGGACCTAACTGGCTTGGTCCTATTTTGAAACCCGAATATTTAATGGGTTCGTGAGCAAAATGGCATTTGCGGGGGCCAATGTTGAGGCCATTTTCGCGCAGTCGCTCGAAAAGAGCTAATAGGGTGGGTAAATGGTGATTCCATTTAATTAGTTCTTGTAGCTGACTCTTCTGACGTGGTGTCAGCTGCGCGTCACTATCCAGGTCAGAGGGTTCCAAAGACTCGCCTGGTAGGGAAGGAGGAGGGTAATCGGCATCAGGTTGGATGCACACTGTCTGGATTACATTAAGGGACTCCGCGGGGTAATCTTCTTTAAGCGCCGATGCTTCGTCCAGTTCTACGAAGGTATCTCCATGGGCGCGTTGGGGGTTCTTTTTTTCTTGGGGTCCACGGACAGTCTCCGTGTCCTTCTCTGGGGCCTTATCACCTAAGGGTGTTAGTGATTCACACTCCTCTTTTGCCGTCCTAAAGTCCTGGTTAGGGGTCTCCGAGAAATCGGACGGTATCGGGGTTCTGATGGGGACGGGCTCCTGGGCTTCTTTCTTATCTCGGCCTTGAGGAAGGGCGGCCTGAAACACAGGGTCGAAACTTACTTGGGGGCTCTTTCCTATAAGTACGGAACAGAATTTTATGGGTGCTACAATGACTTCAGCCCAGCCATTATAATATTGACACTGCAGGTAACATCTAGCGACGGGGAATCTGTTCGCCCGCCCAAGGTAGTCATGTACCACCGCAAATTTTTCGTGGTTAGAGGCCACTGGGAGGAGTTCGTCGGACACGATGAAGCACGTACATCCTGTGTCCCTGACGAGAGTCAACACTCGGCAGCTGTCCACGCTGCCCTCCTCATATTTCAAAGTTCCCGATGAACTTTTACCAAAAACAAAATTTACCTGGTGGCCTGACGGAGGGGAAGAAGTTTCTGCTTGGGTCTGCACCACCGGGGGAGCCGGAGTTGTATTAATCTGGTGAACTTGGTGGGCTGGTCCGGTTTTAAGCCTAGAATTTTGGGGGCAATTCCAGCTCATGTGGTTTTCTACACCACAGGTGAAGCATATGGTTGGTCGCTTCGGGAAGAGAGATGGAGGAGAAGTCTTAACGGGAGGTTTGGAGTCCCGTTGTTGGTTTTGGGGAAAGAAGTTTTGGGGTTTTACGGGGCTCGGAAACTTTGTCAGCTTTCCTGGGAAGGAGCGCGAATCCTTCCTTCTTTCTTCCCGTTGTATTTCTCTTTCTCGTTCCTCTCGTTGTTTTTCTCTTTCTCTTTCTTCTCGTTGTATTTTTCTTTCTCGTTCTTCTCGTTGTTTTTCTCTTTCTCGTTCTTCTCGTTGTATTTTTCTTTCTCGTTCTTCTCGTTGTATTTCTCTTTCTCGTTCCTCTCGTTGTTTTTCTCTTTCTCGTTCTTCTCGTTGTATTTTTCTTTCTCGTTCCTCTCGTTGTATTTCTCTTTCTCGTTCCTCTCGTTGTTTTTCTCTTTCTACCTCTTTTCTTTGATATTTTTCTTCAATCCGAGCTAGTTTAATCTGATGGTGAAGGTACACTTGTCTTATCCATTCCTCTCTTATGTACTTAATTAGTTCTTTTCCGGAAAGTCCCAAGGGTTCTCCTTGCGCTTTAAAGAATTCAAACTGAGTCATCTTTGCACTTGAGGGCGCACTAGTCAACCAACTAAAATTCCTCGCAACAAGAATTATGCCTCTATAGAATTAGCCTACCTAAATATGGGCACTGACCTATTCGTACTTGGTTTCTTAATCTAAATAACCACTGACTAAAATCACAAAAAAAAACAAACAACTTATTATAACCGTTCCTTGAGCTACTCCAGCTTCTTAAGTTTCAAAAAAAAAAAGGGGGATAGCAATCGTTAAAACAAAAGGGAACTACTATATTCTATTATTATAACGAATAACACTATGCTTTACTCGACTGAGACCAGTGTTTGCAAAGATATAGCGTTAAACCTTACACACCTGATACCAAATTAAATAGTATATATATATATATATATATATATATATATATATATATGTCGTAGAATGACTCCCGACGATACTATATATAACACTATTCGTTGAGGGAACTTCCTTAATTATCTTTAGAGTGCGTTTACTGTCTGGCGGCCGATATTATATATCTTCGATATGCTTAAGAAGTGGAACTGAGCTCAAGGATAATAATATTGCTATCATTAATAAAATAGAGTTTTATTAATAAAAACTATAAACAATACACAAAAAACGGAAAATATTGACATAAACAGAATGGAAAGGGTCGTGGAGACTCGGGCTAATCCAAGGATTTAAGGGATTAAAAAAGGTAAAACAAATATAGAGTTAAAGAGATGGGATGGTTCGATAAACCATTTAAAGCACAGGATAGAATTGACAAAAGGGATCAATACTCAAAGGTGAAGTTTGGCTTACGTAACTTTTCATTAGGGTGCAGTGGAAGGTACTTGAAGGAATATTCGGTCCGCTGGCGAGTCCCAGCTGAAGGGGGGGGGGGATAAAAGGATCCTGACGAGACGTCTTGGAAAGGAGAACCATTACTCGACGAACGGCTTGAAGAACAATGGCTGTTCTACTTTGTTCTCTTCTGAACAAAGGGGGGAATGAGAACCGTCTCTTGTCTACGGGCTCAAGAACAATGGCTGTTCTAATGTTGTTCTCCTTTGAACCACAGGGGGGGGGGGATGAGAACCGTTTCTTGGCGAAGGGCTCAAAACGAACAATGGCTGTTCTAATGCTGTTCTCCCTTGAACAACAGGGGGGGAAGAGAACCGTTTCTTGGCGAAGGGTTCAAAACGAACAATGGCTGTTCTAATGCTGTTCTCCCTTGAACAACAGGGGGGGAAGAGAGAACCGTTTCTTGGCGAAGGGCTCAAAACGAACAATGGCTGTCCTAATGCTGTTCTCCTTGAACAACAGGGGGGGGGATGAGAACCGTTTCTTGGCGAAGGGCTCAAAACGAACAATGGCTGTTCTTATGCTGTTCTCCCTTAAACAACAGGGGGGGATGCCTTGGGGACTTGGCGTCACGAAAGGCTCGAACCTTTGGCACTCAAGGAATATTGTCCTCCTTCTGGACAAGTGATGGTGAATCTCGAGGTCGAGGTCCCTTGGCGCACAAAGGGAGAGAGGGTCGTGGTGATGTTTCGCGACGAAAATCTGGATCTCCAATCTGATCTTAGTGGTAAAGTTTCCATATAAATAGCCAGGACATCTCCTTGGCGTGGGGGAAAATGGAGTGAAAGCTGGGAGGGAACGCACAGCCGGGCCGGGGAACAATGCCTTATCTGTTCATAAGCCTAACTCGATCTGGCGAGGTCGGCGTATGGGGGCGAACGGGGGGGACGATAACCTCCTTGTTTAAACATTGGCATCCGGTAGCTGAGATAAGACTCCAAGCCTCGAATCGAAGATGCACGTGGGCAGCATCGTGGTTTTAAATAATACGGGGTAGGAGTTGAAATTAATCGCAGCTTCAACACGTTCTATCACAATTACAATTGCTTTTTTATTTTAAGATCATGAGATGAAAAAATGTATATAGGAATTGGAATTAGTAGGTTTCTGGTATACCGTAAAAGATGATTTATCATATATTCTTAAGACTTTCACATCAAGAAACGGTAAGCAATTGTCTTTTTACCATTCAACCTTGAATTTTATAGTGGGATAGAGGTTGTTAAGCTTTGTCAGAAAATTATCAAAGGAGTTTATTTGATATAATGGACATGTGGAAATCACATTATCTACATACCTACATCTACATAACAGACTTTCTTCTTGTTTCTTTAAAAATGATTTTTTCCTCCGTCAATAATGTTGCTGACATCATGACGGGCAGGTTCTTCCATTGTTATATATCAATATATATATATATATATATATATATATATATATATATATATATATATATATATATATATATATATATATATATATATATTTATTTATTTGATTCCATTAATAAGTGCCTCCGTCGGGGCTTTAAAACTTTTCAATTGGTTTAAATTTTGCTAATTATGCTCTTGTTTCATATGGGCATTTTTGCCTCTATTATTTGTTCTTTATCCTTTATTACTTCGTTGTTTCTTTTTATTTAAATTATAGTTACCTTGTTGTTATTATATTTAATTATTCATTTATTATTTTCAATTTAATTTTTAGTTTGGGAACTTCGCCTCTTTTCGTTTAAGTTAATCTATCTTCCTTTTCTTATTATCATTTGGTAAATTTTGTTGATTATTTCTTCTTCTTCTCTTCTTTTTGTTTTAGTTAAATTTTAATTTGGGCACTTCGCCTCTATTTGTTAAAGTTTATTGCCTTTTGTATATTGTTAGTTGTAGATTGGTCTTATATTCTCTTTCGCACAGGTTCTTCCGCTGGGAAATAGATGTCCTTTCTACTGTGCGTTGACTGTGTTGTGGTATATCTGAATTGTGGTTGATTGTCGGGAGTATTTCTTGATCTACTTTGTCCCATGTCTTTCTCCCTAGCCTTTAGATCTCCATATTGATCGATTTTAGTCCGATTCTATCATGAAGAACCGATTGTGGAATATGGTCGATCCTTTTCGTGCTAGTTATAAGCAGTGTGGCTTTATTCTGTACCCTCTGAATCGTCCTGAGAGAGGTACAGCTTGCCATCTGCCTGTCCTTCTACACCAGGACAGAGCGTACCAGGGCCATGTAGAGCTTTTTCTTATTTGGCACGTTGAGGCTTCGGAAACGGTACAGTTTCTTCAGCTCTCTTTTCGCTATGGAGACTCTGTTGTATGCTGATTTATAAAGACGTAAGCCCAGGACCTTTCCCTCGTTAGAGTACAGATAAATTTCATTGGCAACGAAGACGTCGTCTAATTTCCGGTGGTTAGACTTTATTTTCCACTTTTTTCATAACGATTGATGTTATCAATCTCGGCAGCTGCCACCCTTGCTTGACTTCCAGCGTTCCTGAATGGATTTGGAACGATTTATGAGATGTCATCTGCGTATTGCTGATGCATCGAAATGTTCCTCACTGGAGCAGGGAGGTCTTTTGTGTACACGAGGTACAACAAAGGACTCAGACAGCTGCCTTGTGAACCTTCCGCCTCGAATTCGAATTCGGGTCCTTTGCAGCCCTCGATCGCATTTTGGGCTCTCACATCCGTGACATAGCTACACAGGACCACCCTTTCCAGGATTGAGTTTAGCTGGAGGTTGAGGGTCTTGAATTATAGCCCTCTCAGCCAGACCTTATTGAAGGCCTTCTTTACACCCCACAGCACCACGTCTATATATTTTTTCTCAGCTAGGCTGCATGCGAGTTTTTCCGTTAGGAGGACGAGGGCGGTTTCCATTCCTCGTCCCCTGTGGAAGTCGTGCTGCTGAGGATTGTGAGCTCCTAGCTCGGCTAGTTGTTTTTCAAGCTTGTCAGCCAGGAGTTTCTCATAGACTTTCGCAAGGAATTCGAGCAGGGCGATTGACCTGTAATTGACCAGTTGATCCGGAGGTAACCACCCTTGGGTATGAATATTATTTTAGCAATCTTAAACCCCTCAAGGAAGTAACCCGTATTCAGGGAATCGTTGTAAACGTTTGTAATTCCCTGAATGATCTGCTGTGGGGCATTTACCAAGTTGTTTCTGGTGATGTCCGTCCAGCCTGGTGCCCTTTGTTCAAAGTTTCCTACAGTGACCATGACTTCCTCTGGTGTTATTGGGCGGCCATGGTCCGCCATCAACCTGCCTTCGTCTACTTGATGTTGTGGGTGCGTGCGGTGCATAATCTTATTCAAATCTTCGATCAGTTGGCCTTAGAATTCTTGGACGAACTCTTCATTGTCTTCTAAGGTGATCCTGAAGACGTTTTTAAAAAATATTGAATATGTCTTCTAGAACCGCCGGGTCCTCTATATTATATCCGTTCTCTTTTATTCGAGCTTTAGTTCTTTCGGTAAGTCCTTTTAGGTTCTTGACTTGACGCCAGAATTCAGCCGGGTTGAGCTCGCTATCTATTTTGGCTATCAAGCTGTTCCATATTTCTTCTTGTTGAAGGTTGATAGCCTTTTTTAGCTCGGTGCTTAGGCGCCGAAGGAGCGAGCTTCTTACCCGGTTAGGACCTTCCCGTCTTATCTCTTCGTGCACTTCCCTGTGAACACGAGCGATCTCTCTCATCTCCTCTGTCCACCTGGGCTCAGGAGGTGTTTTATACCCAGTCTTGGGTATGCACCCGCTGTCTGCTTCTAGTATGGATGTAGTTATCCTCTCAAGTTCTTCGTCTATCTCCTTCAAGGCTGCGTCGCTTAGGTCAGCTGGGGCGTATTAACTGAGTCGTCTCTTGTAACGTTCCCAGTTGGCCAAGGCGTAGTTTTTTTTCGGAGAGAGACAGGACGCTGGATAGGGGCGAGATATACTGTGGTAAAGATCATTATGTGATTATTTGGGACTGTTGAGACCGGCTCATTATGGTAGTTGAAGGGGAAGCCTTCACTTGTTAAGATTATGTCAGGTTTGATTCCTGATGTGGAAGTGATATAGGTCGGAAAATCCGGCCCTATTCTTTGGATGTTTTTTCTTCCCATAATCAGTTCCAAGTTTCGGCCTCTTATGGAGTTCAACCGCCACAAAGGATTCGTCGAGTTCTGGTACATTTTTGTACGAGATGTCCCCCTTGATAGCGATTGCAGCATCATCAAATCTTTCATAAGACTGATGCTGAAATGACCACTCTGTAGCCCGGTATTTTAATTTGACTAGATGTAGTGTCAATACCGTGCTCCGTTATAAGAATCATGTCAGGGCAAGCATCCTTAATATGTTACAATATGCCGTTGCTTTTCCTTCTCATCCGTCTACGTTGAGTGTCAGAATACTCATTCAATTGCTTACTATTTCCATGTTGTCTCTTTAGTGTTTCTGGGTTATGTTCTTCTTCCTCTCGTTTCTCTTCTTCCTGAACTCTGCGTTAGAAATCTGCTCGCAGGTGTTGTGATTTAGGGTGACATTCTGTCAGAACAGAGCTTTTTCTACCGTTTCAGCGTCGACACTAAAGTTGTATTCCTCATTTAAACACTTTTGCTTTAATTCCGTGGAATATTTCCCAGGGGTCCATCTCTTCGGGAAAGGGAAAATGGTCGCATGCATAAATTTTAAGATTGATACTATCCGCACGCAATCTTTTGTTTTTTTCCGTTTTTTCCCCTTGGCCTTCTTTATTTGCGGGGCTTTGGTGTCGGATGAGACTGAGGACTCCGAGGAACCATTAGTATCAGACCTAGCATTTTTCCTCTCTTCGCTATTTTCTTGTCTCTGCTTAGGGGCAGGAGTTTTCACTTCGACTGCTTGTTTCTTCTCTTTCTAGTTTCTAATTTCGGGGTGGTCTTGTCCATTTGTTTGTTGGTTTGGGACCATCTGCAATTGCAGGACATCCCCAGAGGGGGGGGGGGAAGTTGTCCGGGAACCAAATTTGCTCCGTAGTGTTTTTGGCTGGCATTTGGTTTAGAACTTTAGCGATTTTTGTGGGGAGGAGGCTATCTGGCGACTGTCCACCTTGGCATAAGTCGCCGCAATTAAACAGCCTAGCTCTAGTTTACTTTAAAATAGGAATATAAAAGCCAAACAACGATGAAAGGGAAGATGACAACAATTAGGAAGCAAGCTCCAGCGTCGGGGGGGAGGTCAGTTATTGCGTATGTACCCGTGAGGGGGTGGCAAAAACTTAGCGGTCGTTGATTCGGCCGCTATGCATTAAGTCCACCAAGCTCAACCCTCTGAGGTCCCCACTCGAGGCCCACCCCATCCATCTATCATCCATCATACTGGCAGCATACGAGCGGGGGAACAACAGGAAAATCGACGGGGGCGTTTTTCTCACCATTAATTGAACGCGTTAACAGTCCTACTCACACCATCCTTTACCTCCTTTACCACCCCCTAACTTTTTTCACATACAAAATACATATTAATTACACTTAGTTACAGGGAAAGAAGAAATAAGAAGAGGAACGCCAAGACCATGGAGGCCCTCACTAAGAAGGTCCCCTTAAGGACCATCGCCGGAAGACAGACCCCAACCAAGAAGAACCTATGCGAAATCATATATATCGAGCTCAAGGTGGCACTGGTGAAACTCATCGAAGTTTCATCGGGATTCATCGCCATGTGTGCCGAGACGAAGGATGGGGACCAGCTCCTATCGGAAGAGGGAGCGAGAGTCCTACAAACCACCGGACTGGAAGCAAAACTTCCACCCAAAAGTGGCAGCGAACAGGAGGGTAATCTGCCGCAAAGTGGAGAGCTGGGTGGGAGAAAATAAAGTTGAAGAATTAAAAGAGGAGATTACGAGAAGCAACCCTTGGGCACAAGTTCGTGAAATTATTAAATTCCGCGAACATACCCATGTGTTCAAGATAACGTTCTCAACTACGGACATGGCAAGGAAGGCTACCCAAAACGGTATTCTCGTATTTAATATGAGAATACCAGGTGAAAATGTACAGCAAGAAAAGTTCAACAGCATACAAATGTGCTCTGTATGTTACAAGCTAGAAGATCATACCTCAAAGACGTGCCCGGATAAGAACAAGCTGTGGTGCAGTGAATGCGCCACAGAAGGACATAGATTCGACAAGTGCGAAAGCTCCACGAAGAAATGCATAAATTGTAAAGGGGAGCATCGGACCATGGCCCTTAATTGCCCCAAGCACCGCGAGATAATTAGGAGAAAGGAAGAAGAGGAAAGGAAGAAAAAAGAAATGACTTACGCAAACGCCGCTAGGAAGAATGCAGAGGTGAAGACTGCATCGGCACCCGCACAAATTAACTTCACCGGAGATCTAAGTACGAAGATCTTGATCTGCATAACCCATGCAAATGTGGCGATTGCAGTGAAGCCCGGTTGTTATAACTAAGTTCTCAACGCGCTCCTGAAGGCGAACAACCTCCCGTAAGTAATCATGCCTGAAGACCCCGAATACTCCAAGGCTTTCAAGGACTCTGTTATAAAGAACCTCAACGTCAAGTCCGGTTCGGAGGAGATGATGAAAGCGAGGATGACGAAGAAGAGGAAAAGGCTGACAGTGAGGATGGATTCTCCTCATCTGACAGGTAAGAAGGCCCCTGCACTCGTACACGAGCTACAAAAAGCAGGTCGAAGACCCTGAGTTCCCCTCCGAAAAGGAAAATCCTGGGCCGAGTAAAATCGCCCAACCAGCCTCCAAACTAAAAAAAAGGGGAAGAAGAATCATAGGTAAAACAACTCACTATGTTACGTAACGCAAGGAAAATAATGGAAATCAACACACACGGCTGGATGACGAGAGGAATTCTTTACAGAAATGTATTCAAAGAAATTGATGCAGACATCATACTGATTTCAGAACACGGGATCGACACGCGTAATACAGAAATGAAAATCTGGAACTACGATGTGTTGATCACCAATTATTCGCAAGAGCGGTACGATGGCGCCGCTATTGCAGTAAAGAAATGGATCAAATACAAGCAGATACGGAATCTAGAAAAATCCTACCTCGCGATTGAGGTCGACCTCGACTTAGGAAAGTTGGTCATTGCTACCGGAACACAACCGCCAAGGAGAGATGTGTTGCCTATTCACATTCTCACTGGCCAATTTGGAAGAAGAGCCCCTACTATATTAATGCGGGATCTGAACGCCAGATGCCGAAAATCCGGTTACAGGACCTACAACGGTATAGGGAGAAGCCTGGACCTGTTGCTGGACAGAAATATTGCCCAGCGGATAGGCCCCGACTTCCCCACCTATGTCAGAGAACGATGTGCCACAAAGCCAGACATCTGTCTGGTGAATCGTCAGCTACCGTTCAATAACTACATGGAACTAGTCCAGGTGCCATGTAGTGACCATATAGGGATCTTACTCACTATCAATAGGAACCCTATACAAGTCCCACAAGTAGTCAGAAAGAACTACAGGAGAGAAGACTGGGCACGTTACGCGCACTTTATTGAGGCCTACGATCCGCCCAACCTGGATGAGGCAATTATCGAGGAGATTGACGAGGCACTCGATGACCTCAATAACCAAATCATCGACGCAGATAGGGCTTGTATCCCTAATTCCGCATATAGGACCATCTCGACCTACGAGTGGACCGAATATATGAAGGAACTGTACCGTTAACTGAAGATAATGTATGAACACAACATTGTGAATGAATTAGTTCACTAGATGCAGAGAAGTAAAGAAATCAAAGAAGAATTGAGCCAGTTGATCCTTGAACAGAAGATGGGAGGACGCGATCGATAGCCTCGATCACAAAACAACTCCGAAAGAATTTCGGAAGAAGATCCGAATTCTTAAAGGATCGACTGGAAAGAAGCATAAGATCGAGCTACAGAAAGAAAACGGAAACATCGAAGAAGAAGAAAAAAAACTTGAAGAGATATTCCGAAGAAAAGATCTACAGTATAACTGAAGAAGAGAACGAAGACTATGACCTAGAGTTCGAAAGCAACATCATCGACAAGCTAAACGAAGAAATAGACAAGACGCACCCTCACACAAGGTGGATAGACAGCGCGACGGAGACGCCGAGATTACAGAAGAAGAACTACTCGGCGCGCTTCGCTCATTCCAACAAAAATCCCCAGGACAATCGGGGCTTACAAAGCTTAACTTTGAAAAGGCACTAGCCTATGTAATCGAAGGAATGAGAAGAATATTTAACGCCTGTCTCAATTCAGGATACTTTCCGGACGCTTATAAAACGGCCAAGATGATTTTCTTGCCTAAAAACGGAAAGAACCCAAAGTTGAAGGAGAGCTACCGGCTAATTTCACTTCTGGAATTTGGCGGGAAGCTGTTTGAGAAGATCCTCAACAAAAGACAGGTGTCTCACCTGGGGGAAAACTCGCTCTATAACCCACACCAATTCGGGTTTAGGAGTAAGCCAAGTACGGAGATGTCGATTAACGTCATCACGGAAAAGCAAGCCCATGCAAAACGGGAAAAGAGTTACGTGGACATTGTTTGTCGGGATGTATCAAAGGCGTTTAATAAGGTGTGGCAACGGAAAATGCAGTACAAGATCTTACGAATAGTACTAAGTGAAAACTTAGAAAGAACTCTCTGTCACTATGTCATGGAGAGAGCGGCGTACATCAGTTTAGGGTGCGCGGACGGGCCAAAGTTTCCGCTCAATGCGGGCCTCCCGCAAGGGGGGTGCCTTCTCCCACTCTCTACTTGATTTACACCGCCGATGTCCCAGCGCCTGTAAGCCCCACTTGCTTCAACATACAATTCGCCGATGATTTCACCCAGATAATCACTTGTCCATGGAGGAATGCGCCTTTGCAAGCTCGAATGACAGCAGCAGAAATTGAAAACTTTAACACCTACGAGGCCCAGTGGAAAATCCGTACCAACCAGGAAAAGTTCAAAATAGTCCCCATAGGCAGAAGACTACTTTATGACGTCAGGGTGGTGGATAGACGATATCCCTACACCAATGAATGCAATGTACTCGGTAGGAAGATTACCTCAACACGGTACACAAAGCACGTCCAAGAACGAATCACCAAGGCCACTGCTGCAGTCAAGACTCTATATAGGTTCAGAAATATTCGTCAAAGCAACAAAAAGAAGATCTATACTGCACTAGTAAGATCGACATTGCTACATCCCACTTTCGCCCTCTCCTGTGTCTCAAAGACACAGAAGAGGAGACTAAAAGTAGTGCAGAACAAATGCGCGTACCGAATTACAGGTACACGCAGAATGGGAAGAAGAAAACAGAAAGAGCTGCACCGGGAGGCGGGGTTGACTCCCATTAACGTTGTCATTGAAGAACGGACAAGGAATATGCTGGAAAAGGTCAATCGAGAATTGGACGAGGAAATCGTACAAATGTTTGACCAGAATAGAAGAGCTGTAAGTCGCGCCAGATTTCCAAGCTCCGCTGAGATTTTAGCTGGCGGAGCAGAAGTGCCGTTCTACGCAAGATGAGATGTTTTTACCCCCCCCCCCCAAAAAAAAAACAACAAAAAAACAAAACAAGACAAATTAACCAAATTGAGAAACCTAACCGATTTTGACAAAAATTCCCCGATATTGACAAAACACACCGATTGAGACAAACCTACCGAAGAAGGAAAAACTACCGAAGAAGAATGAAACACACCATTCAAGACTTCAAGAAGAAACAAAATACACAAACTACACACATTACAAATTTCCGAAAAAACAAAGACACTAAACAAACATAGCAAGTAATAATTAATGAACTACCAAAACAACAGTAAACGCGCACAGCATAACCAAATACATTAGCTAATTTGAAGACAAATGGCTTGAACGCCAAATTATATATTATATATATATATATATATATATATATATATATATATATATATATAAACAAAATGATAAACAACAACGGAACTACAAAAGATAAAAAAATTAAAGCGATAGGTCTGATCACCAGGCTCTAGCATCACTTTGCACCCTACCATACTTCTTTCTCTTTTCACCACTGCTCTACTTTCCGCTGTCTATCCACACACCCTTTTCATCCCCTGACCTGCTTGCTCTTACATACCTGGGTGGGTTTCTCAAACAGCATGATTAACAAACAACTCCGATCATTTTTAAATAATCATTACAAAGATACGGATAAAACTGAAAGTAATCAGGGAGAAGTCAACAATGTCAAAGTGTATTACAGAAACCAGATGTCCACGGTCTATAAAATAGATGAAAAAAACATCAAGGAGATTATTAACCGTGACATCAAGATTTAAAAATCAAATGGCTAAAATTCAACTCATCATTTATTATAAACAGCAAAAGCCAGCAATCTTCTGATGAAAAACAATAGCTACCTAAACTCCTCGAATCTCAAGTCAACCAACATAGTTTACGAATTCATCTGCCCTGATAAAGACTGTAAGCTTTATAACAAATCAAAATATATTGGCATGACAACCACTACACTTTCGAGGCGTTTAATTATCTATCTACAAAGCGAAGGGACTAAAAATCATATGGAGAGTGCTTATAACATTAACCTAACGAGAGATATGCTAGTTGATAATACCGTTATTAAAAGAAAATAGGTTAATAAAGCTAGGCTGAACATCTTAGAAGCCATATTAATAAATAAAGATAAGCCGGCCATCAACAGTCAAGTGACAAGCTGGAATCGTACATTAAAATTATTTTAAAATTCCACTCACTGGACTGGCCCATTTCCTCTAACGTTATGTTCAACTTTGGTGGAATAGGAATAAATATCCCTTAGAAATCGTTTAACAATGGAAGAAGAGGACGAGGACGAGGACGAGGACGAAGAAATCCTAAGGTACTCAGGAGTTCTCCTCACTGAAAAGAAGGAAATACTGGAGATAGGGTACTTCTTTAACACAGAAGAAATGTCCCTTAAGGTCTTTGGATCACCAGTAAGCAGACCGCCGAAAGGAAACATCCAAGAACTCACGGAAGGTATAAGAATTGGCAAATTCAAATGGACCCACGATGGACCCTACTCACCAAAGGAAATATCAGGACTACTGGAGGAAGGCACATTCTACATACCGGACTCGTGCATCCATGCAGTGAACCGGAATGTTTTCAAGATTATTAAAAATGGACAAAAGATCTCTCAGATAGACAAATAGTGATAAGTGAATCAAAGGATAGGAGTAAATTAAAGTGAAAATTCGTTAAGTGAATAAATTAAAGTGAAAATGAATCACTAATGTGAAATGATATAAATAAAATAAGGCAAAATATAAAATAAAATAATAAAGTATATAAAATATAGGTACTAATGTGAAATAATATAAATAGAATGTGTTAAACGTTAAAATTGTGAAAACAAATAAAGTAATAATAATTTAATGTATAAATAAGAAATAAGATATAACAAAATAAATAATATGTAACAATTCAATATGATAATTTGTTTATAAATATATAATAACGATGTAAATAAAAAAAAGGATAGATGAGCTCCACAGTTCCTGGAATTTCGTTCTTCTTACTTCTCGATGACAACTTTCACTTCTCTACTTTCCTTTTTTGTGTGTCTATTCACCACTATTAATCTAAATTGTTTTGCTTATATGTAATTTTGTTTTTCCTTCATTCTGTCTGATCTTCACTCCACTCATTACAACGGTAAAGGAGGCAAGAACATATCAAAACGCTCCGAAGATGATCGAATAAAATCGAAAGCAAAGCAATTTAGTTTGTTTTTTACCAAACACATTAATTTAAAAAAGAGATGAATACAGGAAAAGTGATCCACCATCTAAAAGATGGAATAAAAAAGATAGTTAAAAGAAGAGAAAGTTGCTAAAAGGATATTAATTAAGGCGAATACACAATGGTATTCAACAAAATTTGCATTCAGGAAAGACTGCTACTCAACTACACTAATATATATATACATATATAAATATATATATATATATATATATATATATATATATATATATATATATATATATATATATATATATATATATATATATATATTAAAATATATATATATATATATATATATATATATATATATATATATATATATATATATATATATATATATATATTACACATATTTTCACTTACTAACGTTACCCCTTTCAAAAGGTTTCTGGTGTTGGTCGAGTTTCTGCTTTATTTGTATTCATACTACCACCTTTGCCACTCTCACAAAGAGAATGTTGAGCGGGGCCCTTAAACTTACTAGCCAGGTTCCACTTGCTTTGTTTGATTCCACTCAGAACAGAATCCAACGACAACCTTGACTGCCCCGCGCAGTGAAATGAGAACGTTGGTTCTTTAGTATGAATAAAAAGCGAATAATATTAATTGCTTGTGCGAAATCTGTCTTAACACTTGAATGAGTGATTGAAGGAAGCTCTGGATACAGAAGGTCATCAAAGGATAAAAATTCGCGCAAAGAAAGGGGGTACGAATAATTAGACAGAGGTTATATTATCCTAATGCACGCAGTAATCACTTCCTCTATTAGCACCCCCGAAGCATTTTTTAAAATATAATTATTCGGATATTATATTTATTTATAATAAGAGTAAACCACTCTAATTAAGTCTGCACAGTAATAACGAAATGTCAGTGGTAACGCGTGGACGGAAAGAAATCGGTTTTGATTGCGGAGACGTTGTATTCTCATCAACGCAATTGTAGGGAGAGAGGGACGCGCATTACTTCTGGAGGATAAATTATTGCTGAGAAGCTGCGCCTTGAAGTAATTGGAAAATGTCCTATCTGCAGCATGATTCTGCGTGTCCTTGGTGCGAAGGCTTACCAACTACTCTTTCCCTCACTCACTCGCGAGCGAGTTTGGTTTGCTCAAAGTAGAGGAACTGAATGCTTTTCCTCGATTGTGGGGATTGTTCCCATGAAGTTCTTAGATTGGGCGGAAACAAAGGAAATTAGGTTAACCTCGTTGTTTCTCCTTAAATTCCAATGAATTAACGGTGAGCCCATCACTTAACCGAAATAGCAGTCAGTGTCTCGCAGCAAAAACAGGAAATTGTACCGGAAAGGCCTTCCGGGGTGCAAAAGAATGGGGCGCTTAGTGGTCCTTCTAACACCTTTTTAGCTCCGGTGAGTTTCCCATCGGTTCCTAACTACGTAAGCCAAGTTTATCGTGAGGGAGAGAGAGAGAGAGAAAGTTGTCATGATATGCACCGATATCATAGTCTTCAATAACCTCCTTAAAATCTTAAATCCTGCGCTTCTTTCTTACCCGTTTTTTTTTTGTTGTTACCTCCTCTTCATCTGTTGTGGCGTGTAATCACTGCTTTCTCAATTTTCTCTCTTAAGAAGTCGAGTGATCAGCCTGATGCCATACGCTCATCCCCTCCCCACAATTGGTTCCTTCTCACAAGCCTTTCTCTAGGCGGTGGACAGGCTCTTTGGAAAAAAAGGCCCGAGGTCTTGAAGAGCGTCATTATATTGAGAGGGCACTATGAGAAATACAGTTCGTTCAGTCGTAGCACTTTCTCTTTCCTTATATACCAGTCTCATTCTCATACACAAACGTTTGTACCAACATGAACTTATGTAAACTTCTTGCACACTCGATGCCTTAAAATCCACTAACGCTGTAATCGCCCTTGGAACTTTTCTGTCAATTATAAATTTACTTTGCAGTCTACCTCATCCACATACTATTATTCACAATTCTCTATAACTCGCTACACTATTGCTTTTCCTTCTACGCATTCTATTTATTATTTTTTCTGTACTCTCACTC
Source organism: Ceratothoa steindachneri (assembly GCA_963969495.1). NCBI lineage: Eukaryota > Metazoa > Arthropoda > Malacostraca > Isopoda > Cymothoidae > Ceratothoa > Ceratothoa steindachneri. The sequence goes on from OZ018327.1 coordinate 63,992,411, forward strand.
ATTCTCCACTTAAAAAAACTGCCCTCGTTAGGTCACATGTTTCCTTTCTTTCTTTCTAATGAAAAATTACCATCGGCTTGAATGTCAGGCTGTGGTGATCAGGTAACTTGGAGATAGTCAACGTAGGTTTACGATTCCTCATCGTGAGGGATTTCTGAGGCTCCTGTAAATTTCTAAACATGAATCATTAAGGGTCCCATAACTGCACCTTGTGAGACTCCGTTCCATTGGGTAATGTGGCGATGTCGTTCCATTAATTCCAAATACAGATGCAACCTGCATCCATGTGCAACCAACGACGGCACACAAATCAAGGAAAAGGTAAAGGTAGATAAATAAAATAGCAATAGTGGTATCGTTAAAGAAACCAGACTTCATCAGCACATGTGAACATTTGGTACCTCTACGGGGATAGCGTATTACAATCCGTTAAATAGAAGTTGGCACAAAAGATCAAGAAATCAAAAATACGAACTTGTCCTGACTTTTACACTTGATATTGGCAGTGAAAGTGTGTGCGTGTGTGTGTGTGTGTGAGAGAGAGAGAGAGAGAGAGGTGACGAGAAAATTGAGGGATGAGGATGTATGAACTGTAAACCCACACTTGCTAATAAGGAAAATTCAAATAAACAAAATGATAGGGAGAAAGATAGGTATGGAGAAAGAGAGAGATGGAGGTGGAGAGTGCAGAGAGAGGTCGGCGTGTGAAGGTGAATGGGACGAGTGACCACTGTCTCCTGATCCCATCCCCCACCCTAGCGCCCTTGGTCTCGAGGCGGCCCGTGTACCCGGAATTCTAGGTTCGGTGAATCTCGGACTCTGCTATACACTGTCCCAAATCTTCCAGCGCCCATTCATTGGAGTAGCTGCAAACTCTTTAACTTCATCCTTCTCCTCTCTCTCTCTCTCTCTCTCTCTCTCTCTCTCTCTCTCTCCCACTTTTCTCCCTTGCAATTGCCCACCTCCAAAGAGTACATGTGAGAGGACCTTTTGGGTTTATACCTGTACACGTTTTCATGTAAGTAAGAGTGGAACACATTTTGACATGTGCATTGCGAAACGTGGGCCATGAATGTATCCATATGAACGTATGTATTGCGAATATATGTGGCGACCTGAACCCCGCAGGGGAGAGGGTACTCTGTGCAACCTGTTACATTTGGTAACTGGAGGAGTTGCAGGTCCTCCCGGCCTCAGACCAAATTAGGGAAGTCCTGCAGTCACAGGGTTGACAATTCTCTCCGAAGAGCCCTGGGAAAGTTGTCGGTGCACTTACCCCTTGCCCATAATCAGCACTACTTTACTTTATCATTATTATTATTCTTATTTTTATTCTTATTTATATTTAGTAGGATTTTTATTTATATATTATTAGTATTTACTATCATATATAATGATGTATTAGAATTATTTATTTGTACAGGGTCACCCCCCCAAACGGCCCCCATTAATTTTCTGCAAGAGTGAATTTGTTCCGTGATGGTCCTGGGTCTCCCTGCGTATACTCTGTCTTTAAGGTAGCCCCAGATAAAGAAATCTGGGGGGGGGGGGACTAAAGTATGGGCTGTGAGGTGCCCACTCAAAATCAGTCTTGAGACTGATCACACGGCCACCAAAGTTCTCTTTCAGCCAATCTCGGGACAGACTTGAGGTGTGAGAGCATGCTCTATCTTGCTGGAACCAAAACTTCCCCATAAGCGATGGGAACCAGGGTCTGCAGCTCCGTCTTGAAAGTCTTGATCTTGATGACCACATCATACAACTCCTTGGTCACTGTCACTGTCGCAAAGATTCCTCGAAGAAGAATGGTCCGATGATGCCTCTGGCTAAAATTGCAGTCCATAGCGTGCATTTAAGAGATTGTAGGCGCTTGGTGGCTACCTCATTTGGTTTGGAGATCCCATAGAAGATATTTTCATCGAGTTTACCTTTCTTTCAAGATGGAAGTGAGCTTCATCTGAGGTCCAAAGAAGGTTAAGGAAAGTTGTGGTCTCCTGAATCTTTTCCAATATCTTGACTGCCATAGCCCTTCTCTGACCCTTGCCTGAGACTGTAAGGGCCTGATTTGTCTGTATTCTGTATGAAGAGGCCTTTATATCCATTACTAGCAGTCTCCTGCAAGTATCATGGCATATACCGAGGGACTGACTTCGCTTGTGCACAGTACACAAAGCGTTTTGGACTCTGCTGAACTGACTCTCTCACGCTCTCTACCAGCTCAGCTGTACGCTTCCTGGAGCGTCCTGAATGGCTTGGATGGTTATCACTGGTTGCATTGAGGTTCTTCACTGTCCCATAGTTCTCGATTGGTTCACCCAGTCCGGGATTCTTCTCTTGGATGGGGCTTTTTCACATTCGAACTGATGCACGAAAGTGTACTGCACTTTCTTGAACGAGCCTGTTTTGTAGTAATGTTTGACGCAGTATATTCTTAGGCGGAAACTTCAATTAAGATCTAGTCGTGTTTACAGGCGTTGGTTCTGTCATGTCCTGCAAAGTAAGGGTGATTAGTAAATGAATGAATGAATGAAGGATATATCACAAAAAGTGTGTTCAGGAGCTTCTCCTTTGCCATCATTGGAGCCGCTCTTGGGAAGCGCTACCTCTGAAAAAGAGGCGACACCTCTCTCTGCCTTTTCAAGGGCAAGTCCAACCCTCTTCTCCAGGAGAGGAAAAGTAGTCACCTCCTAGGGGTATGAGTGCAGGGGTTTCCAACTTCCTCCCTTTTGTGGAGTCGCCAAAGGACGTCTCCATCTTTAAACCAATTGTAGTCCCATAACGGGCCAAAGAAAAGCGGGAAACTTCGGGCTGTGTCCCCTGCAGCCCTACAATATGAATTCGACATTGCGAGGGGGTCGGCGTGATTGCCCTTCTCTCTGCCTCGATAGGTTGGTTTGTCTGTCAGAGACCTAACTCCGGTGGAACATACCTCAAAAGGAATCCGTGCCTCCTGGGGGGGATAGTGACATGGAGGCCACCCCTGAGATGGACTCCGCCCCTGTGACACTTTTTTCTCAGACGGCTCGCGATCCCGAAGATTCACAAAGAGAGGAGAGATCTGCTCCCCCGGCTGCTGCCCCTTTTACAGCTAAGACCTTCTCCATATCGAGAGAAGGATCTTGCTGAGGCCGGTTCATCAGGCCTAGGAGCTCTTTTCAGGGGTAGAGAGAAGCTGGTTTATTCTCCACCCTAATCTCCCCAAAAGGAAAGAGGTAAGCAAAAGACTAATAAGAATAAAGGTTCCTATCCCTCTGCGGGGGCTACAGGGATGTAGAGGTCCGCTGTCGCTTCGGCAGGAGACCAAAACAACATTCGCACGCCCGGCACAGAGACACCCTTAGTTAGTGGGGCCCAGACCAAGACCAAAGAGGCATGTGCGCTGAAAGGAGGCTTGATTAGGTCGGAACACCTCATTAAGAGACCAACTGGCGTTTTCGAGCCCACTGTCTTCAAACGCTTTCTAAGTATTCGCTCCATTGATGGCAACATATTAACTAAAGGCAACAGGGCCCATCAGAGTAGAACATTAGATGGCTTGATTGGTAGAGAAAGCAAGATATCCTGTTTCTCGCACTGGAGCCTCCTGGTAAATGCGTTTGATCCCTCAGGCGGCCATGATTATAGCACTTTGGACAATTAATGGCAGTAGCAGTGCAGCTGCACCCGGAGACGAGGTATACTGTTATTTCTGCAAATATTCCACCGTGAGTCGACTTCGAAGCAGGGGACTTCCGATGCATCGTGTACGGTCGCCGAGCCCTTTTCTACTACTCGGGGATTTAAAGACAGCCCCTTTGGGGAAAACTACTCGATCACTCCCAGTGGCCCGGTCCTTGCCGACCTAATCGAGAAGCTGGAGATACATTTCTAAAATATTAAAGAGTGTAGGCATCACTGCTCGAGAAACGCTTCATTTTTCTGTCCTGATCTATCCGTGTGTTCTCGAGCTGAACAGACTGATTTGAAGTGGAAGGTAGTTGATAACCCCAGGGTAGTGATCACTCTCCCATTCAAATACACTTTTGGGGAACGCTGCTGTCTGGGAGCCCCACCAAGCGTAGGGACCGAACAGGCGACGGAGAAGGTTTCCCTTGTAGATTTTGCAGACAGACACTTTCTGACTCAGTGGATCCGCGTTCTTGATATAGTATTTGCAACTGAAGATGACCTCGTCTCTGACGTGTCATTGGATAAGTGCTTGGGTGGTGGTGACCATAATTTGATCAGGTTCGGTTTACGTGGCGCCTGTACGCAAAATACGAATGAACGGAAACATAAGGTGTATCTCAACCTTGCAGAACTTAATGGACTTCGGACGGGTACTTAGCCAGATACAACCATCAGATAAGGACAAAACTAACTCCAAATGAAACGACTTCAAAAATCGTTTTAAGGAGCATCAGGCTAAATTCATTCACACGAAGACTGTCAGACTAGCGAGCATTCAGCCGAGGTGGTGTAATCAAGAAATCACCACCGCCCTTAAAGGTAGAAAGATAGCGCACAGGGTATGGAAGAAATTATAAATAGAGCATATCATGAAGCTTACGTCACTAATTGAGGGAGGGTAAAGGCAGTATGGCTAAGCTGAACGAAGAAGTTGGTATGGTCTCTCTCTCCAAAGAGAACCATAAAGAGTTCTCCACGTTCGTGAACAGCCGAAACCAGTGCACCAACGCATCGGACCTCTGAAGGACGCGGACAGTGTTCTCTTGGATTTCACCCTGGAAATCGACAATGTACTCAACGACTACTTCTCCTCGGTATTCACGAAGAAAAGGGACGGTGAGAGATGTTGGATTAGAAACGCTAGAGGAAATTCCCCTGGTCCTGACAGCTTCCTACCAAGAGTGCTGCGCCAGGTGAAATATTAGGTGGGCATCCATCTTTCTGATATCTTCAACGCGTGATTCGATAGTAGTGAAGTCCCTACGGACTGCTGTATTGCCAACGTCACCCCGATCAACAAAAAAGGGGACCATGGCACCAATGGAAACTATTGACCGACATGTCTCAATTCAATAGTGGGTAAAGTACAGGAAAGCATCATAGCGAATAGAATAACGGATCAATTAGACTCCCATCACGGTTTCCGAAGAAAGCGCTCGTGCCTCACGAACTTGTTTGAATTAATCACGGAATTATGAAGGAGAAAGAATGTGCCTTAAAAATTAGAGGAAAGGTCGAAAACTGGTTAGAAAGTTGGTTGTCGGACAGGCCACAGATGATTACTATTGGTGTGACAAGTGTTAGATATCTTTTAACTTGGATGATGCACATCGAGTATGCGAAGTTTCGGTCAGACTAAGAGCTACAGGGTATTCGTCTTGAGTCCACTGATGTCGAGAAGGACCTAGGTATGCTGATTAGCAGCGATCTCAAATTCTCGAAGCATTGCTTGCAGGGAGAGAAGACGGCTCAGCGCCTGCTGCGTTACATCAGAAGGCAATTCAGTTTTCGGAACAAAGAGGTTGTTCTGTCCTTGTACAACTCACTCTTGAGACTTCACCTGGAGTATGCAGTTCAGTTCTGGTCTCCTTAATTTCGAAAAGACATCGATTCGTTGGAAAAAATGTGCAAGCCAAGGCCACGAAACTGATCTCATCGCTAAAGGATAAGACACACGAAAAGACTGCAAGAGTTCGTCTCTTTTTGCTAGAAACGTGAAGACTGCGTGGTCGTCTTATACAGACTTTCAAGATTGAGAAGGGATTTGAAAATGCAGACTACACGAAGTACTTTACCCTTAACCGGAATGCAACTCGAAATCACGGGAGAAAGGTATAGTTAGCCAGATTTAATACGCTTAAAGTAGGTAAGTCATTCACGTACAACATCTGCAACACGTGGAATAGACTGTCACCGGAAGTTGTCAACAGTAGCAGTGTCAAACAGAACAAGAGTCGACTCGACAAATATACTTTAGAACATAATATTGTGGCGAGAGCAATTTGTAGTAGTGCGTGCCACTAGGGACAGTTGAATTTAGATTAACGTAGGTCAGCTAAGTTTCATCTTCTACAGAGTGCCTCATCGGCATGGGCCGCAGAAGCCATTGAGGCAAATATTTTCGTTGTAACTTCCTGTAACACGTGCTCTGGGATTTGAACGATAGAAATCCCCTCTGGGGAGACTACTCGATCAATCCCAAGGGTCAGGTCCTTGCGGATCTAATCAATGAGCTGGAGATAGGCGTCATAACTGTGGATGAGTTTACGCATTACTGCCCGAGAACCTCTTCATTTTCCTATCTTGATACATCTCTATGCTCTGAGGATACACAGACTGATATTCTTTTATTGGGGGACGGGGAAGTCGATAATCTCCATAGTAGTGATCACTTTTTATTCAAAAATCAATTTTGGGTCCGCTGCCGTCTGAGAGCCCAACTCAATGGTGCTTGGCGTAGGTGCGATGGTCGGCATTTCAGGAAGTGATTGATTTATCCGTTTCAGTCGAGGAATTTAGGTGGGTGTATGAGGCCATTGAGTTCTTGTCTGGCAACCTAATCGCTCTGGGGCTAACTACTATTCCTACAAAATTTAGTCGTTTTGCACGCCGACGGATGCTTTGGTGGTCAGCCGAGTGTGTGATGGCCTTTAAACAAAAGCGTTGTGCCTACATGTGCTATAGGTACGGCCAGAATGATTTCGCTGTCGGTGAATGTCGTCCAGCTAGAGCTAGGCTCCGCCATATTTCGAAACACACCCATCGCTCTTCTTGGCTGGCATACGTATCTTCATTGAATGGGAACACCCTCTAGCGTAGGTGTGAAAGCTAGTCAAATGGATTAAGCCAAGTTCTCGCAGGACTCCGGACCCCGCGTCATTGGCGGGGTGCTTCATGACCGCTTTCTCTGCAATTTCTAGCCGTGATGATGCCCCGCAAGCATTCAATGCGGGTCATGATGTCATGTGAGGCCGCCAATTGGACTTTATCTCACGAGACGGAGACCCCTTCAAAAACAAGTTTGCATTGAGTGAGTTGCGCTCCGCTCTCGCTTCATGCACGGACACTGCCCCTGGTTCAGACCATGTTCCGTACGCCAAGCTTCGACACCTGGGTAAGTGAGGCATGGCTTTTCTGTTAAAAGTGTTCAACATGGAAACAATTAAATTTCCGGACAATCCACAATCCGAAAAATTCCTCTCGGTATCGTACCCTAATACAAAACCCGAACAAACAGCAGATAGTCCGGATACAGGTAAACCCCAAGAAATTACACTGATAAAAGCACAACATCAACAAACCGACGCCCCAGCAGCTTCACCTAGCTCGCCCAAGCAGAAAAAACAGGAAAAATAAAGTAGAACCAAAGGTTCAGGAAACAGACACTGAACAAAAAGAGGATGAGCTCGAGTTAGACGGCAGATAAATCAGACTCACCTTGGCTCTAAACTCTCAAAACGTTCATAAAAAGAGATCTCCACAGAGGATGTGGCTGCAGGAGCCAGAAAAGGACAGATCAAGTGATGCTATGACTCACCAGTTACTGGGAAGACAATAAGAGCTTCCTTACTCGCCTGTAAAACCAAGCTTTACAACAAGAACTTAAGGCTCTATGACCCGGAACTGTGCAAGAAATTAAAATCTGGCCGTCAAACGGCCAAAGAATAATACATAACAACGGGATAGCGTATAGAAATCGGCTAACCATCTTGGCACACAATGTGCAAGGCTGGGAACCTAACAAAAACAAATTATTCAATGTCTACAGAGAACTAGACCCAGATGTTTTTCTGCTGTCTGAAACCAGCATTAAAGACCAGGACAAACAGAAGATCTTTGGATATAATGTTATACAAAAGAACTGCACAGGAGAAAGATTTGATGGTGAGTTAATAGCAGTGAAAAAGGAGTTACAGTTCAGACAAGGTAACCCTATGGATGAATCGACTCTGTCGATCCTCTTAAGGTGCTCTATGGGTGACATAGAACTGAGCGCGGGGTACCAGCCCCCTCGCAGGTCATATCTACCTTATCATGACCTATACACCCTTTTCACAAAAGAGCACCCAGTACTATTCGCTGGGGACCTTAACGCCAGCAATAGAGCAGCGGGATACTCATCTACAAACTCAAGAGGTAGACTACTAGATCTCTTGACCGGAAGAGGCGTTGCAGGTCGCATTGGACCGGACTTTTCCACGTTTTTCTACCTAGGGTCAGCCACCAAACCTGACGTCGTGCTCACGAACTCTAACTCCCCTTTCCACCAACTTATCACTCCAGGGCCTTTAACATCAAGTGATCATCTGCCCATGCTGATCACTCTTGCAACTGACCCTTTTCCAGTTCCAGTTATCCCAAAAAAGGCTTCTGGAATGCAAAGTGGGAAGATTACAGGAGAGAATTCCCAGAGGGTATCTTTGATTTGAAGGACGCATCCGAAGAAGATCTGGATGAAGAGCTAACTGCTATTAACGACTGCATCTCTAGCTCCGACGCTAAAGCTATCTCAATAACATCCCACAGAGTTATCATGCCCAAAAAACTTACACAAGAGAGAGTGGTACTACAGCATCGATTCTCCAGAGTCTATGAGACCATCTTCAACTTAGGCTATACCAGACCCATGGATTTTCGCTTCATTCAGTTTCTCAGAAGTCAGCTGAATTCCACGCTAAGAAGAGAAATCCGAAACAAATGGAATAGTCTAATAGAAAAGTTAGACACTGAGAGGAACCCGAAGGCCTTTTGGACGACCATCAGCAAATTAAACGGGAACACTCGCACCTCAGGCCAAACTGAAATTAAGCATGAAAGGACTAAGGCGGTCACTCCCAAGGAGAAAGAGAAGCTGTTCCGCGGAGTTGGGGAAAATGTCTTCGAGATATCAGAGGAAGAAGAAGAAGACTTTTACCTTGGCTTGGAAGACCAGGTTCTCGAGTATATGGAGAGGAGAGAAGGAAGGTTTTACCCTTATAGTACCACATGCTACCACCGGTTTCAAGGTAACTCTCATGACGGGAAGAGAATTTTAATGGAGAAACTATCGAATTCTATTTCGTCATTCAAGTCTAAAGCCCCGGGGCTCAGTTAAATTACCATCAGGCATTTAAAAGAAGCTCCGGAGAGACTTAAGACCAGGCTGCTGAACCTTTTCAATGCGTCTCTAACAATGGGATACTTCCCGGATGGCCTGAAGACCTCCAAAACGATCTTCATACCTAAACTGGCAAAACCATCTAACCAGGTCATGAATTATAGACCCATCTCACTACTGGAGACCGTTGGGAAGGTTTTTGAAAAATTCTCAACAGCAGACTGGCTAAACACCAAGCAGAAAAGAACCTTCTGAACGAAGAACAGCATGGATTTAGAGAGCACCAAGGCACTGAGACAGCAATAGCCCATATGTTGCAACACGCGGCAGCATGGCTTGATTGATGTTGTCTGCAGAGACGTAAAAAAGGCCTTCGACAAAGGCTGGATCGAAGGCCTGAAATACAAAATCTCTAGACTGATACTCACTCCCCACTTCAAAAAATCCTCTGTAACTATCTAACCAATAGGCGAGTGCTGATAGCCTTCGAAGGGCATACGGGGAAAGCCTTGGACCTCGCCTCTGGTGTTCCACAAGGAGGATGCCTTAGCCCCACTCTCTTCACGATCTACACAAGAGACATCCCTAAATCAGTGACGGGAAAACACTGAATATTCAATACGCGGATGATGTCACCTAAGTTGTAGTACGGAGGACAAAGTCGGCAAGACTGATGGCTAGAGCCACAGCAGCGGTAACCGAGAAAATTTCCAACTTCGAGAGACGTTGGAAAATACAAACGAATGTGACTAAGTTCTCTGCAACTTTAATAGGGAGACATCGCACCGTCCCTTTCAATATAGAAAACACCGATATCGATTACTCTCCTCACGCGTCTATTCTCGGGTTCGGACTCTCCAGTTCCGAAATAAGCAAGCACGTGAGCACTAGGATTGGATACGCTATAACCAAACTTGACAAACTTCACCGATTCAGAAACCTCGCATTAGCTAACAAAAAAAGCTATACATCAGTTTGATTAGGTCCAAACTGGTGTACCCAAGTATATCACTCAACGTTGCATCTAACAAGAACATGTCGATGCTTCAAAGAGTGCAGAACAAAGGACTAAGGTTCATTACTGGCTCCAAGTGGTTTTACTTCGAAACATCGAGGAGCCTGCATGAAAAAAACAGGAATTGAGCCAATAAACCTGTATCTCTATAAAAGAGGAAAAAACATCTGGGAGAAACTAGAAGGTATTCTCTCCAACGAAACATTCGATAACCTCGATCCTGAGGAGGAGAATATAAAAACTACTTCTTAAACACCAAAAGAGCAGAGCCAACACCAAGATTCAAGTGAATGAACTAAGAAACCTCCCCCCCCCCAAAAAAAAACAACAAAAAAACACACATATATATATATATATACATAAATAATTTAATATATGTGTTAAAAAAAAGTTTAAGAACCCACTAAAGAATCAAAACAATGGAGATGGCCCGTACATCGGGCAACTACACTAATAACCTAATGCTTCTTTCACATACACACATTTCCCCCCCCCCTCTCTTTTGTTCACTATTCACCCCCTTTTTTCACAGCTTTCTTTTAAGAAGAAGAAGAAGAAGAAGAAGAAGAAGAGAAAATGCAAGCAGAATCCTACCTCGCGATTGAGGTCGAACTCAACCTAGAAAAGTTGGTCATTGCTATCGGATACCAACCGCCAAAGAGAGATGTGTTACCAATTCACACTCTCACTGGCCTATTTGGCAGAAGAGCCGCCACTATATTAATGGGGGATCTGAACGCCAGATGCCTAGAATCCGGTTACAGGACCTACAACGGTATAGGGAGAAGCCTGGACCTGTTGCTGGACAGAAATATTGCCCAGCGAATAGGCCCGACTTCCCCACCTATGTCAGAGCACGAGGTGCCATAAAGCCAGACATCTGTCTAGCGAATCGTCAGTTGCCGTTCAATTAGTACATGGAACCAGTCCAGGTACCATGTAGTGACCATATAGGTATCCTACTCACTATCAACAGGAACCCTATACAAGTTACAGCTGTAGTCAGGAAGAACTACAAAAGAGCAGACTGGACACGGTACGTACACCTTCTCGAGGCCTACGATCCGCTCAACTTGGACGAGGCAATTCTCGAGGAGATTGACGAGGCACTCGATGACCTCAATAACAATCTCATCAACGCAGATAGGGCTTGTATCCCTAAATCCGAATATAGAACCGTCTCTACCTACGAGTGGACCGAATATATGAAGGAATTATACCGTGAACTAAAGTTAATGTATAAACTCAACATCGTGAATGCATCGGTTCACTCGATGCAGAGAAGTAAAGAAATCAAAGAAGAATTGAACCAGTTGATCCTCGAACAGCAGAATAGAAGATGGGAGGACGCGATCGATAGCCTCGATCACGAAACGACTCCCAAAGAATTTCGGAGAAAGATCCAAAATCTCAAAGGATCGACTGGGAAGAAGAAGCATAAGATCGAACTACAGAAATATGAAGGAAACATCGAAACAGAAGAGGAAAAAGTTGAAGAGATATTCCGAAGTTATTGGGAAATGGTCTTCAGTATAACTGAAGAGGAGAACGAAGACTATGACCTATAGTTCGAAAGCAACATCATCGACGAGCTTAACGAACAACTACACAAAACGCACCCTCGCCATCAAGTGGATAGACAGCGCGACGGAGACGCCTAGATTACAGAAGAAGAACTACTCGGCGAGCTCCGCTCATTTCAACAAAAAGCCCCAGGACAATCGGTGCTTACACAGCTTAACCTTAAAAAGGCACCAGCCTGTTTCATCGAAGGAATGAGAAGAATATATAACGCCTGTCTGAACACGGGATACTTTCCGGATGCTTATAAAACGGCTAAGATGATCTTCTTCTCTAAGCACGGAAAGAACCCAACGTTGAAGTAGAGCTATCGGACAATTTCACTTTTAAAATTTGGCCGGAAGCTCTTTGAGAAGATCCTCAACAAAAGACTGGTGTCTCACCTGGAGGAAAACTCACTCTATAACCCACACCAATTCGGGTTTAGGAGGAAGCCAAGTACGGAGATGTCAATTAACGTCATCACGGAAAAGCTAGATCAAGCAAAACGGAAAAAGAGTTACGTGGACATTATTTGTCGATATGTATCTAAGGCGTTCGATAAGGTGTGGCAACGGAAAATGCAGTACAAGATCTTACGACTAGGCCTAAGTGAAAACTTAGAAATAACTCTCTGTCACTATGTCATGGAGAGAGCGGCGTACATCAATTTAGGGTACACGGACGGGCCAAAGTTTCCGCTCACTGCAGGCCTCCAGCGGGGAAGGGGGTGCCTGTCCCCCACTCTCTACCTGATTTACACCACGGATGTCCCAGCGCCTGTAAGCCCCACTTGCCCCAACATTCAATTCGCCGATAATTTTACCCAGATAATCACTTGTCCATGGAGGAATGCGCCTTGACAAGCTCGAATGACAGCAGCAGAAATTGAAAATCTTAACACCTACGAGGCCAGGTGGAAAATCCGTACCAACCAGGAAAAGTTCAAAGTAGTCCCCATGAGCAGGAGACTACTTTATGACGTCAGATTGGGGGATAGACGATATCCCTACACCACTGAGTGCAATTTACTCGGAATGAAGATTACCTCATCCGGGTACAAGAAGCACGTCCAAGAACGAATCACCAAGGCCACTGCTACAGTCAAGACTCTATATAGGTTCAGAAATCTTCGCCACAGCAACAAGAAAAAGATCTTCACTGCACTAGTAAGATTGACGTTGCTATACCCCGCTTCAGCCCTCTCGTGTGACTCAAAGACACAGAAGAAGAGACTACAGGTGGTGCAGAATAAATGCGCGTACTTAATTACAGGTACATGCAGAATAGAAAGAAGAAGACAAGAAGAGCTGCACCGGGAGGCGGGGTTAAGTCCCACTAACGTTGTCACAGAAGAATGGACAAGGAACATGCTGGAAAAGGTCAACCGTGAATTGGACGATGAAATTGTTCAAATGATTGGCCAGAATAGAAGAGCAATAAGTTGCGCCAGATTTCCAAGCTCCACCGGGGCTTTAGCTGGTGGGACAGAAGTGCCGTTCTACGCACGATGATAGAGACGTTTTTACCCCAAACCAAGATAAAGCTAACCTAACTGTGAAACCTCACTGATTTCTACAAAACTCTCAGATGAAGACACAAACCTACCGATGAAGACTAAAATCTACCGATGAAGACTGAAACTCACCGAACAAGACATCCACGAAGAAACAAAATACACAAACTACACACATTACAAAATATACGAAAAAAACAAAGACACTATCAAACATTAAAAGTAATTATTAATGCAATTACCAACACAACAGCAAATGCGCACATCATAACCAAAGACATTAACTAATTTGTAGACAAATGGCTTGAACGCCATATTATATATATATATATATATATTTATATATATATATATATATATATATATATATATATATATATATATATATATATATATATATATATATATAAACAAAATGAAAGACAACAATGGAACTAAAAAACACAAAAAATTAAAAGCGATAGGCCTGATCACCAAGCTCTATCATCACTTTGCACCATTCCACACTTCTTTCTCTTTTCACCACTGGTCTACTTTCCGCTGTCTGTCCACACACCCTTTCTCTATCCCCTCACCTACATATACCCTTACACCATGTCGAAAATGAAAATTTGAAAAAAAGCTTCCTTTAACGTCAGTCAACTCTTAGGAGCCGAGATGTTGGGTGTATGGTTTCCGGCTGAAGTTGGACATTAATTGCGGGTTTCATCATTTGAATAATGACGGCTTCGACCATCCTTAATCTTCTGCGGTTTTGGAGTCTCAGGATGATGGAGGTGTCCTCATTTAGTTTTAACGGATTAGGGTAGTACCATGAGAGTGGGCGTGTTTTTTAATCACGCCCATCTTGAAGGTGAGCTGTTATTCGCCTTAACAGGGTTGCGGAGGTTACGCCGATGTACTTCGAATTGCGGTGTTCGCAGTCACTGACTTTGCACGAATATTCGTACATGACGTTAGTCTCCTGGAGTTCGCTCATCGGAGGGAGACAGCTGTTCTTCATGATGCAATTACTTGTTTTCATGGTCCTGTAGTATATAATTAGACTTATATCCGTATTAGGGTCGGTTGGGGTCACGTTACGATGGAGAATGGCTTTGAAAGCCTATTCGTCTTCACAATACCCGTTAGTCATATTGGCCTTGTAATAAAGGTTGATATTATTCTTCTTTGGAGCAGACCTGATACCAGGACCAACAGGTAAGTCATTTTCTCTTACATGGTGGCGTCGATGGATTCTTTTGGGTAGCCGTTGTTAACGAGAACTCTGGAAACCCTCTTAAGTTCGAGATCTACAGCCGTCCACGAGGATGAATAAGAAATTGCCCTGGTAACCTAAGCATTGATGACTGATCTTTGGTAACGTTCAGAACACTCAGAAGAACGGTTTAAGCAGAAGCCCAAGTTCGTGGCCTTAATGTATACTTGGGTCACAAATGTGGACTACTGGAAAGGAAAGGGATCCTTCATCTTCCGTTTCGTGGGTGAATTTCAGACACGAGTTGTTCTTGAATATTTCAACTAGGTCGTTCACTTGTTCGCGGTTATTCGTATTCAAAATTATCTCATCGATGTAGCGCGCGTAGATGGGAGGCTTGGGCGCTATATTGCTTTTGTAAATCTTGTTCTCAACTGAGCCCATGTAAAACTTGGCATAGAGAACGCCAATGGGTGACCCCATCGCGACGCCATCGATTTGCATGTACATGTTTTCGGGAATAGTGAGCGGTGTGCAGCTTTCAGTGTGGTAAATGGCATTGATTATCAATTCGATGGTTTCATCAACAGGAACATTTGTGAATAGAAATTCTACGTCCATAGCCGTACTTTGACTTTCCATGCTCACGATCTGGTATGGTTTTCTGGCAAAGGAGGCAAAGTAAAGTGAAATTATAAGAATGTGAAACTTTTCAGCAAACTTACTTTACTTAATTGTTTATTAAAGAATACCATCCATTATCACCGAGGAAGCTCAATTCGAAGAAATGTATGCGCTCGCAAGGTTGGTTGGAGATTCCTCCTGTTCCTTGTGAGCAAGGTAGCTTCTTACTGTTGGATTTTTTTTTAACCATCTTTTTACTTAACCTTCTTTCTAACTAGTGCTAAATAACTTGGTCACCGGCAAAGTCTGAGACGCAGTTGGTATTAGGATATAGTGAAGACTTGCAGGAGACCCCGTTAGGGTGCCAAAAAAGGGGGTCGATTCTCGAACACTGCAGCTAGGAGTAGGCGAAGCTAGGTGGGGCGACCAAGGAGAGCACGAAAATTGGAAGGTAGGCGAGATAGAAGTAGGATGAATAGAGGGCTCTCCCACCTGTAAAACAAAATATTTTTCTCTTCTAGAGTTAACTACTAGGTGCCCAACAATAGTGGGGCATACTAGTACCAGGATGGACCGATCTGAAGACCTTAAGAGATTGCCCCTATGACTTATATCAAATGGGAGGAAGAGGACACCGCAGCAAACCATTTTCACTAACCTCTCTATTCCCTTGATTAAATGCGTCGAGACCCCTAATGGATTCACCGTGATTTTCCCCAAGGGGAATGACGTGGATCAGTTGTTCTTAACGGCAGGAAGCATAAGCCTAAGGAAATTTGACCTGGAAGCCAAATCTCCGGCGCAAATCACTGCTAACAGGAGCTTAGTCTGCAAAAAAAGTGGAAGCATCGGTGGGTGCCCACACGTGCGAAGAAATTAAGGAAGAATTAATGGAAAAACAGAGGTGGATCAAGATTCAGCAGCTAATTAAACTCAAAGAACACATCCACCTCTTTAAGATAGTGTGTGAAAACAGCTGAGATGGCTGCGAAAGCAAAAGAAAAGGGATTGATTTCCTTCAGCATCATGATTTCATCTGCTAATATCCAAAGATAGATTTGTAAACATCCAAATGGGCTTTAATTGTTACGCCTACGAAGAACACACCTCGGCAAACTGCCCCCATAAACGTAGTCATATGCTCTGAGTACGTCACGGAGGGACACGATTTAAGGGCCCTGCAATTCACAGATGAAAAAATGTGTTAACTGTGAGGTAATCACCGAACGATGGCAATGCAATGCACGAACGAAAAGAAGGAACAGCAGGAAAAGAAAACCACGAGAGGCAATACTTCCTATTCAGTAGTAGCGAAATCCCATGGAAACAATACTGCAACACTACCCAACATCTCGTGAGGCATGTTTGGAAAGATTTATACATGCGTCATTTACGCTCACGTTCAAAATGCTTTAAAATCTGAAACGTATAAAAAGATCATAAACGGACTCCTGAAGGCTAACGGTCTGGAACCAATTATTGTCCAACACGAAGTTAACTCAGCAACGATTCTAACTATACAGGCGGCAAGGATGGATGCTGATGAGAACGCCCAGGAAGAGGAAAGCGCATCAGAAACTGACGAGGGAAGCAGCAGCGAGGAAGGAAGTTCGGATTCAGCCGAAGAACAACCCAAGAGAGTAACAAGAAAAACTCAACGTAGGAAAAAATCCAAATCTGGGAGGAGCCAAGCCAGACCGTGCGAAAGGTTTCACCCATCCCTGCTCCTAATACCACAAGAAAGACTACCCTTGCCAACGGAAACAGAAAGCAAGCAAAGAAACGGAAGTAAGCGCCACTTATTTCTAAGGACTGGAAAACAATCAAATGGACCGGCAATGCTATAGGAACTACCCAATTACAATGGCCAAGCAAAACCTAAATATACTACAGATTAATGTCAACGGATGGAGGAACAAAAGACAAATGTTCGGAAACATTTTTAGAATATTAGAACCGGACATCATCTTAATTTATGCAGAGGGAGTAAACTTAGCAAGTGATGAAATAAAAATATGGAATTAATATGTAATAGCCGTAAACCCCACACGACAAGCACACGACGGAGCTGCGATAGCGATCAAAAAAGGCATCGAAAACAGAACTTGCGATGAACTGGACGAAACATACATCGCAATAGAAGTGAAATTGAAACTATCGAGCATCGTAATAGCAACGGGATATCAACTGACTAGGAGATACAATTTGACAATTAATAACTTCACTAACATATTTAATAACAGAAACCCGGTACTAATAAAGGGAGAATTCAATGCTCATTGCTGATACAGTGGTTACAGAAACAAAAACGGCATAGAAAGACACCTTGAGGCCTCATTCGTAAGAGGCATCTGCCAACGAATGGGCCCGGAATACCATACCTTTGTGACAAGAACCCCTGCCACAAAGCTGAATATCTGCTTAGGCAATAATTATCTACCATACAACTATTATATGAGGTCGGAGGATATACCCTGTATAGATCATACTGCAACTCTTCTCACAATTAACCAAAGACAAATTCAAATCACAGGTAAAGTAAGAAAAGTCTTCCATAGAGCAGACTGAAAGAGAGATAAAAAGAGAACTAAACTCATTCAAACCTAGTCCACTAGAAGATGCAACTTTGGAAGAGATAGATACTGAACTAGAATAAATAAGGAAATCTATGCAGGCAGCAGACGATAAAGCTGTCCCTAAAAACCGCGACGAGACCTACAAGACTTTCAAACGGACACCTAGAATGGTACAGAAACACAGACGGCTGAAAGAAATCTCAGATGAAATAAGAAGGAATGGATCAACGAGGGAGCTACACGCCGAGTTAAGAAGGAATAAAATGGAACTAAATATGGAAATTATAGAAAAACAAAAAGAACTCTCGAATGAAACAATAAAAAAATAGACATGATGCACGAGTGAAGTAATTTTGGAAAAAGGTAAAACAGATGAAAAACAAAGCAGGAACAAGGAAACTGGTAATCAAAGACAACCAAGGAAATAACATAGAAGACGAGGACACGATAGGAACATTATTCAAGGACCAATGGAAAAGGAATTGGTACATAAGCGAAGAAGATAATAAAGAATTCGACACAGAATTTGAACGAGACATCACTGCATCGCTGAACGAAGATGTAGACAAAATTTACCCTCATCCAACTGTAGATGTATAAAAAGACACCCTTCAGGGTAAAGACGCAAAAATCACGGTGCAAAGGGTCAATAATGCTATTTCACCCCTTAAACAAAAGGCACCAGAAAGATCTGGACTCACTAAGAAGCACTACAAAGAAATACCAGAAAGTATAGTACAGCGTATTACTTTTGTTTTTAACGCCAGCCTGAACACCAGCTACTTCCCGAGGGAATTAAATGTCACCAAGATGATCTTTATCCCTAAAGAAGGAAAACCACCAACGTGATTAGACAGCTATAGACTAATCTCTCTACTCGACTTCATCGGGAAGGTGTTTGAGAAGATTATAAACAAACGACTAAATGAACACCTGGAAGAAAACAATTTACTGAATAAGTTTCAATTTGGATTTAGAAAAAAATAGGAGCACGGAAATGGCACTCAAGGTCAGTACCGAAAAAAATAGCCGAAGTGTAAAAAAAGAAAGCTAGCGTTGATATCGTCTGCAGGGACGTTTCAAAAACATTCGAGAAAGTTTGGATTAGAGGAATGCAATTTAAAACGCTACAACTACGTAGGAATTACAAAATGGAAAGTCTCATTTGCAATTACGTGACGGATAGACGTGTATACATAGAGATTGAGAACCACTCAGGGGAAATATTTGAGATAGAGGCTGGCTTGCCTCAGGGAGGGTGCCTGGGCCCATCACTATACTCAGTGTATACACCAGACATGCCACCACCATTTACACACTTATGCCTCAACATGCAATTCGCAGATAACGTCACACAAATCGTCCTCTGCCCCTACAGGAGCCAGGAAATGCAGGAAAGATTAACGGCACAAGAAAAGAGGAGGATTAATGTGTACGAAAGAAAATGGAAAAGAAGCACTAACAGAAATGAGTTCAAAATAGTGCAAATCTATAGGAGGAAACTCATAAACATACAGATTGAAGGACAGATACGAGGGGCGGTAAATAAATTCTGCAATTCGGATATAAGGAAATGAGATATGAGGAAAAGTGTTTTATTATTTTTCACTATAACTACCCTCGACTTCAATGCACTTGCGCCACTTGTCTCTGAGGCTTCGAATTCCCGACAACCAGAAATCTCCCGACTGCTGTTTAATCCACTACTGGACGGCAAGCTGGACATCTCCATCGTCCCCAAACCGGCGTCCATACAGTGTAGCCTTGAGGTGGCGGAATAAAAAGTAGTCGCTAGGGGCCAGATCTGGACTGTAGGGGAGATGGTTGAGCTCCTCGAATCCGCACTCGCGCAGGGCAGCTTGTGCAACTCTGGCCTTGTGGACTTTATCGACGTTGAAGTCGATCATGGGGCGTGAGGTTTCTAGGGACCCAACAGGCAGACCTTGGTTATGGCCAAATTGTCGTGGATGATGTTGATAACACTTTCATGTGATATTCCAAGTTCTCGTTTGATTTCATCGACCTTCACCCGTCGATTTTCGAGGATCATCCCCTCCACACGGGCCACATTGTCCTCGTTGGTCACGTCTTCAAGGGACTCACGACCATGGCGGAACTCCCTATTCCAGCGAGCAATGGTTGCATAGGAAGGGGCGGTGTCGGTGTACACTGCAAACATGCGTTCATGGATCTCTTTTGCATTCTTGCCTTCCTTTGTCAAAGATTTGATAACTGCGTGGTGCTCAACCTTCTCGATTGTTGAAAAATTTGTTACTGACGATCTGCGATCAGCTACTGCTTCTTAAATAAACGAGGCATGAGCGTGCGGCTGCAGGTCCTGACTTGTCATAACTTGTCCTAACACCCTCACAAACAGCCATCCCCCTTCCTCTGTTTTGTCCTACCGATTCGCAAAACTTATTGACCGCCTTCAGAAACATCTCTTATTTTGGTTAGATGCGTGTAAAGTCCGCCAAGAGTACGAGTCCCTTCTGGACTTCGTCCTGAATATATCAATTCTTACCTTCCCTGACCAACCAAATCCGTGCCTTCGTTAAGGACAAGCGCTGCTCTACGTTCAAGGAATGCCTAGAAGAGGCTGATGTTTACGTAAGCAGTCATAACTTGTACCCCAAAGTTAATAAGAAGCTTCCCCCGTCTCCTTCCAACTTCAAGATTAATAATTACAGGACCCCTCCAAGAAAAACCCCATGACTAGTGAAAGTTCAAGGCCCCTCGAAACCTAGGAACCTCTCTCCTTCGGAACCAAGAGAGATTAAGCCCATAATTACCGCCCCCCCTCCCCCGCGTCGTTATTTCCCAGAAGGCAGATAATCTATTTTACGTGTGGAATAGAAGGTCATGTACGCACAAACTGCTCTCAAAATTCCAAAGTTAGAAGCATGTCCTCCCATTAGGTACACCAAGTTAGTGACACGCCTGCTCCTCCCCCGTCTCTTCAAGATACCACTACGTCTCTCTCGTTGACCAACAAATCCGGTCACCAAGTATGTAAATTTTCTCTTTAATAAGAGCTCCGTTTGAGTGTCACGAAATTTCCCATAGGACCTTAGGTTTCGCCCCCTTCGAATTACTGTATGGCCGTAATTTTCGAGGCCCCCTTGTTATTTTAAGGGAACTTTTAATCAACCTCTGTCTGAAAAACGAAATCCAATCCTCTATTCGTACTTCTTAGACCTCCGAAAGCGCCTCGAGATATGTGCTGACATCGCATACCAAAATGCTGAGGTAAATTTGGAGAAGTATCGAACTAATTTCGATTTAAAGGCGAAGGAAAGAAGATTTAAGCCTGGCTAGGAGGTGCTGTTGCTACTTCCCACGTAGATTAACAAACTCCTGAGCCAGTGGAACGGCCCCTTTTCTGTTCTAGAGGTAAAAGGACCAGTAGACTACCTTATTCGAACCCCCTCAAGAGATGTTTTTCCACATCAATATGTTGAAGAAATATCAAAGCCGTGAGTGTCACAACAATATTGTGGCCCTCGATGAAAAGACCCCGTTGGAAGCGGTGTATCCCTTGACCCCCTCAATGTCGTGCAAGTAGTATGCATTAAACAAGATGGTGATTACCCTATATCATTTTTACCTGAACCCCCGGAAACGTCATTCCCCGTGCTGGATGTCTCTCCCCAGGCTAGCGCCTCTTCAAAAGATTCAGCTGCAGCAGTTGCAAATTGGATTTAAAGATGTCATCTCCGAGAACCCCGGTTGCTCCAATCAATTTGAGTATAACATCGTCCCTACTACTCAAGAGCCTGTTCGCTCGAAAAATCAGATGGGCCCACAAGACGAAAAGGTCAGAGCCATTGTCTAAATGCCCCTTCCCTCCACAAAGAAACAGCTGAGGTCATTCATGGGATCGATCTCAATTCACCGTAGATTTATTCCTAACTTCGCGTCTATTTCCGCCCCTTTAAGTGCCCTCCTTCAGAAGAGATCGCTCGATTCCCTTTCATGGATTCCCGAAACTACTGTAAGGTTCCAGCAGCTCAAGGACACGCTAGCGTCCGCCCCCATTTTGAGAGTCCCTAACCCCTCCAAACTCTTCCGCATCCGGACGGGTGCGAGTGATGAAGGAATTAGATGAGTGATCCTCCAATACTCCGGCGAAAGTTAAAGCCACCCGTTGGTTTACGCGAGCCGAAAGCTACTGCCCCCCGAACGTAATTACTCGGTAATAGAACGGGAAGGTTTAGTTATAGTATGGAGTATTACCAAATTTAGCATGTATTTAATAGGGAAAGAGTTTATTGTCGAGACTGACCATCGCCCTTTGTCGTACCTCTGAAATACTGAGAGCAAGAACGGACGTATAATGCGATGGCTTTTGATAATCCAACAATATCAGTTTAAAGTTTTGTATATACGAGGTACCGAAAAAATTTATAGCTAATAATCTTAGCCGGAATCCATTAGCCGACAATGCTGGCTAATCCACTAAATTACAGGTCGCCTGTAAACCCATCAGCTAATCATGTATATATTATATTTTTTTAACTCTGCACATATATGTATGGTCCATGTAGATACTTATTTAATATAGTGCTTTTTGTGTGTTTTTGTTCCACTACCCTTTTAGACAAAGTTCTAATTTTGTTCCTTAATTTAAATGTATTTTTTTTGTCTACCCATTTTAATTAATTTTTGCTTAGATCGATTTCATAGCCTGTCGAATACGGGTCAGGTTCCCCCCCTTTTTTTAATCAGGCTGACGCCTTAAAAATAATTCTTCCTATCCAAATTTGCGATGTCCCTTGTTCTTCCCTCTCTCAGAAAAGTTCCATCGTATGGAAGGGAGGAATGTAGAAGAACGGCAAGCCTTTGAATTTGCGAAAGAGTCTCCCTTCGTCTAATCAAACCGAAGAAAATCTCCATCGATTACCTTTGAGGAAAAGAAGATTCCTCTTCGAGTGGAATTACGAGAATTCCGCATTCCCCGTCAAACGTCATCTTTGAATTTGGCTATCTTCATCGGAAGGTTGGTTCGAATCGTGCACCACCTGCCTCATTCGGATCGTGCCCCACTCGCTCCATCGCAAGAAAGACCTTCCTCGAAGTCATTGACACGTAAGACTGAAACTCCTTCCATTATTAGTAGTCAAGTTCTCCCTTTTGATATGAGCCTAGTAACATTAATCAATTAATTCCATTTGAGAATCCCTCCTCATAATAATTATCAAGAGACTATTTTAATTTAAATAATTTCCTTTTGCCTATTATTATTCTTATTTTGATCTGTGTAAATAGAATTATACTTTGTTCTTTCATCTTTAACTAAACTTGAACGATACTCTCGGTCTATTCAAGTAAATCTCGCCAACCATTTATACACTCTGTCTGATTATTAATGATTTGAAACCCAACGCCGCAAGTGTGACCTCCTAGTTGGTCGTTAATCCCTGCGAACAGTCCTTCAACGGTTCGCGTTGCAGTAGGTGATTAAGTCACCCTCCACATAATATAGGAGTGGTGTATGGTATAGATTGGTTGTACCACGACACACGTCTACATGAGCGATGCGTATGACCGAAGCGTTGGCAGTAGTAAAGCACACTTCACAGGCAGTGGTACGAATGCCTTCACACGGTAGCGATACCAATTGGCATGCACTGACTCAGGGAACTTGTCACAGTTGAATATGAGCAAGAGCATAGTCGGTGAGTCTCGTAGCACCTCCCTGTTTTCTCTAAGGTTATATCATCTATGGAGGAATTCTTTAGTTTCCTTGCATAAACTACTTGTTTCACGAAGTTCATGGTAAGTGCTGCGTGACACTGGCAGGAGTGCCATCAAGTGTCCGATGGGTACTATTAATGGCCGCCTAAGAAGCATTCTACGCATTCGCCAGAAAACTCCCGTCCGCAAAACTGGTCACCTTTACTCTCTACCAATCACAGTAGCTAGTGCTCTCCTTTGATGCATCATGTTGCCCTTGGCCAACATGATACCATCAGTGGAGCGAGTAACGAGAAAGCTCTTGAAGCCAGCAGGCTCAAAAACGCCAAGTAATCTCCGAATGAAGGACCCTGACGTAATCGAGGCTCCGCTCTGCGCGCTTTTGGCCTTTGTCTGGTACTCAGCACCTGGGGAGCACTGGACTGGACCAGCCAATTTTGGCTGCGTCAGTGTGCTTAGTTCGAATTCCACCCAAGAACGGAATTTGTCGAATTAGGAAATAACTTTTTCTGAAGAAAAAATTATCTTTTTTTTCTGTTTCTTGCGGTATGCTGGATTTATTTCATCATTCTCTCGCGCTCATGAAAGATATACATTGTATATTCACCGCGTGCTTACCTAAATTTCTCCTTTGTCCTTTGAATTCTTAATTAATTTCTCTCTCTTTCACAGTCCTGATCGACATTGCGAAGCGTGCCCTAAAAGCTTGTCTATTCAGAAGATCTGTTGGTCTTCCCCGTAGCTGACTGATCTAAGGCTCGGCTCAATTGAGATCACAGCGGTTGCTCGCTGCCTCAGTGTGCTTCGTTCGAATCCCGTCCCACCCACTACGGAATTTTTCGAATTAGGAAATAACTTTTCTGTTGCTTGAGGAATGCTTGATCTATTTCATCATTCTTTCGCGCTCATCAAAGATATACGATATATATATATATATATATATATATATATATATATATATATATATATATATATATATATATATATATATATATATATATAAAATGCAAATTTTCTTCAAGACCATTGTGTATTTCGCCTTAATTAATTTCTTTTGGCCACTTTCTTTTTTATTTTATCTTGTAGATGGTGGATCACTTGTTCTGTATTCATGTCTCTTTTAAATGAATGTGTTTGGTCAAAAACAAACTAAATTGCTGAGTTTTCAATTATCTTCGGAGCGTTTTGATATGTTCTTGCCTCCTTTACCGATGTAATGAGGGGAGTGAGGATCTGACAGAATGAAAGAATTGAACATTGGACATTGGACATTGGACATAAAAAGTAGAGAAACTAGATAGATAGAGAAATAGTTAGTTGAGAGGTTTAGTGGTGAAACTTGGGAATAAGGGATAGATAAGATAGTTAGGTCCCTGGGAAAAGGGTATCTCTGTGTTTCTTTTCGCTTGTGTATTTGTTGTTTCACTTTCATCTTTGTTATTTTAGCTTCGAAGCCTTTAAAGTTTCCCTAACATTTTTGTCAGTCTGATATATATATATATATATATATATATATATATATATATATATATATATATATATATATATATATATATATATATATATATATATATATATATATATATATATATATATATATATATATATATATATATATATATATATATATATATATATATATATTTTAATTTGATCAAATTCTATGACTATTAGTTTGTACAAAAAAAAACCCAATTGTACATAGTAGCTTTCAAGCCTTTTTTGTCTGTATTCCGTGACTTTGTCGATTGTTTTTGGTATCTTTGGGGTATATTGCTTATCCGGTAGTTTTATGCGCAAATCGTGTCTTGGTTGTGCCGCGCAGCTCTTTTGCTGCTGCTGGGGAATCTTTTCCGAGCCTGGTTCCGTAGTAGGTCGGGAATTCCGAAATGATTCCTGATGAAATCTGGGTCAGAATTCCTCTCTACCTTCTGCTAAATATTGAGGACCCTGGTACCTAGGTCTTTGTTTATCTCCCTGATGTTGGCTTCTTCTTGTAGTGTCTGTTGGGGTTTTCTGTCTTTTCTCCTAACGTTGTTTATTATTAAGAGTGCTTTATTTTGCGATCTTTGTAATTTCATAATCCATGTCTTTGTAATGGTCGCTAATGGCATGGGTGGATACAGTATTTTTGGTCTGATATAGGCAGAGTAAATTTTCGTTTTATTGCTTGTTCTTAGGTTTCTGAATCGATATAATTCTCTTATATCCTGACACGTACGTGAAATTATGCCGTTTATTTGGTCCTTATATCCCCTGGCATTTATTTTTAAGACTAGCACTGTGCCTGCTCTATTGTATAGATATCTCTCATCCATTACATAAATTGGTGCTAATTTATTTTTTTTGACTGGAATGATGGTAATTCAAATTAGTTGCGATTTTACAGCGGTGTTCGGAAGTATTTAGAGTCTCTATTTCATATGCCGTCATCCTTGCCATTGTCCTTTAATTTTTATATGGGGAGACCACAATCTATGTCACGTCGTCGGCGAACTGGATATGCAAAGATTCCTCTAGCCTAGACTAGGGAGGTCTCTAGTGAATATCGAGTAAAGCAGTTGGCTCAAACACCCACCTTGGGGAAAGCCCTCTTCTAGTTGAAATTCTGGTCCTTGGTACTCCCCGATCTTGATGAATGCTCTTCTGTCAATGACGTAATCATAGGTTTTTTCTCCAATCAATACTAGATCATCGTGTTTCTTTTCTTTTTCTATTTGTGCTAGTTTCTCTGTTATCATCGCCAATGGTGTGTTCGTACCTTTCTGCCTTCTTAATCCGCGTTGTTGACGGTTGTGCAGATTATTGGCGTCCAGGTAGGATTGCGCTCTGTTGGCGATGATTTTTTTTTTAATTTTTCCTCCAAATTCGAGGAGAGAGATCGGGCGGTAGTCTGCTGGGGAGATTGGGGATTTCTTCGACTTAAGAATGAATATAATTTTTTATATTTTCCAGACATCGGGATAGTATCTAGTATTGAGGGCCGCGTTCATATTGTTAATTAATTCTTGTTTTATGTTGGGTGGAGCGTTACTAAAATTTGCTTTCGTTAAGCCTGAGTATCCTGGGGCACGCTGCTTAAACATTTTGGGGATTTCGTTTAACTCATGTAGAGAGATCTTTTTCCCAAAGCCCACCATGGGTCTTTTCGCTGTAACGTTATTGAACGGATATGTTCGTTCTATTACTTCGTTCAACTGGTCTATTATCCCGTTCCCGAATTCTGTGTCGAAATTTTCCTCTTCTTCTTCAGGGGATATTTTAAATATATTAGAAGAGTATTCCCTAAATTCTAGTTCTATCTCTTATAGTTCAGTGATCCAGATTCTTGATGTTCGCTCTTTTGTTTGCTGGCTTTCCTCTGAACCTCTTCACTCTTTGCCAGAACGTTCTGGGGTCCTTTTCCTCATCGAGTCCTTCAATGAGTTGGTCCTAAATTTCTGCTTGTTGCTGTATGATCAGTTGGTGGAGGTGTTCTTTTGTTTCATGCCTCATCTGGTGGAGGTCCTTGTTTGGTCCCCATCTGTTGATTGCGTCCACTAAGCCTCTGTATTCTTCTTGAATAGCAATCATTTCCGGTGTCAATTTTGAAGCTGGTAGGGTATTATATTTTATTTGTGTATAGTGTTCCTATCTGCCTCCAATATTATCGTTGTAAGGTGGTTTAATTCTTCATCAATTTCTTCCGGTGTAGCTTCCTCTAGGCTTGCTGGGACGTAGTTCTGGCAAACGGCCTGGTAGGCCTCCCAGTCTGCTCGCGCATATGACTTCTTTTCCCTTATTGGTATTTGAATTGGGCTTGTTGAGACTGTGATGGTTAAAGCTTCGTGGTCGCTGGGTATCACAGGTCCGAGGGCGATGTGATAGTTGTAAGGAAACCTTAAGCTTGTTAATACTATGCCGGGCTTAGTTACATACCTCGCTGAGTAATAGGTCGGGAACTCTGGTCCAATGCGCACTGCTATGTTTCGCTCTAGTAGAAGTTCCAAGTTTCGTCCCACCGCGTTGGTTCTGGTGTACTCAGCGGCCCTGCATCTTGGGTTTAAGTCACCGGCGAACATCACCGTTTTCTTTGGGAAACAGTTTCAAGAAGTTGCAGATAGAAATGTACCCTCTTCTTGGGGGTTGGTACCCAGTATCAATAGTTAGGGACCCTATGGTAGTTTGTACCTCTATTGCTACGTATGACTCATCTAATGGGGGTAGAAGTTTGAGCATGAGGCCATTTCGGATTACTATCGCCGCACAGTCGAAGGTCTCATCTGTATGGCTTGTTGTATAAACTTGGTATCTAAATATTTTCATGTCTTTGTTTTTTTGTGTTGATACCGTGTTCGGATATTAGAATAATATCTGGGTTAAGGTTCTGAATTATGTTTCCATACTCGGAACTTTTTCTTGTCCAACCATTTACATTCATGTATATTATTTTTAGGTTTCTATTTGCAGTGTCCATTTTGTAGAATGTGTCTTCTGTTTTCTTGTTGTTTTGTTTTATCTTGATTGTACCTTTTTTTAGTCTTCTCTTCTGTCTTGCTTTGAACC
This sequence comes from Ceratothoa steindachneri, assembly GCA_963969495.1. Taxonomy (NCBI): domain Eukaryota; kingdom Metazoa; phylum Arthropoda; class Malacostraca; order Isopoda; family Cymothoidae; genus Ceratothoa; species Ceratothoa steindachneri. The sequence goes on from OZ018327.1 coordinate 64,020,188, forward strand.
TGTGGCCTGGCGAGGGGGTGTTCTACATTTACGTTTCGCTTTTTAATGTTTTAATGTTTTAATCTTTGCTTGATAAAGGGCCTCTTCAACCTGATTCTCTGGCATTTGATCCTCGTATTGCCATTTAATTTTCTCGTTTATAATTCCCTCGGTGATGGCCTTAACATGGTGTTCCTTGGGATAGAAAGTGTTCCCTATAGCGAAAAGTTTGAAATTTATCCTTTTTGCATTAATCTGTTGTTTTTTCTCCTCGGGGTAGACGTCGTGGATCTTTTCCTCTTTTGGCTGTTGGTCCTCTTTTGGTCCCTGGTTGCACATTCTGAGGTTTATTTTATTATTTGTTCCTACTCTGTCTCTGTTTACATCACCTCTGCATTATTATATTGTTTTTCTTGTTTCTTGCTTGTTTCCGCGTTCTTTCTCGATTCATGTGCAGCAATTCTTGGATATCTGCAGTTGGAGGCGTTTCTTCCTGCTTGAGTTGGTAGTTGAGCCTGGGTGGGTTCAACGAGTTTAACTTTCAGAACTTTCAGGGACGTTCTGTCTTGAACGTCCCTGGTCTTGATAGGTTCGCAATGTGGGCGTAATAAATACAGGTCATTATCTGCGTTGAGTTTTCGTTTTCTACGTGTAGCATAGTACTGCGTTGAGTTTTCGTTTTCTACCTGTAGCATAGGGCTGTCCTTGGTTGTTTCTGCCTTGGATGCTTTCGCCACCTGGGCGTACGTGTTTTTCTCCTTCTGTTCTTCTTCCTGTATTTTATCGTCTTTTTTACTTTTTATTATGTTTTTTTTTAAGGACATGTCATTGCGAGGGTGCGGTGGTCTCCGCCGCAATTCAGGCACCTTTTTCACTCGCTATTGCAGCTCCTCCAATTATGGTCCTCCGCAATGAATTCAGAGCATTTTTCGGTCTCTTGTTTGCCTGCTCTTGTGGGGTGGTCGTCCATGCGGTAGCATCTGAAACAGATCTGAATTTCTGTGAACTCCTCCCTCTCTATTTAATTGGGAGTGATCCTCAAATTGAAAGCCAATAGTCCTGTCTCAGTGGCTTTTTGAGCCATACCCGTATCACTAAATACGACTTTAAAGACATGTGTATGTTCTTTAAATTTGATTACTCCAATCACTGTAGCCCAGCTGTGGTTGGTTTCAATTTCTCTTTTTAGTTCTTCAGTGTCATGAGACCCGACCCATGGGTCTAGACGTCTACATATAACGCTTCTATGCGTCAGTATTTGGGGAGGGATTTTGGGAGCTAGTCCGATATTTTTCAGAACGTCCACTGACTTTTGTGCCATCAGGGCTTCGACGTCCATCTCATTTTAGGACAATGCTACATAGCCTTGGGGATTATCAATTGATCTAACCAAAGGCAATGTTGAGTTGGGAATATATTGTTGAAAATACTTTCCCTCTGTCGGGCTTTTCCCTGATTAGGGCTTTGAGAGGGATCCTTGTAGTTTCCCGCATGTTTGTAGTGGATTTAGTGAACCATGATACCCTTACAATTGTATAAATAGAGGACAAAGGAAAGAGGGGAACATCATAATTTTATATAGAGACCTTGTTGGATAGAGGGGGGTATAGAAAGATGTGGAATAAAAAAAAATTATATGTCCTTGTCCTCGTACCTTTCTTATGAGTTTTCTTCTTTGATTAGGATATAGCCCGTTAGTTATTTCCTTACGATTGGTCACTTGCACTGTTTGGTAAGGGGTACGTGTAAGTCGATTGTTAATTATTTACACACAAGTCTCCGGTGGTGAGCTTATGTAATTAAAAGCATTTGTTTTTCGCTTTGTTTATTGAAGCGTACCGGTGGGAGCACTGATTCTAACGGTTGAATGAATTTAATCACTTGAGGAGAATAAACATGGAGTTCACTAATTTGATCACTTGTTTGTCAATTTAGGGCAATCGGTCCCACTTTAGTATTAAAGGCACCAGGCGAACAATGTTTGTTAATGTTTATTTAACGTGTTCACTATTTATACTACTTTCAGAGTTTTGCGAGCATCTGGGCACTTATCTAATATTAATTCACTTCTGCGCTGAATATTTTATATCCGTATTAGGCAATATCTTATTTATGTATTTATTTTTGGGGGCACTTTTGTCGCTACGGTTTTTCACTTCGAGTTCTCGTTAAAGTCAATAAATCCTTGAAAATAAGTAACACTTCTATGTGTTATGGAAGGTAAAGAACAGGTTGTAACTGTTTAATAACTTCCTTTATCGATTCTTCGAGATCCGCGGGAGTAGAATTCCACAAGTGTATAAGTAAATCAGAATGAAGGAAAACTATTTTTGAAGGGTAATTATTCCTCCTAGGTTGAGCATAACGTTAGAGGAAACGGGCCAGACCGGTGAGTGGAATTTTAAAATAATTTTAATGTTCGATTCCAGGTTGTCGCTTGACTGTTGACGGCCAGCTTATCTTCGTTTATTAATATGGCTTCTAAGATGTTCAGCCTATCTTTATTAACCTCTTTTCTTTTAATAACGGTGTTTTCAGCTAGCATATCTCTCGTTATGTTAATGTTATGAGCACTCTCCATATGATTTTTAGGCCCTCCGCTCTGCAGTTGCATAGTTAAACGTCTCGAAAGTGTAGTAGTTGCCATGCTAATATATTTTGATTTGTTATAAATCTTAGTCTTTATCGGGGCAGATGAACTCGTAAACGATGTTGGTTGACTTGAGATTCGAGGAGTTTAGGTAGCTGTTGTTTTTTATCAGGAGATTGCTGCTTTTTGTTGTTTTATAATAAATGATGAGATGAATTTTATCCGTTTGATTTTTAACCTTGATGTTACGATTAATAATCTCCTTGATGTTTTTTTTCATGTATTTTATAGGCCGTGGACATCTGGTTTCTGTAATACACTTTGATGTTGTTGACTTCTCCCTGATTACTTTCAGTTTTATCCGTATCTCTGAAATGATTATTTTAAAAGGATTGGATTTGTTTGTCAATCATACTGTTTGAGAAACCGTTGTTTACGAGTGTTTGTTTTACTCTTGCTATCTCTTGGTGGAAAAGTTCTCATGTAGAGAAGCATTTATATGTTCGGCGGATGTATGAGCCGATTACTCTTATTTTATACCTTTTGAGGGCATTCACTCTCCGCATTGAGGCATCTTCCCATGTCCGTACTTTTTCTATGTACTTTAGTGATGTAGCTACCATTGATGTTTTGAACCATAACATCCAAGAAATGGGGTTTATTCCCGTGCTCAATTCATAAGTGAATTTTAATACGTAGGTCTCCTCAAATTCACTTATGAATTCACTTATGAATTGAGCACGGGCAATAATCACTTGCCCATGAAGGAATGAGCCTTGGCAAGCTCGTATGACAGCAGCAGAAATTGAAAATATTAACAGCCACGAGGTCCGGTGGAAAATCCGCACCAATCAGGAAAAGTTCAAAGTAGTCCCCATAGGCAGGAGACTACTTTACGACGTCAAGCTGTGGGATAGATGTTATCCCTACACCACGGAGTGAAATGTACTCGGAATGAAGATTACTTCATCCAGGTACAAGAAGCACGCCCAAAAAAGAATCACCAAGGCCACTGCTGCAGTCAAAACTCTATACATGTTCAGAACTCTTCGTGAAAGCAATTGTAAGATCGACGCTGCTATAACCCGCCTCCGTCCTCTCGTGTGTCTCGAAGACACAAAAGAGGAAACTACAAGTGTTGCAGAATAAATGTATGTACCTAATTACAAGTACATAAAGACATGAGAGAAGACGCCAGGAACCTATGCACCGGGAGGCGGGGTTAAGTCCTATTAAAATTGCCATAGTAGAACGGGCAAGGAATATGGAGGAAATGGTTAATCGTAAATTGGACAATAACATCGTTTAAATCATTGACCAGAACAGAAGAGGAATAAGTCGAGCCAGATTTCCAAGCTCCACCGGGGTTTTAGCTGGCTGAGCAGAAGTGCCGTTCTACACATGAGAATAGACGTTTTTTACCCTAAACTAAATAAAAAACCCGACCAAGAAAAGATTACCTAATTGTGAAACCTCACCAATTTCAACAAACTCACCGATGAAGACCCAAATTTACCGAAGAAGACATCCACGAAAAAACAAAAAACACGAATTACACTCACTACAAGATATACGAAAAAAAGACAAAGGCACTAAGCACAACACTAAAGTAATTAATGAAGTAATTTTTACCAGAACAGCAAATGCGCATATCATATACAAGGACATTAATTGTTTTTCGAAGACAAACGGCTTGAACACCATATTATATATATATATATATATATATATATATATATATATATATATATATATATATATAAACTAACTCAAAGACAACAAAGGAACCACAAAGCCAAAAATACTTAAAAGCGATAGCCCTGATCACCAGGCACTAGCATCTCTTTGCACCCTAGCACACTTCTTTCTCTTTTCACCACTTGTCTATTTTCCGCTATTTGTCCACACACCGTTTCTTTATCCCCTACCCACACGTACTCTTACAACAACAGCAATTCTTTCATTCTGTCAGATCCTCACTCCACTCATTACATCGGTAAAGGATGATCGAATAAAATCGAAAGCTCAGCAATTTAGTTTGTTTTTTACCAAACACATTCATTTAAAAGAGAGATGAATATAGGACAAGTGATCCACCATCTACAAGATGAAATAAAAAAGATAGTTAGAAGAAGAGAAAGTTGCCAAGGGGAATTAATTAAGGCGAAATACACAAGTCTTCAATAATATTTGCATTCAAGAAAGACTGCTACCTAACTGCACTAATATATATATATATATATATATATATATATATATATATATATATATATATATATATATATATAATATTTATATATGTATATATATATACTTTTCAATAGAATTAATTTACTTTTCTTTGGGGGGTTAATTTAGTGAACAAACAAGCAAGGAATCCTACATAAATAATCTTGATCAAAGATGAGGGGCGAAAAAATGCACCCATCGCTATTATTTTAGTAAATGTACGAAAATCAGAAAAGAATTAATAGCGGAACACCATAACAACTTCAACATGTCCAAATTCCCTCATATTAAGTGACTCCAACCACATAGGAAATTCAATTTATCGGATATGCCACAAGTCGGGCTACGGCCTTGCCGAACCGAACCAATACCTCCGATTTGAGCAAAGTTAAGACACAACAGACATGGTTAGTCACCAGGTCGAGATTTGGGTTGACGTTATGGTGTCTGCTATAGGCTGTAGATACCAGTGCCTCGGATCCCACGTTAAACTGTAGAGATAAAAGACCTCATAAAAGGGCAATCCAGTCTCTCTTCACGAAAGGGAGAGGAGGGGCATAATTGGACTCAAACCTCCCCGTTGCGCAAAGCCGCCACATAAAATGTCTTTTTAATGGAGTGAAAATAACGAGTATTAGTGGAATGAGACTGATCAACCGAGTATTAGGTGGTGTTGGTGCACTTAGAATCCCTTAAGAAGAAATTCTAAACTTCATTATGGACTCTAGGAACTTTGATCCTACGGCGGGGGGGGGTTAGGGGGGGGGAGGGCATATTAAACGCTTATTTTTAGGCGTCAAATAAATTAGAAATGTTTAGGAAACGGGTTAATTCATAGTTCTAATAAAAAATCCAAGATATATACTCGTATTTAGAAATACTCATTTTGCCATTGATGGTAAATGTAGTTATTATCATTATTATTATCCCTTTTAATATTATTATTTTATATTATTATTATTATCATCATTCTTATTATATTTTATTATCATTATTATTTTATTTTTAGTATTATTATTACTATTATTATGAAAATTAATGTTATTATTATTATTATTAATGCTATTATTATGAAAATTAATGTTATCATTATTATTATTAATGCTATTATTATGAAAATTAATGTTATTACTATTAAGAATATTAATGTTATTATTTTGCATAAAATTAGGTACATATCTGAGTGTTCACTTATTCCAGACCTTCGTAACCTATCGTACGAGGAAAGGCATAACACGCCAAACTTATTTGAAAATATTAATTTTGAATTACTCGTAGAATGAATGCTTGAATGTAATAACAAGATATGGTTTTAAACTTAAAATGAAAAGTTTCCGTTCAACAATCGAGGTAATTTCTTCATTTATAAGATAACCTCAAAATGGAATTGTCACATAACTATTGCATTGGAAGTCCTTCTGTTAGTTTTTTTTTTAAGAATCTATTATATAAGCACTCCTTGAATCTTTAAAGGAGTAAAAGGACAAGGAAAACATACTTTAATGTTCCAATCGTAGGATACCAGGAAAAAAAAGAGGGTTAGTAGTACGGACTTTGAGTTAGCCACTTAAATCACTTGCTTCATAAAACTTTTGACAGACATGAATGTCTTCGACAACCAATTGCGATCCCGAAGTTTCTTCAGAATGGCTCAAACTTTCGGAAGAAACTGAGGATGTAAGAGACTAATTCATACGGGACCGTACCTGTAAATAAATGTGCGGCCTTTTTCATCTCCAGTTTTATTTACTGATTCTGCCACGACAAGAGAGAGTCGACTACCGGATCTTTGCTCGCCTGTAATTATCTAATTATTCTTCTTTTGTTCATTAATATTCCTTCTTTTTTTCATTTTGTTTTAATTTTTGTTTTTCCTTTAGTTTTTCCTTCCATTTTTCTCCTTTTTGTTTTTTGAGGTTTCTTCCTTTTGGTTTTCCTCGTTTTTCCCCCTTTGTTTTTCAATTTTATTTATTTTCTTTTGTTTTATCCTTTTTGTTTTTTCTATTTCTTTTGTTTGTTTTTTTGTTGGTTTTTCTCGTTTTTCTTTATATTTATTTCTTGGTTTTCTCTTGATTTTTTCTTGAAGATTTTCATGATAGATTTCCTTGATGTAATTTTTTTGAAAGTTTTTCCCAATAGTTTTCTTTCTTTTTTCTTGATGTATTTCTTTGATGTTTTTGCTTGTTTCTTTTTGTTTTTTTCATGATGGTATTTACTTATGGTTTTTTCATGATGGTATTTTTCTTGATATTTTTTCTTGATGATATTTCGTGATGATATTTTCTTGGTGGTTTTCGTGATGATTTTTTCTTAATGTTATTTCTTGTTTTTGTTTTGCTTGATGGTTTCCCTCGATTCCTTTTTTATTGGTGTTTTTGACGGGTTTATATTATGGGGGGTGGGAAGGGTTTTTGTTGTATTCTTAATGAATTTTCTTGATTGTTTTTCTTGATGATATTGTTGGTAGTTTGTTATGTTTATTCTGCTTTTCTTGATTCTTTTTTTCTAAATGTTTTCAATGTTTTCTTATGATTTATGCTTATGTTCTTTTGTTTGATTAATGTTTTTCTTGATGGTTCTTCTTTTTTTATCTTAATATTTTCTTAATATTTTAATTTTTTCTTAGTGTTTCCTTGATTATTTTCTTAATTAATGTTGATATTTTTTCTCGATATTATTTCTTGATCTTTTCTTGAAGACATTTTCTTGATGGTTTTTATGATGATTTTATTGATTTTTTGTTTTTCATGGTGGTTTTCTTGTCTTCTTTTGGTGTTTTTCTTCTTGTCCGTGTATTTCTTGTTTTTTATGATTTTCTTGATATTTTCCTAATATATATATTTGTTTCTTGATAATTAATCCTTGATGGTTTTCTTAATGTTTTGGGGGGTCGCCTTTGCAGGATATTTATTTTGTGTTTGTTTTTATTGGTGTTTTTCCTTATTGGTTTTCTTGATGATTTCGCTTGATGGTTTTTGGTGCGTTTTCGTGATGCTTATTTTCGTGATAGTTTTTGTATGATATTTCTTAATGTTTTATTTTACTGGAGGATTTCTGGCTTCTTTTATCTTGATGTTTTTGACGTTTTTAAGGTGTTTTCTTGATATTTTTAGTTTATTGATGTTTTATCTGTTTTTTATTCTTTTTGCTTAATATTTTTTCTAGACGTTTCAATCATTTTTTTCTTGGTGGTGTCTTATTGATGGTTATTTCTTGATGTTTTTCCATGATGGCATTTTCTTGATGTTCCTTCTTTATACTTTTTCTTGATATTTTTGTTCCTTTTTCTTAGATGTAGGGGATTTTTTTCCTAATGGCTTATATTGTTATTTTTTGGCGGGTTCTTCTTTGTTTTTTCTTGGTGTTTTTCTTTATATTTTGTCCTGATGAGTTTGAATGATAGTTTTCTTCATGTTTTTAATATTTTCTTGTTTTTTAAAAAAAATTCTTGGTGGTTATTCTAGGTGTTTTATTCTTGATGTTTTTCATCAATGATTTCTCGTAATAGTTATTTTTTGATAGATTGTTTTATGGTTTTGCATGATTTTTATTATTGATGTTTTTATTCATATTGTTTTTGCTTGGAGATTTTTATTCATCTTTTTCAAAATGTTTACCTTGATAGCATTTTCTGAAATTTTCTTAGGGGACTTTCGGGGCAGGTTTGACGGTTTTGCTGTTTTTTTACTTGAAGTTTTTTTCCTTGATGATTTTTTCTTGATGCTTTTTCTTGTTAGTTTTGCGTGATGATTTTTAAAAGTGTTTTTTCGTCTTTTTTGTGTGTTTTATATTTTCATTGATTTGTTTTTCAAATGTTTTTCATGATTTATTGCTGACTTTTCCCGATGTCTTTTGGTGGCTTTTCTTTGATGTTGTTTTAATTTCTTTTTGTTTATCTGATAGTTTTCTTGTTCTTTTTCTTAATGATTTTACTTGATGTTTTTTCTGTGAAGATTTTGGGCTAGTTTTTTGGCGTTTTTTTCGTGTTTTCTTGTTAGCTTTTTGGGGGGGTTTTCTTGAAGTTTTTCTTGAGATTTTACTTAATGGTTTATATTGATTGCTTTCAAGGTTTGTTCAATTTTTTCTTGTTTGTTTTCAGGATGTTTTATATGAGATTTTTCTTAATGGTTTATAATGATTGCTTTCAAGGGTTATTCAATTTTTTCTTGTTTTTTTTTCAGGATGTTTTACATGAGATTTTTCTTAATGGTTTATATTGATTTCTTTCAAGGGTTATTCAATTTTTTCTTGTTTTTTTCTAATTTTTTTTGGGAGGGTATTTTTCCTTATAGTTCTGAGTGATAATTTTCTTGATGTTTTCTTGTTGTTTGCTCTTTATTTAAGTTTAATGGTTTTTGATATGTTAAATTCTTGATGTATTTTTCTTAGTAGTGTTTTCTTGATAGTGATTTCATGATCGTTTTTCTTGTTTTTGAAGTTTTGCTCTTGATTCTTTTTTCTTTGATTTTATTTGTTTTATTGCTTTTTTAGTTTTTCTTGAGTTTTTTATGCTTGTTTTCAGGTGTGTTTATTAATGTTTTTCTTGGTAGTTTTTATTAATAATTTTCTTAATGGGTTTTCTTGATAGTATATTCTTGTTTTTCTTGATGTTTTCTTTTTTTTCTTCGCGTTTTACCTTTGTTTTATAAATAGTGTTTTCTTAATGTTTTAGAGGGTTTCTCTTGTTTTCGGTTGTTTTTTTTCTGCCGGGTTTTTCATTATGGTTTTTCTTGTTTGTTCTTGAAGTTGTTTTGTTAACGTTTTTCCTGAAGGTGTTTTTTGTTTTTCTTGAGATTTTTTCTTGATATTCTTCTTGGTGGTTTTGATGAATAGTTTTCTTGATTTTATTAATATTTGTTTTCTTCTGTTTTTTTAATTCTTTTTTTAGATGTTTGTTTTCTTGATGGTTATGCCTTAATCATTTTTTAGATGTTTTTGTTGTTTTTTTCTTGATTCCTTTTTCTTTTTTTCTTTGTTTTATATTTTAGGTTTTTGAATTTTGATTAATATTTTTATGATGGTTTTCCTAATATTATTTCTTGTTTTTTCTTGATAGTATTTTCTTAGTTTTTGTTGATGTGTTTTGGTTGTTTATCAAAGCTGATTTTTCTTTGTCGTTTTACAGTGTTTTCTTGATGGTTTTTCTTGTTTATTTCTTGAAGGTGTTTTTTTAATATTTTACCTAACGTTTTTTGGGGGGGTTTTATTGATTTTTCTTTTATAGCGATTTTTATCTTGATTTATTGTTTATGTTTTTTCTTGATGTTTTTCCATAATGTTTTAGCCGCTGGGTTTCCTTGATGGCGTTTCCGTCGTAGTTATTTTCTTGATGCTAATTCCTTGATGTATTTTCCTGTTTTTTTTTGTATTCTTTTTCTTGGTGATTTTCTGGATGTTTTTCTCGATAGTTTTAATGGTATTTGCTTGACGCTTTTTCTTGATGTTTTTTCTTAGTTTTTTCTTTCGTGGTTTCTTTTCTTAATGTTTTTTTTCTTTTTTTATTAATGGTCTTTTCTCGATTTTGTTTCCTTAATGGTTTTCTTGATTTTTGGGGGGTTGCTTATTGTTGTTTTTTTATCTTGAAGTTTTTTCTAGATGGTTTTCTGAATGGTTTTCTTCGTGTTTTTTTTTCGACTTTTTTTTATTTTTTCTTGATTTTTGACCGCGATTTTCTAGAAGGTGTTTTCCTGATAGTTTTTTTTTGATAGGTTGTTCTTGATGTTTTTCTTGAATGTTTTTTTCTTGATGGCGTTTATTTGAAGGTTTGTAATGATGTTTTTTTCCTTGTTTTTTCTTGTTGCTCTTTTTTATGTTTTTCTAGTTGTTTCACTCTTGATGGTTTTCTTGATAATTTTCGTTATGCTTTTTTCTTGATGACTTGTTCCTTTTGGTTTTCGTTGATTTTTTTGTCGGTTTTTCCTCCTGTTTTATTGACGAGATTTTCTTTGTTTTTTTCCTTGATAGCGTTTTCTTTATATTTTTCTAGGTTTTATTTGCTTGAGGTTTTTCTTGTTGTTTTTCTTGATTCTTTTTTCTTGAAGTTTTTTCTGGATATTTTATTTCCTGGTGTTTTTCATGGTGGTGTTTTCTTGATGGTTATTTTTTAATCGTTTTTATTGATATTTTTAAGTGTTTTTTTAAATTTTCTTTTTGATTAATTTTCTTTAGGGATTTCTTGATTTGGGAAAGGTGGGGGTGGTTCCCTGATGATTTATCATGCTGGTTTTTCTTGGTGTTTTTTATTGGTTTACTTTTATCATTTAGTGTTTTCTTTATAGTAATTTCTTAATTTTACTTGATTGGTTCTCGTTGTTTTTATTAACGGTTTTTCCTGGTCCTTTGTTTCTTGGTGAGGGTTTGTTGAAGTTTATTTCAGAGAATTTTCATGTTTTTTCCAAAATGATTTTCTTAATAAATAATAATAAATAAATACTAAGTCTTTTGTAATGCGCTCTTCAAGGCGTGAGGCCTTCCCAGAGCGCACGTTGTGCTGAGATGAAAATGGAAATTCAATGGAAATTCAAGAGGGGGGAGAAGGCAATACTGAAAAGATGCGTTTTCAGGAGACGCTTAAATGTGGTAAGAGAGGGAGAAGACCTGATTTTAGCAGGAAGAGCATTCCACAACTTAGGGGCGTAGATTGAGAAGCAGCAGTCCCCCATTGAGCAGAGGGATGAACGAGGAATATTCAAAAGAGATGCATGTGATGACCGAAGGGCCCAGAGGGACATGGCGTGGCGAGAGGGCAGAAGAGAGGTAAGACGGGGCCTTGTTGTTTAGGGCCTTAAATGTGAAGAGAAGTATCTTGAAGTGATTACGGGATCTGACAGGGAGCCAGTGCAGTTCATGCAGCAAGGGTTTCGAGGAAGAGATGCGAGGGTGACGGAGGAGAAGCCGGGTGGCATAGTTCTGTACAAGTTGAAGGGGGCGGAGAGAGGAGGATGGCAGATTCACAAGCAGAGAGTTACAGTAGTCAAGGCGTGAGGTGATGAAGGTATGAACAGCAGCCTCAAGACTTTGACGATCAAAGTGAGAGCGAATGCGAGAGAAGTTACGAAGGAAACATAGAGAGAATTTGCTGACATTGCGGATATGAGGCTTAAAGGAGAGATGCTCATCAAAAACAACACCCAGATTCCTAACACAGTCACAGAAAATGATAGTATTACCGCCCAGAGTAAGGGAGGGAAAGAGAGATTAAGATTTTTTGACAAGAGCAGGGGTGCCGACGAGGAGGGCCTCAGTTTTGGAGTGATTAAGCCTGAGGAAGTTGGTAGAGAGCCAGTCAGAAATGGAGGAGTAGGCAGCCAGGAGGTCAGTGATAGAGTAGGCAAGAGACGGGGGGGATGAGGAAACGAAAATTTGAGTGTCATCAGCATATAGGTGGAAGGATAGACCAAGTATTACGGAGAAGGAAACTAAGATGGAGAAGGTAGATACGAAATAGTAGAGGACCAAGGACAGAGCCTTGTGGCACTCCAAAGCGAATGGGGGTAAAGTCGGATGAAACGTCGTCAATCACAACGGATTGGGTGCGAGGCGAGAGGTAAGAGCGGAACCAGTCAAGCACGGTGCCTGATATGCCGAGGAAAGAGTGGAGACGATCAAGTAGGACGGTATGTTTTTTCATTGTGCTTTTTCTTGATTTTTCCTTGGGTGTTTTCTTGATGTTTTTTCTTTATATTTTTTCTTGATGGTTTTTATTGATATTATTTTTTTCGTTTTACTTGATTGGTTTTCATTGTTTTTATTGACCATTTTAATGGTCTTTTTATTATGATGTTTTCGTAGTTTTTCTTTACCGTAGTCATGTTTATTTAATGATGTTTCCTTTGTTTTTTCTTGAATGGGGTTGATGTTTTTATATTGTTTTTTTATGTTTTTGCTTGATTTTTTCCTCTATGTTTTTATTATTTATCCTTTTTTATCGATGGTTTTCTTAATGTTTTTTGTTGATGGATTTCTTGATGTTTTTTCTTGGTATTTTTTTTGCTGGATTTGATTAATATTATTGTATTGTTTATTTATGTGTTTTCGTTGTTTTTCTTGACCGCATTTTCTTTGTCTTATTTTCTTGGATATGGTTTCTTGGTATATTTCTTAAGCGTTTTCTTGTTTCTTCCTTGATAGTTTTTCATTGTTTTTTCTTGAATGTGTATCCTTGATGATTTTTCTTATTTTTATGTCTTTTATATATGGTTTCCCATGTTTTTTATTGGTTGTTCTTTCTTTTTTTATCGACGGTTTTTCTCGGTATTTTTCCTGATAGTTTTTGTTGGTTTTCTTAATGTTTTTTCTTGATTTTTCTTGGTGGCTTTCTTGATGTTATCATGGATGCATTTCTTGATTTTTTTTTGTAGCTTCACTTGATCTTTTTCTTGTTGTTTTTCTTGTTTTTTTCTAATTTTTTTCTGGATCGATTTTTCCTGATGGTTTTTTATGATTTTATGGTCGTTTTATGGTATTTTCTTCATGTTTTTCTTTATGATTTTATGGTCGTTTTTATGGTATTTTCTTAATGTTCTTCTTTATGGTTTTTGCTTAGTAGTTTTTCGTAATGCTTATTTCTTGATGTTTTTTCTTGATTCTTTTTCCTTGATAGTTTTTCCTTGATGTTTTGTTATTTGTTTCCTTGATAGTTTTGTTCCTTATAGTTGTTTTTTTCTTGGTATTACTCTAGATATTTTATTCTTGATCTATTTTCTCATGGTGGTGTTCTCGTTGTGAACATTTCTTGATTGTCTTTCTTGAAAATATTTCTTGTTGTTTTTTGTTTTATTTGATTCTTTTTCTTTAAGTTTTCTTGATATTTTATTCTTAATGTTTTTTCTTGATTGTTTTAATCATGGTTTCATTCTGTTTTTTCTTAGTATTTTTCTTGCTGTATCTTAATGCTTTCCCTCGTTGTTTTTCTTAATATTTTTCTTTTTTTTTCGTAATTCTATTTTGTAATTCTTTTAATGGATGTTTTATTTATGATGTTTTTCTTTGGTGTTCTCTTGATGGTTATTTCATGATGTTTTTTCTTGATTTTTTAAATGTTTTTTCTTCATATTCTTGTTTTTTTTCTTTTTCTTGGAAGTTTTCTTGGTATTATTTTTAATTGTTCTTGATGTTTTCCTGGTTTTTCCTGATGGGTTTTTCTTACTGTTTTTCCTGATTATTTTTCTTGGTGTTTTTCTTGATTTTTCTTTATGATTTTTGCTGGGTTTTCTGGATATTTTTTTCTTTTCTCTTGATTGCTTTTATCGTACTTTTGGAATTTTTTCGGTTTTTCTTGGTGTTTTTTCTTGATGGTGTTTTCTTGATATTCTTTCTTATGCTTTTTTTTAGTTTTTCGCAGTGGGTTTTCTTGATGTTTATTTCTTATATTTTCTGTTTATTCTTGTTTTTCCTGTTTATTTTTTCTCGATTTTTTTCCTGGTGTTTTTTTCTTGTTTGTTTTCTTAATGTTTTTTCTTGTTTTTTTTTGTCTTGATTATTTTTTTCTTAATTTTTTCCTTGGTGGATTTTTCTTGAAGGTTTTCTTGATTTTTTTCTTGAAGTTTTTCTCAGTGACTTTGACTTTTTCATGATGTCTTTATTTCTTGTTTTTATTTGTTTCTTATTTTTTTTTACTCTGTTTAATCTCGATGGTTTTCTTGCTGTCTTTATTTCTTGTTTTTATTTGTTTCTTGATTTTTTTTTATTTTGTTTTTTCTCGATGGTTTTCTTGCTGCATTTTTCTTGGTATTGTTTGCTGATGTTTTTCTTGATTTTAATGGGGGTTTTTTTCATGGGGGTTTTTCTTGATCGCCTTTCAATTTTTTGTATTTTTCGTATTTTTTTATTGTTTTTCTTGATATTTAAACTTTGTTTGTATGTTTTTCTTTTTTATGTTCCTGTTATAAGTTGTTCAAAAGAGTTAATCCGTATTTTCCTAAAAAAAACCGTTAGATCTTTTAGTGAAAATCAAGTGATCGTTCACCACATTCATAAAATTTATTGCCAAATTATGCATTCAAAAGCCCAACCTATCATTAATATTTTCAGAATAACATGCATATACATGCCCACTAATGCAAATAAAAACAAATACAGCAACTTAAATCTTTAAAATAGTACAGTCAAATACCTACATGCCCACTTACTGATTATCACCAAACGTAATTAAACCACAGATATGTACAAAATGCTGTTCATTGCACGGCTGTTGGTGGAATTTATGTTGTGCTCGTCCAATACTGCACTCACGAATGCACTCCTCTTTCTCTCTGTCCATTCTCGAATGACTACGGAAGGAGAACGAATAAAATGGGGATGTAGGGGGAAATAGAAGGTAGGCGTAGGAATATTCACAAGGTGCGTCCTTGGCGAGGCACAACAGAGAACACTCGGACAAGGCGCTCATGCGGTTCCGTCATCAAAGATCGCCTCCTCAAGTGTAAGTCCAGATGTGAGCCAGGAAAATTTTTTCTCGGAATTAATTATTACCTAGCCAATATCCGAATGGTGCATACACTCTTGGTGGTTGGGTCTGATGGTTGCCAAAGTTTAGCACTATATCATTCCCGTTCCCTCGACTCACAATCGTCAGAGTTAAATAATTCCCTCTTTTTCAGTGGTTTGGATTTACTCAACTTGGGCAGGAGGAATTTAAAGACCAGACACGAGTCTCGGAGCGTACGTACGCACGAAACAACTCACATGTGAAATGTGAGAATTTTATATACTCTCTCGTCTTTTTTATTTGTTGCAGAAAGTAAAAATGTGTGGAAGGTATGTAACCGAATCAGTTACTATGGGTTCGGTAGGGTGGGGAGATATACAACAATTGCATTTCCTCTTAGAATATGTAAAGAGTGAAGCTTCCTTCAAGAGGGCACATTGTCAACAAGGCCAATATTATTAAGTGGTCCCCAACAAAGCCCACATGAGTTCCCTGCATAAAGCAGACAGTATGTTCTGGTGTCTCGGGGAAGACTGAAAGAGCAACCGTAATTTAACGGAGGCGCAAACGCAAGGGACTAACAGTAAAATAATGGGGTGCCGGGGCAAACCTAGCGTTTTGGTTAGAGAAGGGCTACTTCGTTTGGGAATAAAGTTGAAAAGGATGAACCTAGGGGTGTGTGGGAGCAGGTTTTTTTAACTATGCAGTTCTCCCCTCCCCCTCTCGAGACAATACAAGACAAGAATTCGAATCATACTATTTGGCACGGTGCCAACAATGAAGCGAGGATTCAACCTTGAATATTAAATACTAAAAAACGAAGTGCACGTATTTGTCTGTCTGTCTGAACGTTTGAGCAGTTTTGTCAACACGTGTACGTTCATTTTCTTACCGTGTGAATGTATGTATGTATGTTCCCCTTCCTTTTGTTATCCGCTTGAGTGTACGTGTGGGCTTGTGTTTGATCGCTTGTATATGTTTGTTTCTTGCACCTGCAGTGAGTGAAGAAGCTCAGCCCCCGAGAGTGTTAAAGTGTCCGGGCGATTGCTGGGTGGCAAGCGGAAAGGGGCCTCAGTTTAAGGGCAGTAAACCAGGTTCGATTCGACAGGTTGAAAGGAAGAGAAACGGAATAAAAAAGGGCTCCACTAGAATGGAAAGAAATTGAGAGGGAAAAGGACTCTTAGAATAGATTCGCAAATTCAAGAATCGATGCCATCGGGAGTCGAGTGCAAATCAAGATAATTGACACCGATTTTCATTTAGTTGGCTTTTTAAAAATAAATTTAAAACGAAAACCACCGAGGGCATCTCCAACTGAAAGGTTGTAATGAAAAGTGTAAAGAGAATTGTGAGGATGAAGGAAGTGAAAATTAGTGAAAGATACGAGTAAATAACCAGAAATCCTCTGCGGGCATTGGTGCTAAGAACGTACCTTCAGATGTCAGCCGCAGCATGTTGGCTTATGCTCCACCCGCCTCTCTCTCACTTTCGATGGGCATTGGTAACTGTATTCCACGGTTAATAATTTCCTTTACTATTCTTTCATTTGTTCGGTTTGTTGTGCTCATAATGTTCTTGTAGAAGAGTTTAAAATATTTTTTTCTATATATGGAGTGCTATGAGGCGATATACAGTACCATCGATCCATTTTCTTCATTATATCTTGGTGAACATCCTGGTTATTGAATCCATTATTAACGAGTACATGGGTGGCTCTCTCAAGCTTCTTATGCGTTTCGTTCCATGCGGTGGTGGGTAAAGGCACGATTGATATAAGAGTTAATTGCGTTTTTCATGTAGCGTTCCCGGACTTGCCTTTCTACATTAATGCAAAGGCTGGAAGTGCTGGCTTGAATGCATGCTTTAGAAGTAATTTGGTCGTTAAAGTTTGTGGTTAGGGCGACTAAAACTATAAGTTGGTTCTTTTAGCTTCGTCTAATGGTATAGTTAAGGGGAGAACATTCTTTAAAGACTTTCTATTTTATGTATTTCTTCTTCGGATTGTACATTTATGTATATATATATATATTCTATGTATCTGTAGTAGATATGTTCTTGGGTACCCTTGAAATACCTTGCTTAGAAGGCTCCCATATAGAAGTTAGCAAAGAGCGCTAGTGGAGAACCTATAACAACTCCATACTCGTGGAGGTATATGCCTCTATTCGGTCCATAGAAAGGAGCTTCAGAAGTGCAGGCTTGTAGTATTTTTTCCTGTCTATCCTTGGTATAACAATAGCAAAGAGGCGATCATTTTGCTTGTAGAGACGAATGAATATTATTTATTTCGCTTCGGCAACTGCTACAGGGAAGCTACTGTTCGTTTAGGTGTTGTAGATCGAATCATATCGGTGGAAGATTTGAGGCTGTAATGATTAAGCACGAAGGGAGTTAATATTTTGTTAAAAAAATACCCAGGTCATACGAAAAGGTAGGTATTTGAATAATTACAATGGTTTACAAAAGAAAATTTTGCTCTGAGGCAAGGATGTGAATGGGTGTTTTTTACTAATTTTGTTGTGGTGAATTAAAATTTCTGAACAGTTTTGATCTATTACCTCTACTTTTTTGCTTTCACATACCCAATATAAATTCAAAATATAATGGGTTTATTTCATATGTTACAAACGTATATTAAAGAAAAAACAACATAGATACAGAACATTAATGGGACTAAATTACTTGGATGATAAAATACACACAAAAAATCATAGTACAGCAGACAGTTAGAAGTGAGTTTTTTTTGGACGATCTTGTGTACTTTGCCTCCGGGATGTCACGCAAGAGCATCCAGCAGAAGTTCTCCATCATGCAGGTTACCACATGCATTGGTAGTTGCTCTCCATCTTAGAAATGTCTTGGTGGAACCTTTCTCCATGCTCATTGTCGTGGTATTATTGTATTTGTTGTTTTAGAGCGCCAGTTTGATCCTATTAGTTATGAAAGACTACAATACATCAATATTGGCTGAGTGGACTTTATAATTACTTTATTATTAAGAGAGTGTCACAGCGCTAAATCCGTTTTAAGGAGAGAGCCCGTTAAACACTTAAAGGATCCATTAAAACACCAGAATTATCCAAAAATAAACATATTTTAAATTTATCAATTAACTACAAAAAAAACAGTAAAAATATCTATATTCACCTAATAAGTTTAACGAGGATAAACATACTTGAAACTGGGCCTATTACAGAATCTATTCAAAAGCAAATCAAAAATAGGCCCCACGTAAACAAACCAATTGCCGATTAGGTATTTTATAGTGACCCTTTTAGATTAGCTTTATACTTCAAATTAAATTTCACTCTTCTAACTGTAAATATGACGAAGTTCACTAACAATTGTTTCAACTTCAGTTAATTTGAGTACCGTAATAAACTCATACTAAAGCAATACGAATATAAATGGGCATTCTAACTTACATGAAAGATAGGATCAGGGATTGCCGGATATCACTAGATGGTTTTTTTCCTCGCTTCTTTTTTTTACAGCGAGCGGCTGGAGTTTTTTTTCTTTCACGAGATAAGGTGGCGAGAGGGGACGGGGGCGATGTCAACTTCGTATTGTAACTTTGCCTCCTGTTACGTTTAAAGCCAGAGAGAGGTGTTGTACTCTCTAGCTCAAGGAGTGCTTTTCTGGATGCTCTTGAAGCCTTTTTGTATCCTAGTCTTTAACGCCGGAGCCCAACTGGTTTTGGGGTATACGAGGTGATTTCTACCGTACTTAAAAAATGGAACCTCGTTGGGGTTTAGTTCTTCTCCTCTCACTCTTAAGGAGCTTGCGCTGTGAGAGTCACTTGAGAGTGATCGGGTTTTCTTTTCTCCAGTCAGACTTCTAAGTCTGTAAAGGATTCTTTGGTATGGCACCTGTACAAAACGTGACGTTTATAAATTAGTTCGAAATCATGCGAATGACCGATCTTCTCGAACTAGGCCTCTATCGTCTCTCACCAAATAATCTTCTTCTCTTGCTGCCGAAATTCCTGGTTTGGCACTAGGAATGATAATCCAGTCAGACTTCTTCTACATCTGTAAAGGATAGTTCAGTCTGGTACCGATACAAAACGTGACTTTTTCTATGTTAATTCGACACTGAGTGAAAGATCGATCCTCTCGAACTGATCCTTTATCGTCCTTCCTCGAATAATCTTTTGGTTATTTCGAAATTGGGTGAAGGACCGATGTTCTAGAACTGGTCCTCTATCATCTCTCACAGAATAATCTTCTTCTCTTAATGCCGAAATTCCTGGTTTGGCACTAAGAATGGTAATCCAGTCAGATTTCTTCTAAGTCTGCAAAGGAGAGTTCGTTCTGGTACCGATACAAAACTTAACGTTCTATGTTAATTCGGCACTGGGGGAAGGATCGATCTTTTCGAACTGATCCTTTATCGTCTCTCCTTGAATAATCCTTTATCTTTCCTCCAGGGGCTTATTTATAGGCTGGCGACTGCCCCATCTAAGGGAGAAGGGGTGGGGCCGCAGAGGGAAGAGCGAGGGGTGAGGACGGTGGGACCGCGGTGCCCAAGTCGGCTTGTTAATTAGGGGCACCACCAACCGTCACCATCCTTGGTGTTCCTTTTGACTGGCACCGCTTTGTGTTGCGATTTAACCACGGGCCTCAGAACCTTGTAGGTAATTGAATCCTTTGAGCGCTGGGTAATGGCCTTTTGTGGTTACCTTATCACAGCAGCTCGCTCCGACTACCTATGCGGCGGGGAGCTCACAAAGGGTAGGCCGTTTGACTGTTATTCCACCGGCTAACGTTCCCACGACTCTCCTCGTGTTTTTCGATTCTCCTGCTTTTCCCACAGGTGGGGGAGACTTTACCGTATGTGTCAGCCTGGCCCTCCGGGAGGCTTTATGTTGTTATTGCTCTACACTCATCACTCACTGCCCCGAGATTAGGAGGGAATAAGTTGAGGTGGGAGTGGAGAAAGTGAATTTTAAGTGCCAATCGCCATCCCATATCCTCATAAGACTGTAACAACTTCTCGATACACTCTTGGTAATCTAGTAGCCTTGTGTTACCAAGGAAGCAATTGCAGACCGACTTAAATGATTCCCATGCTTTCAGTTTATTTAAGATAAGAAGCTTCTCAAATTCATTATCCTTCAGCACCTCTCGGATCTGAGGACTGATAAAGATACCCTCCTTGAGCTTAGTAGAACTCAAAGCTGGCAATAAAGTACACAAGTGTTTGAAGACAGCGCCATTTTTGTCCATGGCCTTTACGAACTTTTTCATTAGCCTAAGCTTGATATGAAGAGGAGAAAGAAGCACCTTGTCCATGTCCCCCAGAGGATGGTCTTGGACACTGTTTTCACCAAGCACGAAAGTGCTCTTAGACCCCAAGTCCTTCTGCTTATAGTGCTTGGACACATCCCGTCTGTCCCAGAGACAGAGAAATCAACAGTACTTTGTTAAGCACGCTTGCATACCCATAAGAAGCCCAATAACCTTGAGGTCCCCGCAGAGACTCCACTGGTACTGGTTGTAGTTGATAGCTTCCAAAAGGAGCTCCGTATTGTCATACAACTCATTCTGATGAACTGAGTGAGTAATGGGAATGCTGGAGTATTTATTCCCATTATGCAGGAGCACAGCCTTCAGTCTTCGCTTGGAAGAGTCTATGAAAAGACGCCAATCTTAAGGATCGTGTTGGAAACCAAGGAAAGTGAACAAACCAGCGATATTTTTGCAGTAGCACAACCTATTTTCAATGTCAAAGAATGAAGTGAAGTCCTTGTTCCGTGTCCTGGAAATGGTGATCCTTACATCTGACTGCTCAAGCCGGGATGCCAGGGGCTCTGCCTGCTGCTTAGATAGATACAGATCACGGGCAAGGTCTTTCAAGTCTTCC
This sequence comes from Ceratothoa steindachneri, assembly GCA_963969495.1. Lineage (NCBI taxonomy): Eukaryota > Metazoa > Arthropoda > Malacostraca > Isopoda > Cymothoidae > Ceratothoa > Ceratothoa steindachneri. The sequence continues at coordinate 64,041,280 of OZ018327.1, forward strand.
TGCGTGAACCAATGGGGCTCATTCATACTTTCTCCTGAATTAATAGAGATATTGTCTTCAAAGGAAAACGATTTGGCAGAATATTCCCCTGAAGGCATTTCTTCATCTGATGAAAGAAGGAGATCTTTATTTGCTGAGAGTGTAGGGACAGGAAAATTATCTAAGTGGGGAACTGGTCTCATAGCTAAGGGAATGTTGGGATATTTTATCTTTTTTCTAGAAGAAACATTGAAACCAGTTATATTTGTTATACAAAAATAACAATCATCTGCATGGCTCTTTGGCCCTCTCCAGACCATCGGGATGGCAAAGTTGAAGGCTGTTTTCTTGCCATTAAACCATGCAGTCAGTCCATTGTAATAGGGTTTACAACAGATGTGTTGGGCCCAGGATTTGTTCTGATCTCCAATTTCACAATCAAAATAATGAAATTAAGCAGTTCTCAGGAGGCAAGTAATTGTTCGGCGCTGTGCAACTGTCGTGAAATCTCCACACACATAACAGAAGGAATTTGCCTTGTTGATGCATCCTCAGTGTTTTATAGTTCCTGAAGCCATTGTAGATATATGTATCAACTCAGAAAAATCTGAAAAACAAAATAAACATTAATCATATACGAGGGGCGGTCAATAAGTTTGGCAATTCAGATATAAGGAAACAAGATATGAGGAAAAGTGGATCTCTTTTGCATTCTTCCCTTCCTTGGTCAAAAATTCGATCACTGCGTGGTGCTCAACCTTTTCCATTGTTGAAAAATTTGTGACTGACGATCTGCGGTCAGCTACTGCTTCTTAAATAAACGAGGCAGGAGCGTGCGGCTGCAGGTCCTGACTTATTATAACTTGTCCTAACACCCTTACAAACACCGCTTCCCCTTCCTCTGTTTTGCCTTACCAATTCGCAAAACTTATTAACCACCTCTCGTATATAGTTACAAAATACATATGGTTGAAAAATCATAATATAGACATGTGTCCAACATATAAAGTGGTTGTGTAACATGAATGTCAAGCAGCCCGAACCTCATAAACTAAGAATAGGACATTTAACCTTTTTTAACCCTTTCCTTACCAGAATATTTTTTATTCCAAATAATGTTATAAAAGGTTTTAAAACATTAAAATTTAGTTGGAGGGGGGTTGAAACTTTGGACAGCTCGTTTGCTTGAATTTAGCCATGTAGATGTATTATATTGAGTAGAAAGCATAAATATAATTAGTGAAAGATATATATTTTCTAATACAGGTGCACCCCTAAAAACGGGACTGCACACACTTTTTGTGATATATACGTCATTCATTCATTCACTAATCATCCTTACTTTGCAGGACATACAGAAGCAACGCCTGTGAACACAACTAGATCTCAATGGGAGCTCTAGCAGAGATTATACTGCGTCAAACATTACTACAAGAGAGGCTTCGTTCAATAAAGTGGAGGACACTTTCGTGCATCAGTTCGAATGTGAAAAAGCCCCCTCAAAGAGCAGAATTCAGAACTGGGTAGACCATTTCGAGAACTATAGGACAGTGAAGAACCTCAATACAGCTAGTGACAACCGTCCAAGCTATTTAAGACACTCCAGGAAGCGTAGGGCTGAGCTGGTCGAGAGCGTGAGAGAGTCAGTTCAGCAGAGTCCAAAACGCTCTGTGCGCAAGCGAAGTAAGTCCCTCGGTATATCCCGTGAGACTTGCAGGAGAGTACTAGTAATGGATGTAACGGCCTACCATACAAAATAAAGACGAAGCAGACCCTTACAGCCTCAGAGAAGGAGCAGAGAAAGGCTATGGCAGTCAAGATACTGGAGAAGATTCAGGAGACCCCAACTTTCCTTAACCTCCTTTGGACCTCAGATGAAGCTCAATTCCATCTTGAAGGAAAGGTAAACTCGGAGACAAATGTCTTCTAGGGGTGCTCCAGACGAAATGAGGTAGCCGCCAAGCCCCTACACTCCCGTAAGTGCAAGTTATCTACTACAATTTCAGCCAGAGGCATCATGGGACCATTGTTCTTCGAGGAATCTGGCGAGACAGTGACAGTCACCGAGGAGCGGCATGTTGAGGTCCTCAAAACCTTCAAAATGGAGCTGCAGACCCTGTTCCCGTCGCTTATGGAAAAGTTCTGGTTCCAGCAAGATGGAGCAAGCTCTCACACCTCAAACCTGTCCCGAGATTGGCTAAAAAAGAACTTTGGTGGCCGTGTGATCAGTCTCAAGACTTATTTTGAGTGGGCACCTCACAGCCCAGACCTTAGCCCCCCCCCCTCTCCCAGATTTCTTTCTCTGGGGCTACCTTAACGAAAGAGTGTACGCAGGGAGACCCAAGACCATCACGGAGCTCAGAGAATCCATCAGGGAGAAGATCAGAGCTATTAGTCGGTCGGTTTGTAAGAACGTCATGTACAACTTTATGCTGCACCTAAAGAAATGCACATAGCTAAATAAAGGTCATCACGAACACGCGCTCTAGAATAAAAAAGAAAAGTTTAAAGGCTCTCATGTTTTGATATGATGTTTTAAAACACAATAAACTAGTTATCACCAAAGTTTCATTCAATCCTTTCAGAATATTTTTAGATTGCTTAGAAAAGCTGGATTATAAGTTATCCTCTCGTGATTGTGAGAAGAGCTCCTTCCGTGGGCTTGATGAAGAGCTTAGTTAGCCATACATTGCCTTCTGAACCGTATAATTACAATTGCGTTATTGCAAATATAATTCTCGATTTATAAGGCCGGGCTAGAATAGGATAAACCAATTTTTCCATTCTCTTTCGACAGCAGGAATAACATTTAAAAAAGCTGATTGATAGCAATGTTTTTAGATTGATTAGAAAAGCTGAATTATACTTCTCCTCTCGTGATTGTGAGAAGAGCTCCTTCTGAGGGTTTGATGAAGAGCTGAGTTAGCCGTAACATTGCCTTCTTAACCGCATATATATATATATATATATATATATATATATATATATATATATATATATATATATATATATATATATATATATATACAAAGAAGGAGCAACTACAGGATCTGCGGGTGATTATACAACCACCACAGGGATAAGCCATTTTTATATTCTGTCTTTCAAATAAAATTTTAAGACAGAAAGAAAGATGCAGAAACCTGGTGTAGCTGACTATAAATACATATAGTACAAGAGGAATAAGAATTGGAGGCGAATGAACAAATGAGACAAGAAACCGGAGTTTTTTAAAGGCAAGAGAGAGGGACATTAGAAGAATCCAGAATCAAAGGGAGCAGAGGGCTGCACAATGAAGGAGATCCTTTACCGAGAAGACAGAAATAACGCTAGGGGAAAAAAGTTTGGAATTTCTAGCCAGGACACGAACCGGTTTCTTGTCTCATTTGCTCATTCGCATCCAATTCTTATTTCTCTTGTACTATATATATATATATATATATATATATATATATATATATATATATATATATATATATATATATATATAATTAGGTTAAAGGCCATGGTCTATGCATGTACTATTGAACTCCACAGTTGTGGCAGCGTTATTAATTTTAACTTGTATTTTCTTTATATTTCTTACAAGTTTTTTTAACGGGGTCTTCGAGGTGAGAAAAATAATCCACGAACGATATTCTTTATTCCTAGATGTCTTTCGACTGTGTTAGGTCATCTTTAGGGAATGAACACCCCCGTAAGGGGCGCGGCGATTTGCCATCCTGGCCGCCGTGCTGACGGAATCCAGCGCTCCGTCCGGCCCTAGCTTAGCCACTCTTCCTTCCTTCAGATAGCCTGTATTTCTCCCCTCTTTCGTCGCTTTTCAAACAAACTCTCCCAAGCTTTCTCGGTCAGCCTCTAATTCCATAGGGTAGAAGCTGACCTTCTTCTCAGCCAACAGTCCTGGATCGGGGCTGAGGGAGGAGGGGACAATGTTCCCTAACCCCTGAGCTCCGGTCTGGGGTGGTTGGTTTTTAACAACCTGCTACATCCCCACCTATACCTTCCTCACATTCCTTTTCCTCTCGTCTTCAAAATCTATCTTTTTTACGCCATGTTCAAGGTGGAGCCGCCATGCCGACGGACTGCCAGGCCACCAGGCGGGAGGGGTGGTCCCAAATGGCGGCGCCTGGCTCTGCCGGGCCTGTAAGCACCTCTTGCAGTGCGGGCTACTGCGAGAGGTGGTGAGCGATTGCGTCCCGTAAAACAAAGAGGGTCACCATGCCCAATGATGCAAAAAAAACATCTCCCCTTAATTTCCCCTATAACAACGACGGAGCCGCCCGCATGCAGCTCCACCGAAAAAATGGAGGTCCCCCCTTCCTGTGCTTGCGCAGGTGACCCTCCATATTTCTCTAACCAGAGAGGAGGCTTACTCCTCTCCTTCGCATACGGGTGCAGGGGACTTCCCCTCACCCCCTTCTCTGGAGGTGCTTTCGGGCACCTCCCTTTTTCCAGCGGCAGTCCCCTCTTTTCTTTCCAAGGGGACTGCCAAGAAAGCCAGCAGGTAGCCCATTGACGACCGCCCCTCTTGTAAGCGGCTCGGTAGGGCAAACTCCCTTAGGGGGGAGAAAAAGCCAGGCCCCTTCGGTCATTTCCCTCAAAAGACCTGCTGGCAAGAATATTGAACCTTGCCGGGGTCAAGGCCTGTGCCTCCCCACACAAGACTAGTGACAATACAGCCAACGGAACCTGCGATGTCTTGGGACGGGATGGCCAACTGGAGGCCCCTCCTGTGACACACATGGTCCTTGAGGAACCCAGCCTCAGACGGTAGGGACTTCCATGAGGGGGAATCCGGGCTCGGCACCAAACACCGAACCCGAATCCGCCCCTATGCAAGGTCCTACTCAAACGGATGGGGTCTCTGTGGCCGTACAAAAAGGGGAGGAATCTCCTCCGACGGGGGCCCCTACGACTATCAGGACCTTCTCCATTTCGGAGAAGGACCTGGCTGAGGCCGGTCCATCTGTCTGGGAACTTCTGCCGGCGGAGGTGAGAAGCGGGTTCATTTCCCGCCCTCCTCTCCTAAAAAGAAAAAGAAAAAGACTAAAAAGACCAAGAAGACTCGGGGCTCCTCTCCATCCGCGGGGGCTGCGGGGACGGATGGGTCTGCCTACAACTTTGGTAGGCAAGCAAGCCAAAATCGGCACATCCGGCCCCTCTACGCCCCGTGTGCGGAGCCCCTGACTAAGACTAAGACCAAGAGTGCACAGGGCGAAGCCTCGATGACATCGGAGCCCCTCATTCAGAGGTTACCTGGCGTTTTTAAGCCCGCTAGCTTTAAGCGATTCCTCGTTATTCGCTCCACTGATGGCACCATGTAGTCTAAGGGCAACATGATCCATCAGAGGAGAGTATTAGCTAGTGCTATTGGTAGAGAGCCGAAGGTGACCCGTTTCTCGGACGGGAGCCTTCTGGCGAATGCGGAGAATCCCGCCGATGTGGCCAAGATAAGTGCTCTTCGGACACTTCATGGCACCCCGGTGAGTGTAACGCCGCACTCTACCATGAACTTTGTGAAAGGAGTAGTTTATGCGAGGGAACTCGTTGACTACTCTATTGAGGACATCACCCTAGAGCTGGCCGACCATGGGGCGGTCAAGGTCGAACGTGTGATGAGAAAACAGGGAGGGGGCCTTGAGACCCACCCCTACACTCTTCGTCACGTTCGATTGTGACAAGTTCCTTGAGTCTGTGCGTGCTGGTTGGTACCGCTACCGCGTGAAGGCATTCGTGCCACTGCCGTGGCGGTGCTATTACTGTCCCCGCTTCGGCCATACGAATCGCTCATGTAGACGTGCAAAGTCGGGGTCACCCGAAGTCTGTGTAAATTGCTCCAAGGTCGCACACGATAAGTCCAAATCGTGTTTGGCCAAGTGTGTCAATTGCGAAGAGCCGCACCCTGCTTCTTCGAAACAATGTGGTGCATATCTCCTTGAGAAAGAAATCCTGGCCGTCCAGGCCCAGGATCGACTCTCATTCCGCGAGGCTAAGGACTTGGTCCTGGCGCGCCCGGCTCTGCCTGGGACGTCATATGCCTAAATAGTTAGAAAGGTACCCTTTGCTCCCGGCCCATCCAGGCCAACGAGCCCGGTTGTTTCCGCGCCCATTCGGAACCCTTCTGTGAGCTTTACCCAACCCGGGCGCTCTCCTGGTAAAGCTGGCGGCAAAAAGGGTTCATACTCAGACGCGGCTAAAACCAGGGCTCCCCCCTCTTCCCCCAGCATGACCGTTTTCCGTAAGACGAAACGGCCACGCGCCTCCACCGAGTCGTTAGACTCACAGGAGGCAACACCCCTGAAGATGGTCGCTAGGCCATCCTCCGGGGTTCCTAAAGCTGTCCCCCGAAAGGAGGACAGCAACAAAGGAGCGTTGGCTCCTTCGCCCACGACCCGAGGTGGAGCGGGTGGCTCGGAGAAGGTGGTTCCTCGAAAAGGAGGCTCCTCGCCTCCGAAGCCGCAATGCCCACCTAAGGTTTCGAGGCGAAGGGAGAAAAAGACTCGCATGGCGATCCCAACCTCCCCCAATAATTAGTCGAAAGCAACAGCGCCTTTAGCGCTTTGTCCGGCCAACAGCGCCTGGGGTTCTGCCCACGGGAAGCGTACCGCCATTTCCGTGAGGGTCTTCAGTTCAGGGAGGGCTTACGCGTCTCCTCCGAGCTAGGCCTGGAGGGCATATTCCTTCAATGGAATTGCCGTGGACTCCGGGCCGACTGGGAGGACCTGCGGAGGCTCGTCTCATCCCGTTCCCCGTTAGCTATCTTTTTGCAGGAGACCATGCTAGGCGCGTTCCCCCTGCCTGCCCTCCCGGGGTATAAGGGTCTTGCGACCCCACCACCGCGGGATGGCAGGGCTGGGGGATGCGTGGTTTACACTCGGCATGATGTCTCCGTTCTTACTTTTTCTTTAGATACCTCCTTTCAGACAGTGGCTGTGCAGCTGCACCTGGATAGTAGGTATACTATCATTTCTGCGTACATTCCAACGTCAGCTGACTTCGACGCGGGGGACTTTCGCCGCATCGTGGCACGGTTGCCGAGGCCCTATCTCTTGCTTGGAGATCTGAAAGGCAGGCATCCTCTCTGGGGAGATTACTCCATAAATCCCAGGGGACAAGTCCTTGCCGATCTGATCGAAGAGCTTGAGATGAGTGTCCTAAACGTGGATTAATTTACGCATCACTGCCCGAGAACCGCTTCATTTTCTTGATTTGATCTATCTTTGTGCTCTTCGGATGCACAGTCTGATTTTGATTGGGGAGGGGCGATGACCTCCATGGTATGATCACTTTCCCATTCAAATATCATTTTCAGGGCAACTGCCGCCTGAGGGACCACCTCGGTAGTGCTTGGCGCTGGCACGGTGGCCTGCATTTCAGGAAATGACTGAATTCTCTATCTCAGTCGAGGAGTTTAGGTCGGTAGATGAGGCCGTTGAGTTCTTCTCCGGCAACGTCATCGCCATGGGCCTGACTACTATTCTTAGGACGTCTGGCCGTTTTGCACGCCGACCACTCTCATGGTGGTCAGCCGAGTGTGAGACGGCCCTCAAACAGAAGTGTTATGCCTACGTGCGCTATAAGCGCCGCCCGAACAATTTCACTGTGGTTGAATTTCGTCGGGCTAGGGCTAGGTTCCGGTATATTTCGAAGCACGCCCGCCGCTCTTCTTGGCGGGCATACGTGTCTTCACTTAACGGGAAAGACCCCTTTAGCTGAGGTGTGGAAGCGAGTCAAAAGGATTCGGGGCAAATCTCGGACCCCGCGTCCGTGGCAGAAACCTTAGCGACCGCTTTTTCAGCATTCTCTAGCCATAATGCTGCTCCGCCAGCATTCAATGCCCGTCGTGATGTCGCGGAAACCCGCCGGCTGGACTTTACCTCCAGAGGCGGAGAACCCTTCAACGACAGGTTTACTGGGAGCGAGTTGCGCTCCGCTCTCGCTTCGTACTTGGACACCGCCCATGGTCCGGACGATATCCTGTACCCCATGCTTCGACACCTGGGTGAGCGAGGCATGGCCTTTCTGTTAGATTTGTTCAACAGAATCTGGGTGGACGGTCTTCTCCTAGATTCCTGGCGAATCGCTACTGTGCTCGCCTTTCGCAAACCGGGGAGAGATCACTCTATTCCGACCGGTTTCCGCCCAATCTCTCTAAAACCTCTTGCGTGTGCAAGTTGATGGAGAAATTGGTAAATGTTAGATTAGCCTTTTTCCTAGACAGCGGAGGCTATCTGTCTTCCGCACAGTGTGGCTTCCGCAAGTTCCACTCCACGTCGGATGCTCTGCTCCGACTGGAAAATGCCGTCTGCGAGGCTTCCCTTCGTAGACAGCACTACGTCACGGTGTTTTTCGATCTGGAGAAGTCCTATGATACCGCATGGCGATACGGTATCATGGAGACTCTCCTCACGATGGGGGCGAGGGGACGCCTCCCAATGTTTATATCTGATATTTTGCGAGATCGTCAATTCTGCGGACGGGTGGGGGGATGAGCCCTCTCCGCTCCAAAGGGTCAGGAAGAGGGTGTCCAAAAGGAAGGTGTCCTCAGTGTCACACTCTTTGCCTTGAGCATCAACGGCATCACCTCGATGCTGCCGGAAGATGTTCTCACTACGCTCTACGTGGACGATCTTTCGATCTCTTTTGGCGCGGCCCATATGCCAACTCTGGAGCGTCGACTCCAACAGGCATTGAACCGCGTCTCTTGCTATGCCGAAGCGCACAGGTTTAGGTTTTCTTTGGCTAAGACTAAGGTGGTGCACTTCTGCCACCATCTACGGCTCTACCCCGACCCAGATTTGTTTCTTAATGGGGTGCGCCTGGATGTGGTGGAGTGGCACCGTTTCCTTGGTCTTGTATTCGACCGACGCCTCACCTGGTTGGCTCATATTCGCAGCCGTAGGGTCTTTTGTACCCACACCATGGACATTATCCGTTGCGTGACGTTTTGTGCTTGGGGCGCTGATAGGGCTACTGCCCTACTTTTTTATCGATCCTTTGTTCGTTCGAAGCTCGACTACGGATGCGAGTTTTATGCATCCGCAGCCGAGCGTTTATTGCGGAAGGTGGATTCGATCCACTACACCGGCCTTCACCTTGTGACCGGTGCCTGCCGCACTTCATCCATTGAGAGCCTGTTGGTCGATGCTGGGGAGATGCCACTCGCTCTGCGCCGCGTTCAAAGCATCACTCGCCTGTACGCGCGAACCCGGCGCCTCCCTCAGTCGCCAACAGCTCTCACTGTATCCGCAGCTGATCTCGATGGTGCCTATGCCGCCGAGAGACGACAGTCATACCCTAAGCCCTTTGGGTTTAGGGCCAGGAAACTCCTTCGAGAGGTAGATATAGCTCTCGGGCCAGTGGCGCCACTGGTTCTGCCCAGGACGCCACCTTAAAGGGTACCACATTTGGCTATTTGTCGCCACGCCTCTGCTCCCAAAGCTTGTACGGCGCCGGGAGTATTGCGCTCGACCTTTTTGGAGCACATATCGTGTTACGCTGGAACCATGCGAGTGTATACTGATGGCTCCAAGTCCCAAGAGGTGGTCGGCTTTCACGCCGTATCCCCTCTGATTGAAGTCAGCGGGGCTCTATCAGGCGCTGCGTCTGTCTTCACGGCCGAGCTGGTGGCAATACATCACTCGGTACGGGAGATTACGCGATGTGCCTGGTTCGGAGACCGGATTGTGATCTATAGCGACTCACAAAGCGCCCTGAGTGCTCTCGGGGCATTGAAATCTCCGCATCCCCTGGTTCGCGATATCCGTGACGCCACGGTTTTGGCGAGCCGGGCAGATGTCGAGATTATCTTCTGCTGGGTTCCTGGACATGTAGGAATTGCGGGGAATGAGCGTGCGATTAGGGTGCCAAAGAGTCCGCAAGGACTCTGCGACTGGACCAGCGTTTCGCTCTTCCTCACACCGACTACATGACAGGAATACGGGCAGCTCTTCGGACTGCTTGGCAAAGAAGATGGGAGACAGTCGAAGGGAACTTAAAGTTGCGTGCCATTGCGCCGCGACTGTTCCCATGGACCTATCCCCCAATGCCGCAACGGCTTCAGGTCGCTTTCTGTCGTCTCCGAATCGGACATACTCGTGTGACGCATCGCTATTTTATGGGGCGCTCGCCAGTGCCCTATTGCGACGACTGCGTCGTCCCCCAGTCTGTTCGCCACATTCTTGTCGAATGTCCCAGTCTGGGTGATCTTCGCGCACGTTACCTGTCCCGGTCCCGGGATGGGCGGGGTCACTACCGCCTGTCCCTTGTGCTCGGGACGAGTTCGTACACATTGACTTGTGGACTTGTTGACTTTTGGCGGGAGGCCGGGCTTCTCCCCTTTATTTAAGTTTTTTTTGTTTTTCGTTTGTTATTGTTGTTTTGTAGGTTGCACTCTCCTGCACCGGGGTGAGGGGGACCTCCCCCCGCTGCCGGAGATTTTAGAAGATGGTGGGATATTGGTAAATAAAAGTGGGTGAAAATTAAAGCGGAGAGGGGTATTTTGCCCTAGTAGGAGGGCATCAATTTATCTTTTTCTTTAGATTTTTCTTTTTGTCTATTTTTGGTAGGTCGTGTTTTTCTATGTTTGTTTCTTTATGTGTTGTTAGCGTGTTCTTCTTATTGTTAATGTTTCAATTTTTGTGTACTTATTTTTTGGTTAATTTCTTTGAGCATTTAAGACTTTAATAACTTTTAGCTCAGCAATTTACTTTGTCTTGTTTTAGTGTATTGTTATTTATTCTCTTGGTTTTGGTTTCGGTTGTACTGAGTTAGTTTCTCGTGTTCTTGTTATGTGTATAGTGATTTAATGTTTCCCTGAGAGCAAATCTTAGTACTTGTGAGATAGGTACGACGGGAGACTTTCTCTCGTAGTCGTGCAGGTATATTATGTCTGCTACCAGTTCCCTGTAGTTCTGGAATGACAACATTCGTAAGGGTTGACCAGACATTTCTTCCCAATTTTTGGGTGAAGATGTTTATAGGTTCCAGTCTTTTCCTCCTATGAAGATCCCTTTGCCGATGTTGGTCACGCCTTCTGGCTTTGTATATTATTAGGGAAGCGGACTTTTGGACACGTTGGAGTTTTCACATTGAGGTCTTGCTAGCCGCGTTAGTCACTACTGCGGGGCAGGTGAGCTTAGCTCCGACGTACATCAGGTATATTTTCCTAATGTTGGCCGAGCTAAGATCTCTAAGCCTGAATAGCTTGGAGATTTATCTCTTTGCCAGATTCCGCCTCTCCGTGTAGTGTCTCGAGTATCCGTGGTTGGTTATCTTTAGGCCCAGGACAGTGCCTTCGGCCGAGTAGCCGTATCTCCTTTCATAGATGATAATGGGTCACGTCAACCTGTGGCTCAGTGGGACGATTTTGAACTTGTCCCGATTTGTTCTAATCTTCTATAGTCTCTCGTATTTGTTGATGTTATTGATTTCGGCTATTGTGCTCATTGCCTAATCCCTTGCTTTCTTCACCGGGCACGAAACGATCTGTTAGGAGCGCCAGGGCTGTTGTTGTGCCCCTTTTACTGCGGAACCCGTGTTGTTGAGGGCTATGCGCTCCTAACTCACTCAGTTGAGCTTGTACCCTATTAGCTATAATCTTTTCAAAGATCTTGCCGTGCATCTCCAGAAGAGAGATCGGGTGATCGTTAGCCACCTGGTCTGGGGGTTTGTTTCTCTTCGGGATGAAGATTATTTTAGCCATCTTGTACCCATCAGGAAAGTAGCCTGTATTCAGGGCGGCATTCATGCTATTAACCAGTCCCTGAATGATTTGCCTCGGGGCATTCACGAGGTTATTTCTCGTGATCCCATACGAGCCTGGTGCCCTTTGCTTGAAGGACCTTATGGTGTTCATGGTCTCTTCGAATGTGATTGGGCACCCGTGGTCAACCATCTCTTTTCCTGAGATACTTACCGGTGAGGGTGGGTTCTATGTATCCCTATTCTGAGGTCATCGAGCAGTTGGTCTTCGAAGTCCTAGTCGAAGTCATCGTTTTCCTCAAGGGTTATAACAAAAATCCTATTCCAGTGTGTCCTGAATCTTATTTCGAGGGACTATGGATCCTCAATAATCTCATCTCCGTCTTTTATTTGTGTTCTGGTTTTGGTGGGCAGTCCCCTAAGTCTTTGGATGCTGTTCCAAAAACTTATTGGACTGTCCTCCCTGCCCAGCCTACCAATGATGTCATTCCAGATTTCCTTCTGTTTCTCTGTGATTGTGTGTTTTAGTTCCTCTCTTAATTGTCTCATTCTGGCTGTCCTTTTCCGATTTGGACCTGTCCTGCCTATTTTCTCGTAGATTCCTCTATGTTCCGGAGCAATTTCCCTCATCTCATTCGCCCACCTAGGTTGTGGGAGCATTTTATAGGAAATCCTGGTGACGCATCTCTCGTCGGCTTGAATGAGGAGATTAGTGATCAAGTTTATCTCCTCATCGATCTCTTTGAGATTGGCGTCTCCCAGGTCAGCTGGTTGATATTCGCTGAGTATCTCTATTATAGCTCCCAATTAGCTTTCACGTAACCATTTCCTAAATGGGACGGGCTTGAAAATTGGAGCCAGCAAGATTGTTGTAATTATCGGGATGTGGTCGCTCGGTATCACAGGTCCGAGCTAATTGCTGATGTTAAAGGGGAAGTTACAGCTCGCTAACACTATGTCCGGTTTAGTTGCCGAAAGATGTGTTAGGAAGGTCGGAAAATCCGGTCCTACTCTCGAGAGTCAGTCTCTTTCGAAAAGTAGTTCCAGATTTCTTCCCCTTTGGTCGGTGCGACTGTAACCAGACGCTCTGCATCTGGCGTTTATGTCTCCACCCAGGAATGCTATTTTTCCGCGCCCTAAGATGTTGAAGAATTTGGAAATCAGCAGATAGTTTCGGCAGGGCAACTGATAGGCCGCTGCCACTGTTGGGCCTCCCACTAGGGTTGTGATTTCACCAGCCACGAATGATTCTTCAAAGTCTGGTAGTGTTTTGTATGTGATATTTTTTTCGGATCGCGATGGCTGCGCCGTCGTAATGATCTTGTGTATGTTTTTTGTGATCATAATGTAGTTTAGTATCTTTATTGTGTTAGTTTCTGTGTTTACACCGTGTTCGGAAATGAGGATCAGGTCAGGATCCACTGCATGTAATATGTTTCCGTAGTGAATAGATTTCCCTTCCCATCCGTTAACATTTAGTGAAAGTATTTTTAGTGTGTTGTTTGTGTTCTCCATGTTTTTTGTTCAGTGTACTTTTAGTTTATGTGAGTGTGTGTATCCCCTCCTTTTCCGTTTTGTATTTTCTCGTACTCTGCTTCACTTATGTTGAGGCAGGAGTCCCTATGCAGTTTTATTTTCGCTGCCATGAGCGCCTCGTCTAGTATAGCTTCTTGTGCCTGCGCATCGTAAGTCCACTTTAGTTGATCTGTCTTTACTCCTTAAACAATCTCCCCAATGCTGGGGTTGGTTGGGAATGGGGTCAGATCAGTTCTGTAGAATTGAATTTTCAGTTCTTTTCCATCATATTTGATGGTTTGCTGGGGAGCCTTTCCCCTGCTTTTACTCCTCGATCTTTTGATTTCTTTTGGGGGCTGGACTTGTTCTTCATCTTCAGAGGAGGATGCGGAGCTTGAGAGGTTACCCTCAACTTGCTTTATTCTCCTGGCAGCTTTTTTCTCCTGTATCTCCCGTTTTCTTCTGGCCTCTATTCTCGGGTCCCTATTTGTGGGTTTAGAGGGGCTTGTGATGTTTCCTGGTGTTCGTTTTCTACCACTCTTTCTTCGTCTGCTGGAAACGGCGTCGCTGAGGCATCATCCTCGTGCTGGTATTGTAGTTGCAGGACGTCTTTGAGTCCATTCTTTATGAGCATGGTGTTAAGCTTAGTGGCGAAGAAGCCCGGTTGGTAAGGTTCCTCACATGAGCGCACAAAATACACGTGAGGATTTTGGTGGAGCTTTCGTTACTAACCTTCAGGTATATAGTTGGAGCGGCGCAGTCTATGGTCTTTGCGGGGGTGGCTTTTGCCGCTTGGGCATAAGAGGTATTAGCCTTCCTAATTCCCCCCATCTTTTTCTCTCCTGCTCTTCTTTTTAATATCTTTCTTCTTCAGGCAAGACATAGCTATTGCCCAGTGCTTTTGCCCACAGTTTAGGCATTTTCTTCGGCTGCCGGACTTGCCCTCCAGCCATGCCCTTTTCCACTGCATTTAGAGTAGGTTAATTCTGCTCTTTGCACTCTTTCGTGGTATGGTGTTTAAGCTTAAAGCACCTGAAACAAGTTTGCACTGGGGTAAACTCTTCTCTCTCAATTTGTTTCCCTCTTATTTTAGCATTGAAGAGCAGTAACTCACTCTCCTTCGCCTTAGTTGACATCGAGGTATTACCAAAGATTATTTTGAACACATGATGGTACTCCGTGTTGTTTGCTGGTTTCTCTCTACTTCATTTTTAATCTCTTGCTTTGTATGCTGGCCGATCCACGGGTCCAGCCTACGGCATATCACATTTCTGTGAGCCTGTATCTAGGGAGATGTACTGGGCTGGAGGTTTATTTCCTTCAGGATTTTAATTCCAGCTTCCTTTGTGATGGTCTCAATATCCTTCTCCTTCTCGCATATAGGGACATATCCTGTCGGAGAGTCGATTAGGTGAAGGATTGACACATTTAGCCTGCCAAATAAGATTTCATACACCTTAGCCTTATTCGGTTTTTGCTAGGCCACTTATTGTTCTCAGCGTTAACCTTGCGGCACTGGAGTCCGCCATTTCGTCCTGTGTGCAACCCTTTGAAGAGGGGAGTGCACTTACTTTCTCGCTTACCTTATTTGTTGTTTCTTTGTATGTGGACCTTTTTTTATTTATTTGCCTTGGGATGAAGAGAGCCCTCCTCTGCTGGATGGAGGAATTGCCTTTTAGGATGAATGATATAGATGGATGAGATGGCATCCTCTCGGGAGTGTAATTGTATGGCGGTCTTATTGTCAACGCCCACCCCCCTGAGGGTGTTTTAATCGTAACCACATCCCAAAATACCATAGAGACGGTTGTATGTGCCTCTGTGGTCCTGGAAGGGACCCCCGCTGTGGTGAGCAGCGGATGTGGCAGTGCGTCCCTTGTCCGGAATTGTTTCTGACAATGTTATCGGATGTGGGCTACTCCTCAAATCAGCTTCCTCCAATGGCCCCCAATTATGCCGTGGCAATCGCTCGGCATAGTTGGGACGAAATATGAATGGCAATCCCTCTTCACATTTGGCAACAGTTCACGTAAGGGGGCAAGGCTGGGGAATTAAGCAGTCATCTGGCTAAGTGGGGCCTCTGAGAAAGAAAGGTGAAGATTAGTAGTGATGATGAATGGTGATATGGGTATAGATCTCTTTCGTAATAGTGGTTCCTATGTAGAAACCAATTCTCGGAGGTGTCTTTGGAAATATCCAAAAACTTTACTTCCTTTACCGAAATCTGAGGTAAATCTGCCAGAGCTGTTTAAACAAGATTTCCGAGCTAGCAATGGAATTATTCAAGAGTGTAAGTGTGGGTAAGGGATAAAGAAAGGGTGTAGCGACAGATAGCAGAAAATAGGCAAGTGGTGAAAAGAGAAAGAAGTGTGATAGGGCGCAAAGAGATGCTAAGAGCCTGGGGATTAGGCCTATCGCTTTTAAATTTGTTTTGTTTCGTGGTTCCTTTGTTGTCTTTGAGCTAGTTTGTATAATACGGCGCTCAAAACATTTATTTTGAAAAAAATAATGTCCTTGGGTATGATATACGCATTTGCTCTAGTGGTAATAAATTACTTTAATCACTTTAGTGTTGTGCTTAGTGTCTTTGTTTTTGGTATATCATGTAGTGAGTGTAAATCGTGTCTTTTATTTTTTCTTGGATGTCTTCTTCGGTATTTTGGGGTCTTCATCGGTGAATTTTTTAAGAAATCAGTGAGGTTTCATAATTGGGAAATATTTCTCTTGGTCGTTTATTGTAGTCTGGTTAAAAAACATTCTTATTTTCATGTGTAGAACGGCACTTCTGCTCCGACAGCTAAACGCCCAGCGGAGCTCGGAAATATGGCGCGACTTATGCCTCTTCTGTTCTGGTTAATCATTTAAACAATATCATCGTCCAATTCTAGATTAACCAGTTCCTGAATATTCCTTGTTCGTTCTTCTATGACAACGTTAAAGGGACTTAACCCCGCCTCCCAGTGCAGCTCTTTCTGGTGTCTTCTCTCTCGCCTGTATGTACCTGTAATTAGGTACATACATTTATTCTACACCACTTATAGTTTCCACTTTTGTCTCTTTGAGACACATGAGAGTGCGGAAGCGGAGTATAGCAGTGTGAATCTTAAAATTACATTGTATTGCGTTGAGGAATAAGTTCTTGCGGTTTTATCAAATTTATTCATTACCATTAACAATTTTAGAAAAACTTCATTGTCAATTGATAACAATATGCAATTTAATCACTAATGTATTTTCCTTTGTTATTTACGACTTCTTCCTAACGTTCAACCAGTTTTTCGATGCCTCTGCAATAAAAATCTCTGGATTTTGACTCGAAGAATTTGTATAACGTGGTTCTTAATTGCAGATCAGTATTGAACGAAACGCCGCGCAAATTGTTGGAGAGCGATCGGAACAGATGGAAGTCCGATGGAACCAAGTCTGGCGAATATGGAGGATACGGTAGGATTCCCCAATTATGCGTTTGGATGGCGTATTTTGTCATATTGACGATGTGAGGACGAGCATTGTCGTGTTGCAGAAGGACTCCATGACGTCGATGAGGTCGCTTTTCACGAATAGCTTCGGCGAGTCGATACATTTGTTGACGTAGAGTTCTGCATTGACAATCTCGTTGTTCTCAAGGAGCTCATAAAGAATGATGCATTCACAATCCCACCACACACACGGCGTCGTCTTTCGTGGATGAAGTCCTTGCTTTAATCGCGGAAGTTTTTTTTTTATTGGGGCTAAGCCATTGTTTTCGATGGTTCATGTTGACATAAACACGCCACTTTTCGTCGCCAGTGATGATGTGGTAAAGAAATCTCTCTTTATATCCACGAGCCGCCTTGTGACGAGCAAGTAAACCTGAGGCAATCGTGGAGCGTTGAAGTTTGTTGCTTTCGCTAAAAGCGTGCGGAACCCATGCACCGAGTTTTTAAACTTTTCCCTTTGAATGAAGGTGATTAACTACAGTTTTCTGATCACACGCCAATTGTACAGCCAATTATCTAGTCGATTGACGAGGATTTTCATGAAGAAGGTCATTCAATCGATCTTCATCCAACTTAATGGGGCGATCAGAACGTTCTTCGTCATTAAGATTGAAAGGACCGTTTTTGAAACGTGAAAACCAACATTGAGCTGTCCTTTTTGATAAAGCATTTTCTCCGTACACAGCACAAATATCGAGACGAGCTTTGGCTGCGTTTGCATTGTTCCTGTCTCGATTGAAAATGAATAACAAGTGTCGAAAATGCGCTTTTCTTTCAACTTGACATTCCATTCTGAGGGTACATAACAAAAATTAAATTAACACAACTTGTAAATAAACCGCAATGACATATTACTCAACTTCAAGACGTAGCCTAATAGTCTACGCTGTTAGGAGACATAACCTAACCTTTGCAAATTTTTGCGCTCATTATTTATTATTATGTCTTAATATGTGCACAAATCACGTCAACAAAACTTAAATCAACACAACATTAAAAAAAACCCGCAAGAACTTATTCCTCAATCTAATAGATCTTTTTCTTATTGCTTTCACAAGGATTTCTGAACATGAAGAGTTTTGACTGCAGCAGTGGCCTTGGTGATTCTCTCTTGGACGTGCTTCTTGTACCCGGTTGAAGTAATCTTCATTCCGAGTACATTGCACTCTGTTGCGTATGGATAACGCCTATCCCCCACCCTGACGTTGTAAAGTAGTCTCCTGCTGGTTGGTGTGGATCTTCCACTGAGCCTCGTAGGTGTTAAGGTTTTCAATTTTAGCTGTTGTCATACGAGCTTGCCAAGGCTCATTCCTCCATGGACAAGTGATTATCTGGGTGAAATCATCGGCGAATTGAATGTTGAGGCAAGTAGAGCTTACAGGGGCTGGGACATAAACAGTGTAAATCAATTAGAGAGTGGGAGACAGGCACTACCCCCCTCTGCGGGAGGCCCGCAGTGAGCGGAAAATTTGGTCCATCTGTGCACTCTAAACTGATGAAGGCCGCTCTCTCCATGATATAGTCACATAGAGTTCTTTCTAAGTTTTCACTTAGATCCAGTCGTAAGATCTTGTACTGCATTACTCGTTGCCACACCTTATCAAACGCTTTTGATACATCTCCACGTAACTTCTTTCCCGTTTTGCTTGGGCTAGCTTTTCCGTGATGACATTAATCGCTATCTCCTTACTTCGCTTCCTCCTAAACCCGAATTGATGCGGGTTGAAGAGGAAGTTCTCGTTTAAATGAGACACTAGTCTTCGGATGAGGATCTTCTCGAAAAGATTCCCGCCAAATTCTAGAAGTGATATGTGCTGGTAGCTCTCCTTCAACGTTGGGTACAGTATATATAGTTTTTTTACTTGAACATAAGTATTACAAAAATTGGCCAATCATTTCCAGTAAGTTTTTAAGGGAAAACTAAGCGCTACAAGAAACAGCTTGGAACGCCTTCTCATTGTATCAGCTAAGCATCAACGCGGGTATATCCCGTGAATAATGTACCGTATGAGAGATATAAAGTATGATCTAAATATTTTAATTTACGAACAACACTCGACGTACTGAATTTAGATTTTTTTTTTTTACAATGGAGAGCTGTGAGCGCGCTTAAGGAAAAGTTCACTTTTCATCAAAGTTAACTTTAACTTCAAGAAAGAAGAAATATATGCGCCCTTTGGACTGATTGAAGATTCCTCCTGTTTCCAGTGGGCGGGGTGCTTACCCCAAAGTGGTAATTCATTCTTAATTCCTCCTTATTCTACGCTTTGAGTTCAACTTATTTCACCGACTAAAAGCAACATAACACGACCACTGCTGCGCCCAGAGCCACTTAGAGTAGGGTATAGCGAATTCCAGAAGGAAGCCCCAATAAGGGGCGCGAAGAAGGGGGTTCTTAAGACCCCGAGCCCGAAATTCTGTGGATGCGCTCCTTAGCTTCGGCCTATTTAGGTAGTGTGGTCGTGAAGCGCTAAAATAAGTAAGTAAATAGGGAACCATAGGCTGCTAGGTGCTAGAGAACGTTTTCACTATACTTTTTTGCAGATTTAGAGAGGGAGGAAGAAAACAAACATAGACTTCGGAGGAAGGAACGAAGAAAAAAGCGCCTAGGCGCTCGACTAGCAAAAGGGATGGGGGATCATCCGCCTGTACTGAAATACCTACAAATGACTACGATTACGTCTACGGACAATTGGCCAGGAGATCAAGCCGACTAAAGGAAAACTCTGCGAGACATTATTTGGACAGATAAAGTAGCCCTCGTTAAAATTAACGACATCCTAAATGGCTTCGTGGTAATTGCAAGTAAGGAACAAAGAAGTAGAAAAATTAGTGTTCCAGGAACGAATAGAGACACTAAAAGGAATAGGACTAACGCCCAAAATCCCGCCCCAGATAACTGCAAACAGAAGTATCATATGCAGGAAAATCGACGTTTGGGTGGGTTCCCATGTCAAAGAGAAAATGAAAGAAAAAAATCGAAAAAATTATGAAGGCATAAAAATAAATTAAATAATTAAATTTGGCCACCACAGACATGTCTTTAAAATTGTGTGTGCAACAACAGATATGGCAGCAAAGATATTTCAACGAGGACTGCTCATGTTTAACATGAGAATTCCACCAGAGAACATGGAGTGCGAGAAACATATTAATATTCAAATGTGCTTCCGCTGCCATAAGATGGAGGACCACTTGACGCGTGACTGCACTGAGAAAGATACAGTATGTTCTGAGTGCGGAAAGAAGAACCACGAATGGAGACAGTGCATGAAAGTACTAAGAAGTGCGTGAACTGCTATGGTCCACATAGGACTATGGCAATAGCATGTCCCAAAAAGAAAGGAGATAATAGAACGAAATGAAAGAGAAGCGAGAAACGACTAAGAAACTAGAAGAAATGCAACATACGCAGGAGTAGTAAAGTGTTTTTTTTACTTGAACATTGACCCTTTGTTCTTTCCCTCTCTCTCACACACCACATCTTCTTATACACATCTCTGCTTTTATGAATATTGACCAAATAGAGTACGGTAAGATGCAGGAAAAATGAAGGAGACGCATCGCATCACTCTTCGGTTCCTCTCGGAGCGCCCGAAACCGGACAGAGGCAAGGTATTCGAACAGATATATGGTAACTTGAAGATTGCACTGGTCAGACTTATAGACATACAAAATGGATACTTTGCTATTTGTGCGAGGGAGGCCGATTGTGAAGCCTTGAACTCAAGCAAAGCAGTTGAATGCCTGAAGACAGTTAACCTGAAACCCCACACACCCCCTCAAATAAAAACATACTGTAGTGTTATCTGCAGGCGCCTCGACTCCTGGGTTGGGAGCCACTCGGCAGAAGACATAAAGGATGAAGTTGAAAGGAACCACCCTTGGGCAAAAGTAGCGGAGGTTATTAAGTTTAAAACCTACACGCACGTCTTTAAGGTCGTTTTCGAAGATACGGCAATGGCTCAAAAGACAAAGGATCTCGGATTACTTTTTTTAGCGTGAGAGTCTGCCTAGAGCAGATTGAAAGGGAAGAGTTTGTCGACTTGCAAATGTGCTTTCGGCGCTACAAGTAGGGCAAACACACCACTTCAAGCTGCCCTGAAAAAGACCTCACGATATGCTCGATTTGTGCCGATCGCAACCATTTTTGGCGTGACTGTAAGAGTACCTCTCCAAAGTGTCTTAACTGTGAAGACCCCTACCGGACTATGTCCATGGCATGCCCGATCAGGAAAAACGAGATACAGAAACAAACCCAGCTACGACGTGAAACGGAGGAAGAGAAGGTAAATTCACCCTATGCAAAAGTAGCCAAAGCCGCGATTGCCGAGACGAACAACCAAAGGACTTTTCTCCACATTGAAAATGAGCACTCCACCAAAATTATGTGTTGCATTTATTATGCACACATAGCAAACATTACTCGCCCAGGTACATTTGCCACCGAAGTCAACCGCATCTCGTAAAGAACGGCCTGCAGGAGATGTGGTTCCCGGACAACCCTTCTTCAGATGAGGTTATACGAATAAGCGTAGCCCCTCAGTGTGTGGAAACGTGCCAAAAGGTACCCGCACCCCAAAACACAGCCACCACACGTGACCCACGTAGCCCAAAACATGATTAAATTGATCACCGACTGCTTTCACTCAATCACAGACACAGAATTCAGAAAAAAACGAAACGGCAGGAAGCGCACCCCGCCCAGTACACCTGATGGGGCTAAAGTGGATCGCGAATAAGCGTCCACTTTAATCCCACACACTAAAAGACCCAACATTACACAAAATGACCAACAGACTTACGATTGTACAAATGAATATCGATGGATGGGATGGAGAAGGTTCCACCTATGGCAATATTTTGCGACAAAGTGACCCTGACATTGTACTTATCTCCGAACACGGAGTTAAAAATATTTCAATACGACGTCATTAGTATAAATCATAGCCAGGAACGGTATGACGGCTGCGCAAAAGCCGTCAAAAAAGGACTAAAATACAAAAAACTACCCAACTTAGATGACTCATACCTTGCCATTGACGTAGGCACTACCCTGGGGGGTCTGGTCCTTGGTCACGGGGTACCAACCCCCAAGACGCGGCTATGTACCCATGCACAACCTTCTACAAAAAACCCTTCATCTTTGCTGGAGATCTGAATGCAAAGTGTGCAGCGTCGGGGTATACCTCCTACAACAATGCAGGCAGAAACATCGAAGTATTACTTAACAGACAATACGTGAAAAGAATCGGACCAGCATTCCCGACATATATAACGAGAAAAGCAGCAACGAAACCTGATATTGTTCTATCCAGTATCAGGTTTCCATACAACTACTACATTGAACCGGGCCCCATCATTCCGAGCGACCACCAGGCTATTAAAATTACAGTTGGTGTAAATCCCATTCAAATTGCAATCCTGGAACGCAAAAACTACAAGCAGGCGAACTGGAAAACCTACCGAAATTATCTTCTAAATCATATCCCTGACCTTTTACTCGATGCCAATTTAGAAGAGATAGATAAAGAGCTGGATAAAATCACTGACCTCCTAATTAAAGCCGATGAAAATAGTATTCCTCATATCAAGTATAAAACCCTTCCAGCTTCCTATTGGACCCCTCCCATGAAAGTCCTGGCCCAGGAATATAATGACCTGTCCAATATAGTAGCGCTGATAAGCCCCAACCACAATGCCCCCAGAAGACTAAGAGAGATTAAAGACGAACTCCAGACACTAAATACGGACCAACAGATACTCACATGAGACAGACTAATAGAAAGACTCGACATTGAAAGAGACTCACACACTTTCTGGCAGACAGTTAAACGCCTAAAAGGAAGACCTCCCCTAAAAAGAATCACACTTATAAACGACAGTATAGAAATTGACGAGCCTGAAGAGATTGAGGAAATGTTTAGGATTTTCTGGTCCTTAATCTTCGCAATTACCCCAGAAGAAAATGACAATTACGACCTCGAATTCAAGATGACATAATCCAACAACTAAACAGACAAATACACAGAACCACCCCTCATCATTGTGTGTCGCAGGAAAGAGTGATGGAGGGCTATGGTAGTAAAATAACTGCCATAGAACTCTCCGTCGCTCTAAAATCCTTTCGTCAAAGAGCACCGGGTACCACGGGGCTGACCAGAGAGAACTTCATCAAGGCCCCGCTTAATGTTTAGAGTGGGCTGCTTAACATCATGAATGCCGCTCTGAACACGGGCTACTTTCCCGATCAGTGAAAAGTGGCTAAGATGATTTTCATTCCCAAATCGGAAAAGCCCCAGGACTGCCCTGCCAGCTTTCGGCCGATATATCTCTTAGAATTTGCTGGCAAAGTCTTCGACAAGATATTAGCCAATAGAGTCAACTCTTTTCTCGACGAAGCCAACTTGCATAACCAGCAACAACATGGCCTCAGAAAAGAAAAAAAGGGACTGACACGGCACTAGCCGTTATCACCGAAAAGCTCGCTAAGATCAAGGCAGACAAAAGGCATGCCGACCTGGTGCTCCTCGATGTCAAAAAAGCTTTCGATAAGGTTTAGAAGAGAGGACTACAATTTAAGATCCTTCAAGTAGGCCTCAACCCCATTCTTGAGAGGATTCTATGCGACTACATAATGGAGAGGAGAGCATACATACATATCAGAGGATACAAAGGCCCCGAATTCGAGCTCGAATCAGGGGTCCCACAAGGAGGCTGTCTCAGTCCCCTTCTATACAAAATACATACACGTGACCTACCACAACCTCTACCCGAAGGTACGATATACGTTCAGTTCGCTGACGATATATCGCAAATTTGTACAGCGGCTTACGTTCACAGGGAATTTATGGCCATAAATACGGCTAGGGAGATTTCCAACATCAACTCTTTCGACAGGAAATGGAAGATATCAACCAATGCCCCAAAATTCCAAATAATTCCCATGTTTCGCAAGACGTTCATTGAAATACGGGTAGAAGGGGAGCGAATCCCCTACTGCCTAGAAGGGACGATTCTGGGGCTCAAAATCACCACAGGGGGCTACAAGAGTCATATCAAACGAACAGTCGTGAATAGCAAGAGAGATTTGAAGGAGTTTTATAGGTTCCGTGACCTAACTCGCTCAAATAAACTCAAGATATTCAATGTGTGCATTCGCTCGAGACTCTTATACTCCCCGGTGCCGTTGAATGCGAGCGCCAAGACCCACATTGCGAAACTACAAGTCATCCAGAAAAAGGCGGTTTTACTTATTACTAACACCCGAAGAAGAGAACATAAACAACAAAGGAAGCTCCACGACTCGGTTGGATTATCTCTAATCAACGTGGCGCTTCACGAGAGAGCTAAGAGGATATGGCAAGCCATTGGTGCACGCTTGACCCCTGAATTCTCTCGTACACACCTAGACATCGAGGCCGACAGACAAATAAGACCTTTTAAAAGTAGTAAATTACAGTCTGACGGGGACGTGACCCCCAAATACACATTACTGAATCGATAATAGACAAGAATCGACTAGTGTAATGCGCAAGTTGTTTATTAGTAAAAATTAACTCAATAATAAATTCAAAATCCAAATTCCCTTTAATAAATATTTCAAACTCAAATTAACATTTAAAAAAAAATATCTGTTCAAATACCCACAGCGGGAATAAAAACCCCGTCTCAAATAAAGGCTTGAATGCCAAAGATCATCATTAAGATGAAAAACTAATAATTAAATTAACTTTGGTAATTTAATTAAATAAACTATAAATTCATAGATTATTAAATAAAAAAAACTAACAAAATAACAGAGCTACCCTTTCACCAGGGACCTTTTTATTTTGTCTCCCACACATCATCTTTTCTTTAAATTCACCCTGTAACCACTTTACTCTCTTTCTTTTTTTCTCTAACTCTACCTATTTTTTCATCACCTATTATTTCCAAAGAGTCATTTGAAGGACCACGTTTGGCACGCTTTTCGACGCGACGTTAGAGCTTGGCAAAGTAATTCTACGGACCCATCTCTATAGAAAAGGACGCCTGCTTATCATACGGACTGGTCTCTCAAGATCTCAAAGACCTTTAAGGAAGTATCCTTCCTCACACGAGCAAAGAAGAAGAAGCCGCCGACCATCTCATCTCCAGTATTTCCACAATCATTTTCATTTTCATTTTCATCTTTCATCTCGTTCACCGTTTCCTCTTCCACACCCAAAATCCTCCCATTAGGGAGGTATCTAAAAGAGAGAAAAATACTTTTTAAGGCCGCTTTTCATCTAATGATGACAGCCTAATTCCCCACACTCCCCCTTCCCCAACCTCGACCCATGCCCTGACTGGTGACCGCTGTTATTTTGACCTCGTCCCAACTATGCAAGGCAGTGGCTTCTGAATAATTGGGGGTACAGGTGGAGGGAGGTCTGAGGACTAGCCCGCTGCCAGAAGCCCGTACTAAAGGAACCCCCGGAAAATGGGCCGGGCTGCAACCTCCGCAGGGGAGTCTCACAACTCCGCCTGTGGGAGGAAGGCCCAAGACCACTGAGGGACATGCAACCGTCTCAGTGTAAGGTAGCACGCAGCCACGGTTTTTAATTCCACCGAAGAGGCGGCACCCCAGGCTAGCGTCGGTTCATTCCGCGCTAGCCACCAAAAAGTCCGTCACTTTTCACCCCTCGGAAGGAGCCCATCCAGGTCCATCCATCACCCATCATCATTTTCATTCTGACAGCTAAACCAATCGACACGGGATACCGGGGAGGAAGGGGAACCCCCCTCGCAAAAATATGAATGAAGATTCAGACCAAAGAAGACCTACCCTCAGAACTGAAGCAGGGAAGCAAAAACCGGCCAGAGGAGTTCTCATCCGCACCCTGTATACGGAGATTAAAAAAGCGATAACCAGATTAATAGAAGTACCTAACGGGTACATTGTCCTCTGTCACAAGCAAGACGATATAGAGCGAATGGTGGCACCGGAAGGACTAAGGGCACTAAGCCAGATCGGCCTGGCCCCCAAACTGCCACCCCAGCTGCTGGCCAATAGGTCATTCATCTGCCGCAAGGAAGATCTCTACGTGGGATCCCATACGGTGGAAGAATTAAAGGAGGAAATTGAGGAACAGAACAAAAACCTGAAAGTGACTGAATTAATTAAATTTGGACAACACACCCACGTGTTCAAGGTGATCTGTGCCAAGGCCGAAATGGCCGGAAGGAGAACCACAAACGGACTACTTGCATACGGGATGAGGATTCCCCCGGAGTTTATAGAAAAAGAAAGATTTATCAACGTGCAGACATGTTTTCAATGCTATGCCATTGAAGAGCATATAACAAAGAACTGCCCACACAAGGACAGGAAAATATGCTCGGAGTGCGGAAACGTGAGCCACACCTTCCGAGAGTGCAATGAAACAAAGAAAAAAGTGCATTAACTGCCAAGGTGCCCATAGAACCATGGGTGTTAATTGCCCAAAAAGGAAAAGGATTATAAAACAGAAAGAAGAAAAGGAAAGGAAGGAGAAAGATAAGCGAACCAACCAGACCTTCGCGAGCGTAGCGAGAGCTACGGTCAAAGAGATAAAAGAAACACAGGAGCCCAAAATTAACACTAATGTTAACGAAGGGACAGGGCTAGACATCCTGGCATGCATTATGTTCGCACACGTTCATAATATCACACAGTCAGGAACCTTCTCCGAAACACTAAATCTACTCCTGGAGAAAAATGGTATCAGGAAAATGTGGTTCCCGCCCAACCCACCTTCAGCCCTAATTTATGGTGTAACGGCAGGAAAAACCCTGCAAGTAAAAGAGATGCTTGAGGTCGGAGCCAAAATGGCCAAAAATGAAACACCGGCAGACTCGGAAACATCCAGTCAAGAGGAAGAGGAGGCTGAAATCATAGTCAGCAAACCGAAAAAGAAAAAGGAAACCAAAGACCACCAAAGAAACCCCGAAATTAGAAACAGCTATGGAAACAGACACAGAGGCAGCGAAAGGATGCACCTTCGAGGCAAGAGATTTTAGGCTAAAGATTTTCGTTCACGATGCCTCCCCCTTACCAAAAGGGGCAAAAGCGAACGATGTCAAAAAAGGAATCCAAAGAGGCACGTGCAAATGGACGTATGCCTCAGAACACGCCGAAGAATCGATCGAAAAATTAATCGAAGAAAATAGAATTAGATTTTTCCCAAATGACATTAAACCGGTAAAAGAGGAAATATTCGAAAAAGTTACAAATGGAAGATGGAGAAACAAAAAGAACGAATAAGACCAAAACCCAAAGTCAAAAAGGTAAAATAAAATGAACCAAAGAAAGCTTCGAATACTACACATTAACTCAAACGGGTGGAAAAAGAAATCCATCCAATACGGCAATATATTTAGAAATATAGACCCTGATATCATCACGATATCAGAACACGGTCTAAAAGAAGACGAAAACATGAAGATCTATAACTATGACATCGTTAGGAAAAACTCCACGGGAGATAGATTTGATGGGACAGCAATTGCCATCAAAAAAGGCATAAAATATACCCAGGAACGGCAAGTCGACGAGGCATACGTGGCCGCGACGGCGGAGATTGAGCATAGCCCGCTCACAATCGTAGCGGCCTACCAACCACCCCGTCGCTCTTATATTCCAATCCATTCGGTAATGGAACTGCTGCACAAAAACTATCCACCCATTCTACTGGGGGGATCTTAATGCGAGAATTCGGGAATCAGGTTATCGCAGTAAGAACCCCGCAGGAACAAATCTAGAACTGCTGATGGAAAGGAATATACTCGAAAGAGCAGGCCCGGACTCCCCGACTTACATCACTGGAAGAGCCTCCACAAAGCCGGACCTAGTAATGATCACGCCCGGACTCCCCTTCAACATCCATATCAAACCGGTTCCCATAGAATGTAGTGACCACAATGGGATTTTGGTCACAATTATACAAAACCCAATACAAATCCCAATTAAGACCAGAAAGTCCTACACGATGGCGAATTGGGGCACATACACAGAGATACTGGAGGGATAAACACAGCCAGACTTAAATGGAAAAACTCGAGAGGAGCTTGAGGAAGCTATGAATTCCCTCATAGGAAAAATAAAGGAAGCAGACGAAGCGAGCATCCCTAAAATACAATATAAAACCCTGCCGCACCCAAAGTGGACGAATGAAATGAAAAGGAAAGCAAGAAGTATAACAGAGAAATATACAGAAATAAAGGAATTAGGAACAGAAGCAGAAAGAAGCAAGGAATTAAAGAGATTAAAAGAAGAAATGGTCTTCCTGATAAACGAACAGCAAGAAGACAAATGGAAAGAGTTTATAGACAACATAGAACACATAGTAAATCCTAAAGAATTATGGAACAAAGTAAAGGCAATAAAGGGTAGAACACCGAGAGAAAAGATTATAATTAAAAACGAGGAGGAAGATTTCATACCAAACGGTAGAGAGTTAGAGAAAAAATTTAGGGAACATTGGGAGAGAATTTACGCTATCAAAAAGAAGACAAGAAAGGTTCGATAGAATAACGGAACAAATGGTGAACGAAAGCCTCAGGAACAACGAAGAACGGATAACACCCCGCATAAGAGTTGACACCAATACAGATTCATGAACAGGCCCAGGGGCTATAATAACACTAGAGGAAGTGAAGATGACAACAAGCTCCTTCAAGCAGAAGACCCCTGGAACAACAGGTCTCACAAAAAATAACTATATGAGAACCCCAGAGAACATAATTAAAAACATAACAAATCTCTTTAACGCCTTCCTGAACATCGGAGCATTTCCGAGAATTTTTAAGGTAGCGAGAATGATTTTCCTACTGAAACCTGGTAAACCACCAAATATGGTGTCCAATTTCAGGCCTATATCGCTCCTAAAATTTCTCGGAAAGGTGTTCGAGAAGATCATCAACAACCGACTAATACAGCACTTAGAAGAAGAAGGAAAGTACAACAAACATCAATACGGATTCATGAAAAACAGAGATACAACAATGGCACTCGCAATTATTACAGAAAAAATCGCTCAGGCAAAGGCAGAAGGGGGATACTTGGACGTGGTACTCGGGGATGTCGAGAAAGCCTTCGACAATGTCTGGGTCGACGGGCTGAAGCACAAATCGTCCAGCTCGAACTCGGCACCCGGATGGAGAGAATCTTGGCTGATTACTCATCTAACAGAAATGCGTACATAAGTATAGAAGAGTACAATGGACCCCTATTCCATCTCCAAACGGGAGTCCCGCAAGGGAGGTGCCTCAGCCCCACCTTATACTCTATCTATACAGCAAATATACCAGCCACAATAAAAACAGGAGGCATGAATATCCAGTACGCAGATGATAACAGTCAGGTGATTTCCACGCCATTCACGAACCCCAATGGCAAGCCAGAATGACAGAGATAAATAAACATCATAAACCAATTTGAGAAGAAATGGAAAATTAAAACTAATAAAAGGAAATTTAAAATAATACCAATCATGAGGAATAAGAAGGAAAGAATGAACATAGACGGACGAAACTACGACTATACAAACCAAGGAAAAGTGTTGAGCCTACAACTAAATGAAAGAGGGTACCACGCCCACATAGGCGAGAGAATCTCTAAGGCCAAAATGGGGTTATGACTCTTATATAACCTTAAAGATCTCAGCATTAAGAGGAAAAAGACCCTATATAAGGCTTTTGTGGAATCGGTGCTCGTGTACCCTCCGATTCCCACACATACGTTATCATTAACGAACAAGAAGAAACCCCAGAAACAACAAAACAAAGATGCATACCTGATCACAAATACAAAGAGAAGAGAAGGAAAAAGACTATGGAACATCATACAAACAGCTGGTTTAGAACCGCTAAACAAGATCTTGGAGAAACGGGCCAGATTAATCTGGCAGAAAATAGAAGAAGAACACGCCGAGACCAGTAGATCCCTGGTCATACAAAATCTAGAACAGAATCGAAAAACCTTCCCGAGCAGCCGGCTAAGGCTGCTGCAAGAAGAAGATTTAATAATAACCTAAAAATATAACACAAGCAAAAATAAAAAATAACGGCATGAACGCCTAAAAACAAACAAGACAAAAATAAGAGAAGAGAATTAGAACTACGCTACCATTAAGGTACCAAAACAAGCAACAATTAATAAATTAACTTACGAATGTAAAACTAAATTTGACGAATTAGAAGCACGCCACCTATTAGGTACCCAAACCAATAAGAAAAAATAACGACACAAGGAAAATACAAGACGAGGAAAAATAAACCAAAATTAGAATCAACCAAAATAAAGAAGGACAAATAAAGAAGGAAACGTAATTAGAACATCAAAAGAAATTAAAGAGCCAGTAACCCGGCATCCTAAATCACACTAATCCCACATGTATACTTTTAACATACCCCTTCCCTCATAGCACATTAAGTTTAAGTATTTTTGCACAAAAAAACGTCTCTCATGCTATCCCCTCTATCTCATCAGCCGAGTCATCTGTGGGGCGAATATTCCACTGAGTAGCATTGCCTTACTACCTTCAGAAGAGTGATTTTTATTCGTGCTTAATTTACGGACTTTTGAGCCTCGCCAACTAAGAACGCGACTGTCCTGGGAGTCATTAGGATGCCAGTTGATCTGCAAAGATTTAATATATCTTTTTGCTGCGAGTGACGAAATAAAATGAGGGCTTAGGCACCTCATTACTCCAGTCCACTGCTCTGCGTGGGAACCTGCTCGGATGACTGCGCTTCATTAATTTCGTCTTAACTATGTCAGCCACTTGGACTGGCATGATTAAGGGCTTGCGTGGAAACTGGTTTGAGGACTAGCCCACAGCCGAAGCGCCAGTCAGAAATTTTCTCGAATCTGGGGCAAAACTACGAGTCCCAGGCGGAGGAGAGATCCTCATCGCCTGGGGGACCCGGCCAGAATCATAGAGGGAGTTACACCCGTCTCTATGTAGTTGGGTGCAGTTTGGGCGTACGTACCCGTGAGGGGATGGCAAAAACTTAGCGTTCGTTGATTCGGCCGTTATGCATCAAGTCCACCAAGCTCAACCCTCTGAGGTCCCCACTCGATACACACCCCCCATCCATCATCACGCATCATCCCGGCACCCCCCGAGAGGGGGACCAACAGGAAATTGGAACTCCAAACACACCCTCGACTCTACCTCCTTTACTACTTCTGACATCACTTTTCTCATCCATAACATATTAACTACACATTTCTGACAAAGAGGAAGAAAAAACAAGAAAGAGGAGAGAGGACGCCCGCGACGATGGAGGCCCTCCCTAAGAGGGTCCCCCTACGGACCATACCAGGCAAAAAGGCATCGGGGAGGAAGACGGTATGCCAATCCCCTTTCGCAAACATG
This sequence comes from Ceratothoa steindachneri, assembly GCA_963969495.1. Lineage (NCBI taxonomy): Eukaryota > Metazoa > Arthropoda > Malacostraca > Isopoda > Cymothoidae > Ceratothoa > Ceratothoa steindachneri. The sequence continues at coordinate 64,072,343 of OZ018327.1, forward strand.
AGGATCGCACTCATAAAATTGATTGAGATCCCAAGCGGATTCATCGCGATATGCGGATAAAATAAAGATGTAGACCGGCTCCTATCCGAAGAAGGATCCGAAGTCCTAAAGACACTCGACATGGAAGCAAAGACTCCACCAGCAATCTCGGCCAACCGAAGCATCATCTAACAAAAGGTAGAAAGCTGGGTAGGGGAAAACTCCCCCGCTGATATCAAGACCGAAATTGAAACAAATCACACATGGGCGAAGGTCAAGGAAGTGATCAAATTCCGTGACCACACCCATGTCTTCAAGGTGACGTTTCAAACCACCTAAATGGCTCACAAGGCGGCAACGGAGGGACTCCTCGTTTTAAACATGAGGATCACAGGCTGTAATATTGAACATGAAAAATATCACAGCATCCAGATGTGATTCGTATGTTACAAGCTCGAAGCACACACCACCGCCAACTGTCCACGAAAAGGAACGACATGGTGCAGTGAATGCGCCAGTGAGGGTCATAGATATGAGTCGTGTAAGAGCACAGAAAAAGTGCATGAATTGTAAGGGGCCCCATCGAACGATGACCCTCAACTGCCAAAAAAGGAAAGAGATCATCAAGAAAATGGAAGAAGAGGAGAGAAATAAAAAATCGACCACCTACGCGAGCACTGTGAAGAAAAGTGAAGGGATGGCCTCAGCAATGGCAACTCCCTCACAGATGGTCTTCACAAATGACCTAAGTGCCAAGATCTTAATTTGCATCACACATGCAAACGTGGCAAATGCGGTAAAACCTGGATGCTACAACTAGTTTCTAAACGCACTTCTAAAAGCTAACAACTTACCATCCATCCCCGTGTCCGCTAATCCCGAATGCTCCAAGGCATTCAAGAATAGCGTTATAAAAAATAACCAAAAGAAAGCTACCGGATTGAAAGAAGTAATTGAATCTCCCTCATCAGAGGAATCCGAAGAGGAAGACGATGAAGTAGACGAAGATAAAGAAGAAGAGGAAAACACATCTTCGGATAGTGACGAGGGCCCATGCACTCGCACTAGAGCAACGAAGAGAAAATCAAAAATTCCTAGTCCTCCCCCTAAGAATGAAAAGCCTGAGCACGCCAAACCCGCCCCACAGGGCAAAAAGAACAAAAAGAGCAAGAAAAAACACAGATAAATACATCTCACAATTGAACGGAACGCACTTAGAATTCTGGAAGTCAACACCAACGGCTGGACAGCGAAACGAACTCTTTACAGAAATTTGTCCAGGGAAATTGATGCAGATGTCATTCTAATTTCTGAGCATGGAATTGACACTCGTAGCTCCGAAATGAAGATCTGGAACTACGACGTGTTAATCACAAATTACTCTCAAGAGTGGTCGCCATTAAAAGAGGGATCAAGTACAAGCCAGTAAGAAACCTGGAATAATCCTATCTTGCAATAGAGGTCAAACTCGATATAGTTAAGATGGTCATCGTCATCGGGTACCAGCCGCCGAGGGAGGATATTTACCTATTTATTCTCTCTCCGGCCTATTTGGCAGAAGAGCCCCCACCATATTAATGAGGGATCTCAATGCTAGGTGTCGGGAATTTAGGTGCAGGTTCTTCAATGGAACTGGAAGGTGCCTGGAGACTATGATGGACCGAAATATGGTCCAGAGAATAGGCCCGGACTTCCCTACGTATATTCGAGAAGAAGTGCCACAAAACCAGACATTTGTCTGGCTAATCGTCAGCTTCCATTCAATTACTACATGGAACCAGTCCAAGTACCATGTAGTGATCATATAGGGATCCTACTTACCATCAACAGGAACCCTATACAAGTCCCAGCTCCAGTCAGAAAAGACTACAGAAGAGCAGACTGGGCACGGTACGCGGGTCTTCTCGAGGCCTACCGTCCACCAAATCTGGACAAGGCAATTCTCGAGAAGATAGACCAGGCACTCGATGACCTCAACGAATACCTTATAAATGCAAATAGGGCTTGCATCCCCAAAACTCAGTATAAAACCATCTCAACATACAGATGGACTGGGTACATGAAAGAACTCTTTAGAGAATTGAGAGTAATGTATGAATTAAATATCGGGAACGCATCAGTTGACTCATTACAACGAAGTAAAGAGATCGAAGAAGAGCTCAACCAGTTGATCCTCGAACAACAGCAGAGACGATGGGACGATGCGATCAAGAGCCTCGACCGAGATACATCCTCCAAAGACTTTTGGAAGAAAGTCAGAAGTCTCAGAGAATCATCTGGAAAAATGAAGAAAATGGAAATCTAAAAAAAAGATGGCTCCATTGAAACAGAAGACAGAAAGATCGAAATAATATTCCGGCGTAATTGGGAAAAAATTCTTCAGTATACCCGAAGAAGAAAACGAAGATTTTGACATAGAGTTTGAAAATAACATCGTAGACGAGCTTAAAACGGAAATACATAGAACACATCCTCATCACCAAGTGGAAAGACTGCGTGACGGAGACGCCGAGATCACCGAAGAAGAGATTCTTGGCGCACTTGCTCATTCCGCCAAAAGCCCCAGGCCAATCGGGGCTTACGAAGCTAAACTTCGAAAAGGCACCAGCTAACATCATCGAAGGAATGAGACGAATATTCAACGCATGTCTGAATACGGGGTACTTTCCAGATGCTTACAAGACGGCAAAGATGATATTCTTGCCAAAGCATGGAAAGGACACAACGTTGAGAGAGAGCTACCATCCAATTTCACTTCTGGAATTTGGCGGAAAGCTATTCGAGACGATCCTCAAACCAAGACTGGTGTCTCACCTGAAGGAGAACTCCATCTTAAACCTACATCAATTCGGGTTTAGTAGGAAGCGAAGTACGGAGATGGCGATTAATATCATCACGGAAAAGCTAGCCCAAGCAAAACGGGAAAGAAGTTACGGGACATTGTTAGTCGGGATGTATCAAAAGCATTTGAAAAGGTGTGGCAAAGGGAAATTCAGTACAAGATCTTACGATTGGGCCTAAGTGAAAACTTAGAAAGAACTCGCTGTGACTATATCATAGAGAGCGGCGTACATCAGTTTAGGGTGCACGGACGGACCAAAGTTTCCGCTCACTGTGGGCCTCCGGGGAGGGGTGCCTATCCCCAACTCTCTATTGGATTTACACCGCTGATGTCCAAGCCCTTGTAAGCCCCACTTGCCTCAAGATTCAATAAGCCGAGGATTTTACCTAGATAATCACTTGCCCATGGAGAAATGCGCCTTGGCAAGCTCGCATCACAACGATAGAAATCGAAAATCTAAACAACTACGAGGCTCAATGGAAAATTAGAACTAACCAAAGAAGTTCAAGGTGGTCCCCATTGGACGCACCCGAAGAGCAGACGTGCGAGTGGTGGATACTCGCTATCCCTACACAAACGAATGCAATGTACTCTATATGAAAATCACCTCTACCGGGTACAAGAAGCACGTCGAAGAAAGAATTTCTCGAGCCTTGGCCACTAGCAGAACTCTATATATGTTCAAAAATCTACGTGAAAGCAACAAGAAGAAGATCTACAATGCCCTTGTTAGATCAACGTTGCTTTACCCCGCCTCCACCCTCTCTTCTGTCTCAAAAACACAGAAGAGGCGACTTAAAGTAGTGCACAATAAATGCATGTACATAATCACGGGTACACACAGGCGAGAAAGAAGACGCCAAGGAGACCTGCACAGAGAGGCAGGGATAATTCCCATTAACAAAGTCATCAAAGAACGGACCCGGAAGATGCAGGATCTGGTTAATCGAGAACTGAGTGAAGAAATTACTCAGATGATTAACCAGAACAGAAGAACAGAATGTCGCGCCAGATTTCCAAGCTCCACTAACCGAGTGACGGCGGGGATGAAGTGCCGTTCCACGCATGATGAGATGTAGTATCTAATCTAATCAAAAGAAACCAACCGAATCAAGACCAAAACTCACAATTATGACAAATAATCACCGATAAAGACAACGATAAATCAAGAAAGAAGAAAACCCCGAATACGACGAGAACTCTACCGACTAAGAAAAAACAAAAAAAACTAAAACACACACACACATACAAAGAATACAAAACAATTAAGCATTCACTTAAAAGTTTGAAAAAACATAAACAAATAGGCAATGGATATCACACAACAAAGTTAAACTAAAGTTATCAAGACAAATGGCTTAAACGCCATCAAGAATAAAAAAACCAACAAAAACAACATAGAATACACGCTACAAAGAAATAATGAAAGAAATAGGCCTGATCACCAGGCTCTAGCATCTCTTTGCCCCCTACCACACTTCTTTATCTTTTTACCACTTGTCTATTTTGTATATCTATCCACACGCCCTATCGTCCTTCCCTACACGCACCCACACTTTAACTTAATTCAGAATTTCGAATTCCGAGTCATCTGGTCCTGGCAAAGGAGGAAACGTTTAGGCCATTACCAGACAATCTCATATTTGAGCGTTGTAAAGTGAAGTCCTACAACGAGTTCCCGACTCAATGGGTGAGAGAGCCAACGAGAGGAGACAATATCTTCGAATTGGTTTTCACCTCTGAGGATGACATCGTTGAGGACCTCTCTGTTGGCGAAGAGCTCGGTGGCAGTGAACACTGACTAATTAGATTTGTAGTCAAAGTCCCGAAAGCAGGGCCTGCAACTAGTAAATCGAAGAAACTCGATTTGAGAAGAGCAGACTTTTCAGGTCTTTGTGCTGGACTGACTGACGCGAGGCTAGAAGTGTGCAATGCTGTTGAAGACTTGTGGAGCAGTTTCAAAACCGCATTAATGAGTCTTCAATCGCGTTTCATCCCTCTGAAATGCACCCGTTGGTCTTCTGTTCAACCAAAGTGGTTTAATCGAGAAATCGGCCAACTGCTTAGAGAGAAGAGAACTGTGTACTGGCAATCAAAGACTTCAGGTGACTTCGACGAATACCAGAGGCTATCCAGGAGAGTGAAGTCCAGCACAAGGGCGGCTAAGAGGTCTGAGGAACTCTGAGTGGCGAGACTCTGTAAAGAGAACCTGAAGGAGTTCTTTGGATATGTAAACAGCCATAAACCAATTCCTCGAACGATTAGCTCTTTGAGGAATGAGGAAGGGACATTAGAGCACTCAGATGAAGTAAAATGCTAACCACCTCAACGACTACTTCTCTTCAGTGTTTACTGAAGAGTGTGCTCCCATCCCACAGCCAATGAGTTCCTACTCAGGGAAAAAGCTAGAGGATATGGACTTCACCGAAGGAGAAATAGAAAAGAAGATCACTGACCTAATGACGAATAAGTCACTTGGCCCGGATGGGTTTCTACCTAAAGTGTTGAAAGAAGTGCGCGATCAAGTGTCACGACACCTGATCTCAATCTTTAACATGTCAATATGGACCGAATGCGTTCCTAGAGACTGGCGTGAAGCGGAGGTCACTCCTATCTTTAAGAAAGGAGACCGTAGCCAACCGTCGAACTACCGACCTCTCAGTCTGACTTCGATAGTCGGTAAACTAATGGAAAGCAGGATGGTGGACAAAATGACTTCGCATTAAGAGTCAAAGCTGCTACTGAGGAGTTCCCAGCATGGCTTACGAAGGCAACGGTCATGCCTGACGAACAGTGTGGAATTCTTCTACTTCTTCTTCAGTCGGCACGATAGGGACAAGGCGGTGGATGTGGTCTACTTAGACTTTCAGAAAGCCTTTAGTAAGGTGCCACACCGCTGCCCTCTCCGGAAAGTGTGAGCGCTGGGCATAGACGAAAAAGTAGCCGGTTGGATAGAGAACTGGCTAAGTGGCAGACAGCAATGGGTGGTGGTGAATGGACAGGCTTCTGAGTGGGTGGCCGTTATTAGCGGGTGCCTCAAGAGTTGGCAAGCGACCGAATAACCATGAAGAAGGAGTGACCCCACGGTGGTTTACTGCCCCTTAGGGCCCGTACAGAAAAAATGGCCCAAGCTTGGCCCCCCGGGTCCCATTGCGCACCATAAGCGGGCACAACAGGCCGACCAAGGAGAAAGTCTTCGAGGCCGTATATGGGAGACTTAAGATAGCCATGATAAGGCTACTAGAGATCCTCGTGGGTTACGTCGCTGTATGTGAGACAGAAAAGGACGTAGAGGCTATGACAAAGGAGGCTGCGGTCGAGGTCCTTCGTGAGCTTGGCCTGCAACCAGCAATTCCTCCGCAGATCCAATCGCATAGGAGCGTGATCTGCAGGAAACTAGAACCCTGGATAGGAGAATATTCCCGAGATGAAATAAGGGATGAGATAATGAAGAATCACTCATGGGTAAATGTCAGGGAGATTGTCAAATTCCGAAACAGAAGAGACAACACTGACTACGATCATGTCTTCAAAATAATCTTTGGAGAAACTTCCATGACCAGAAAAGTGAAAGAGTCTGGGCTCGTGCTTTTCCACGCCAGGATCAGTGAGTAGCAGATCGAGAGGGAGTAAATCCACTCAATCCAGTTCTGCTTCCGCTGATACAAAATGGAGGCCCACACCACCCGCGAATGCCAGGCGCCCGAGGAACTATGCTCCAGATGCAGCGAACCCGGCCATCACTGGAAAAGCTGCCAGAGCCCTCCTAAAAAATGTATCAACGGCGGACAGGGACATCGGACAATGGCTACGGCCTGTCCCATGAAAAAGGACCTGATCAGGAAGAAGCAGCAACAGAGCCAAGAAGAGGCGACCAAAAAAGCGAACAGTACGTACGCTCAAGTCGCAAAAGCCGCTTATTCTGAGGCTGCAAACAAAATACAGAACAAGGAGTCGACCAGAATTCTGACATGCATCATGTATGCCCATGTCAGAAATATAACGCAGCCTGGGTGTTTTGCAAAAGAGTTAAACCAGATGCTAGCTAAAAATGGCTTAAACCAGATGTGGTTCCCGGACGATCCCCCATCAGGGGATGTCCTACAACTGCAAATAATTCCTAAGACAACTCAAGAGGTGGAGAAAAAAGAAGAGAAGTCCAAAGAAAAGAACAAAAGGCCGGACCCTAGAATTGAAGCAAGAAAAGAAATGGAGGCTGCGGCCAGATCTTCGAACAACACCAAACCTGATAAAGAAATCTTGGAGGACTCGGAAACTACGGATTCCTCGGACGCAGAGGCCGCGCCAAAAGCTGTAAAAAGTGAAAAGAAGAAACGGATGACCAAAAGATTTTTCGATACAGATGAGCTAAACCTCCCAATCTACGCATCGGAGCAGTTTTCCTTCCCAAAAGACAAGGATACCAACAAGATCCTAGTAGGAATCCGAAAGAGATATTACAAGTGGGATTACGATGCCGAGTGCGAAGAAGAGGTAGTCGAGGAGGCCCTCTTCAACAACAACATCACCCTCTACAAGGAGACACTGAAAGAACTAACCACGACGGAATTCAAAAAGAAAAGGAACGGGAGAAAGCGTCCCATCACCAGAAAACACTAGGAGCCAGTAAAAGAGAATGGAAAACCCGAACAACAGGTTGAAAATTGTAACACTCAACTTTAATGGATGAGAGGGAAAAGCAACGGCTTATGGAAACATATTCCGTGTGCTAGACCCCAACATCATATTAATATCGGAGCACAGTATCGATACAACATCTTACCAAATAAATATACCGGGCTACAGAGTTGTTACAAACAACATTCTCAAGAGAGGTTTGACTGGGCCGCGGTTGAAATCAAAAAGAATCTCTCGTTCAGGCACCTTCCAGAATTGGACGAGTAATTCGTGGCGATAGAGATGCCTACATTACATAGTAGCAACCTAGTGATCACGGCGGCGTATCAACCTCCTCGAAGAGCGTACTTGCCCCTCAACAACTTCTACACCTTGTTCAGTCACGGCAGAATGGTATTCCTTGGGCGCGACTTCAACGCCAGATGCCGAACGGCTGGCTATGGTAACACGAATTACAGAGGCCATAACTTGGAAATGATTATGCGACGCAAAAACATCCAGAGGATAGGACCGGAATTCTCGACCTATATCACCTCTCGGGCAGCAACAAAGCCCGACATAATCATGACAAGTGACGGCTTCCCATTCAACTACTATAGAAAGCCAGGACCAGCAATAACCAGTGACCATATAGCAATCTGGAACAGCCTAATAGCCAGGATGGACAGTGAGGTGGCCCCGATAAATTCTGGCGGCTAGTGAAGAAATTAAAAGGCCTACCAAGTAGAGGAAAGACCCGCATTAAGGAGGGCGAGGACTACTTGAAGGATCCGGCGGTCCTGGAGGAAATATTTCTTACGTTCTGGAAGGAAATCTGCTCAATAATACCAGAGAACAATGCGGAATTCAACCAGGAATTCGAAGACCATCTGATTGAAGAACTCAACCAGATCATACATCGAACGCACCCACGAGCCTACGTCGACGAAGGGAGGGAAATGGCGGACCATGGCCAAACAATAACAACGGAAGAGGTCATGGAAGTCATAAAAACCTTTAAACAAAAGGCGCCAGGCTGGACGGGTATCACTAAGAACAATCTGGTGCATGCCCCCCGGCAGATCATTCAGGGAATCACTAACATCTTTAACGCTTCCCTGAATACGAGCTACTTCCCCAATGGGTTAAAATTGGCTAAAATCATTTTTACCCCTAAAGGGAACAAGCCCCCCGATCAGATGGTGGACTACAGGCCAATATCCCTTCTTGAGTTTCTATGCAAAGTCTACGAGAAGCTTCTAGCCAACAGGCTACAAGATCAGCTTACCAAGCTAGAAGCTCACAACCCTCAGCAGCACGGGTTCCGCAGGAGGAGGGGGACTGACACAGCCCTTGCCATCCTCACCGAAAAGCTAGCCCGCTGTAAAGCTGAAGGGAAGTACGTAGACCTGGTTTTGCGAGATGTACAAAGGCCTTCGATAAGGCTTGGCTGAGAGGCATACAATTCAAGATCTCAGGCCTCTAGCTAAACCCTATCCTGGAAAGGGTCCTCTGTGATTACATCATGAAGAGAAAAGCTCAAATTTCGATCGAACGCAACAGAGGACTCATATTCGAACTAGAGGTGGGGGTTCCATAAGGTAGCTGTCTGAGTCTGCTGTTGTACCTTGTGTACACGTTGGACTTACCTGTTCCACTCAGGGAGATGTGATGTGCCTGCAGTTTGTAGATGAAATCACTCAAATCATCTCCAGTTCTTATAGGAACGCTTGAGTTCAAGCAAAGGAGAGAAAGTGGAAAATTAAAACCAACGTCCGAAAGTTTCAGATCCTTCCAATGAACCGCCGGAAAAGAGACGACGTCATCGTCAGGGACGAATTTTATTTGTATTCCAACGAGCGTAAAGTCTTGGGTCTGCGCATCACCTCAACTGGGTATAAGGCGCACATCAACAGCCGAATCTCCCTAGCCAACAGAGAGCTTGGAAAAATATACAGGTTCAGAAACCTCAGCGCCAAAAACATCAAAAAGCTGTATAATATCCTGGTGTGACCAGTACTGGTGTACCCTGCAGTGGTTATGCAGGTAGCTAGTTCAACCTATCTCAGATTTATGCAGAGAGTCCAGAACAAGGCTGCCCTGCTTATAGCTGGCGCGAGCAGAATAGACTATATTCGGCAGACGGAAGAGCAAGCAAAAGCAGGACTTGAGCCACTGAATAGAGTCCTGCAGAGGCTATGGAGAAAGACCTGGGAAAAAGTCGAGAACGAAATCCTCCCGCAGATAGAAGCGGACTTGGAAATAACGCAGCAAGCAATTGGACGAGCTACAAGGAGAGCCCTATTCCCTAGTGGAAGACTGTGCTCCCGGGAAAATCAAGTAGCCTTATACAGATAATAAAAATTATAATACCCTACCATGCGCACGAAAAGTACTACAAAAATATGACTCCACAAAAAGACTCTACGATATAGACTCCGCAAATGAATATATCAAAAGAGGCGAAGTGCCCAAATGTAAAAAAAGACAACAGTAACCAATAAATAGATCAAAAGGGGCGAAGTGCCCAAATACAAGACAAATAAATAAATAAAAAGAGGTGTAGTGCTCAACACAAATGAACAAAATAAATAAAATAATGAAAACAAAATGGAGAGTAATGCCCACAAAAGGCGAAAATAACCAAAAATGAGCCAAAAGAAAAAAAAAAAAAAGCTAACGAGTTAGCAAAAATATAATTAAAAGGCTTGAATGCCTAACGACGGATGAATTAGATTTATATAGAGAAATTTATTTATATATATATATATATATATAATTAAAGAAAAAGTTGACAATAACGAAATAAGCAAACAAAGGCAAGAGTAGTTAACAACTACAGAAATGCAGAGGGAGATAATTAAATTCCGTGAACACACCCACGTGTTTAAAATAACATTCTCGACCACGGACATGGCAAGGAAGGCCACCCAAAATGGTATTCTCGTCTTTAATATGAGAATCCCAGGGGAGAACATCCAACAGGAAAAATTCAACAGCATACAAATGTATTTTGTATGCTACAAGCTTGAAGACCACACCTCTACGACCTGCCTTGAAAAGAACAAGCTGTGGTGCAGTGAGTGCGCCAGAGAAGGGCAGAGATTCGACAAGTGCGAAAGCACCTCGAAGAAATGCCTGAATTGTAAAGGGAAGCATCGGACGATGGCCCTTAACTGCCCCAAGCGCCGCGAAATAATTAGGAGGAAGGAGGAAGAGAAAAGGAAGGCAAAGGAAACGACTTACGCAAGCGCCGCTAGGAAGAGTGCAGAGGTGAAGACAGCATCGGCACCCGCACAACTCAACTTCACCGGGGATCTGAGTGCAAAGATTCTGATCTGCATGACCCATGCATATGTGACGAATGCAGTGAAGCCTGGTTGTTATAACCAAGTGTTCAACGCGCTCTTGAAGGCGAACAACCTCCCAACAGTAGTCATGCCGGAAGACTCCGAGTGCTCCAAGGCTTTCAAAGACTCTGTCATTAAAAATAACAACATCAAATCCGGTTTGGAGGAGATGAATGAAGCTCCATCATCGGAAAAAAACAAGGAAGAAGAAGAAAAGGAAAAGGCTGGATTTAATGATGGATCCTCCTCATCTGACAGCGAAAAGGGCCCCTGCACTCGTACACGAGCCACAAATAGCAGGTCAAAGACCCCGAGTCCCCCTCCGAAGAAGAAAAACCCTGGGCCGAGTAAAATCGCCCAACCAGCCCCCAAACTAAAAAAGAGGAAGAAGAAACATAGGTAAAACAACTCACCATGTTGCGTAACGCACTGAAAATAATAAAAATGAACACCAACGGCTGGACGAAGAAAGAAATTCTTTACGGAAATGTATTCAGAGAAATTGATGCAGACATCATACTGATTTCAGAACACGGGATCGACACGCGTAATACAGAAAAGAAAATCTGGAACTACTATGTTTTGATCACCAATTATTCGCAATAGCGGTACGATGGCGCCGCTATTGCAATAAAGAAAGGGATCAAAAAGAGCAGATAAGGAACTTAGAAGAATCCTACCTCGCGATTGAGGTCGAGCTCGACTTAGGAAAGTTTGTCATTGCAACCGGATATCAACCGCCAAGGAGAGATGTGTTGCCTATTCACACTCTCACTGGCCTATTTGGCAGAAGAGCCCCCACTATACTAATGGGAGATCTGAATGCCAGATGCAGAAAATCCGGTTACAGGACCTACAACGGTATAGGAAGAAGCCTGGACCTGTTGCTGGACAGAAATATTGCCCAGCGGATAGGCCCCGACTTCCCCACCTATGTCAGAGAACGATGTGCCACAAAGCCAGACATCTGTCTGGTGAATCGTCAGCTACCGTTCAATTACTACATGGAACCAGTCCAGGTGCCATGTAGTGACCATAGAGGGATCCTACTCACTATCAATAGGAACCCTATACAAGTCCCAGAAGTACTCAGGAAGAACTACAGGCAAGCACACTGGGCACTTTCTCGAGGCCTACGATCCGCCCAACCTGGACGAGGCAATTCTCAAGGAGATTGACGAGGCACTCGATGACCTCAATAACCAAATCATCGACGCAGATAGGGCTTGTATCCCTAATTCCGCATATAGGACCATCCCGACCTACGAGTGGACCGAATATATGAAGTAACTGTACCGTGAACTGAAGATAATGTATGAATACAACATCGTGAATGCATCGGTTCACTCGATGCAAAGAAGTAAAGAAATCAAAGAAGAATTGAACCAGTTGATCCTCGAACAACAGAACAGAAGATGGGAAGACGCGATCGATAGCCTCAATCACGAAACGGCTCCCAAAGAATTTTGGAGAAAGATCCGAAATCTCAAAGGATCGACTGGGAAGAAGAAGCATAAGATCGAGCTACGTAAAGAAAACGAAGACATCGAAGAAGAAGAAAAAAAGTTGAAGAGATATTTCGAAGTTATTGGGAAAAGATCTTCAGTATAAATGAAGAAGAGAACGAAGACTATGACCTAGAGTTCGAAAGTAACATCATCGACGAGCTAAACGAAGAAATAGACAAGACGCATCCTTATCACCAGGTGGATAGACAGCGCGACGGAGACGCCGAGATTACAGAAGAAGAACTACTCGGCGCGCTTCGCTCATTCCAACAAAAATCCCCAGGACAATCGGGGCTTACAAAGCTTAACTTTGAAAAGGCACCAGCCTGTGTCATCGAAGGAATGAGAAGAATATTTAACGCCTGTCTCAATACGGGATACTTTCCGGACGCTTATAAAACTGCGAAGATGATTTTCTTGCATAAGCACGGAAAGAACCCAAAGTTGGAGGAGAGCTACCGACCAATTTCACTTCTGGAATTTGTCGGGAAGCTCTTCGAGATGATCCTCAACAAAAAACTGGTGTCTCACCTGGAGGAAAACTCGCTCTATAACCCACACCAATTCGGGTTTAGGAGTAAGCGAAGTACGAAGATGGCGATTAACGTCATCACGGAAAAGCTAGCCCATGCAAAACGGGAAAAGAGTTACGTAGACATTGTTTGTCGGGATGTATCAAAGGCGTTCGATAAGGTGTGGCAACGGGGAATGCAGTACAAGATCTTACGACTGGGACTAAGTGAAAACTTAGAAAGAACTCTCTGTGACTCTGTCATGGAGAAAGCAGGCCCTCCCCCTGCGGGCCTCCCGCTGGGAGGGTGCCTGTCCCCCACTCTCTACTTGATTTACACCGCGGATGTCCCAGTCCCTGTAAACCCCACTTGCCTCAACTTACAATTCGCCAATGATTTTACCCGGATAATCACTTGTGAATGGAGGAATACGCCTTTGCAAGCTCGAATGACAGCATCAGAAATTGAAAAACTTAATACCTACGAGGCCCGGTTGAAAATCCGCAACAACCAGGATAAGTTCTAAGTAGTCCCTATAGGCAGGAGACTACTTGATGACGTCATGGTGGGGGACAGACGATATCCCTACACCACTGAGTGCAATGTACTCGGAATGAAGATTACCTCAACCGGGTACACAAAGCACGTCCAAGAACGAATCACCAAGGCCACTGCTTCAGTCAAGACTCTATATAGATTCAGGAATCTTCGTTAAAGCAACAAAAGAAGATCTATACTGTACTAGTAAGATCGACGTTGCTATACCCCGCTTCCGCCCTCTCGGGTGTCTCAAAGACACAGAAGAGGAGACTACAAGTGGTGCAGAACAAATGTGCGTAACTAATTACAGGTACAAGCAGAAGGGAAAGAAGAACACAGGAAGACCTGCACCGGGAGGCGGGGTTAACCCCCATTAACGTTATCATCGAAGAACGGACAAGGAATATGCTGGAAAAGTTCAATCGAGAGTTGGACGATGAAATCGTACAAATGATTGACCAGAAAAGAAGAGCTGAATGTCGCGCCAGATTTCCAAGCTCCGCTGGGATTTTAGCTGGCGGAGCAGAAGTGCCGTTCTACGCAAGATGAGTTGTTTTTGCCCCAAACCAAGACGAATTAACCAAACCAAGAAACCAAACTGATTTTGACAAAAATTGCCCGATATCGACAAAACCCATCGATTAAGACAAAACTACCGAAGAAGGAAAACTACACAAGAAGATGAAACACACTAATCAAGTCTACAAATAAGAAACAAAATACACAAACTACACACACTACAAATTTACGAAAAAAACAAAGACACTATACAGGAGATTCCTCCTGTTTCCGCTGCCACTCAAAAGCGGGGCAAGACCCTGGTGGAGTGATTGGAGGTACCTCCTGTCTCTACCGGGGCCGTAGTAGTGGCGGTCTTGGGTCCCCTGAACCCCTACTTCTCTGCCTCACAGATCTAATAAGGAGAGCCGGACTGATTGGAGACTTCTCCTGTTTCTGGCACTCCTCGGTCGGGAAGAACTGATTGGAGATTTCTCCTGTTTTGTCACGACTAGATCAGTGAAGGCCTCCAAATTAATGAGAAGACACCCTCGCCATGAACGGTAGGGGGGAGCCGCTGGACTTTCGAGTCCTACTGAAACTCATTGGTAACGAAAAACCGGAAAAGGTGGAGGTATTTATAACCATCTTTAACAAACTTGGAATTGGCCTTAAACGGCTAATCGAGACTAACAGAGGATACACAGTTATATGCCACACGCAAGATGACCTAGAAAAAATAACCACAGCGGAAGGCACAAAAGAACTGGGCAAGATTGGACTATAACTACGGCCATCTCCAGCACTGGCAGCAAGGAAGGCGATAATATGCAGAAGAGTAGACCCCTGGGTGCGAGAAAGATCAGCTGAAGACATTAAGGAAGAGATCGAGAGGAACCATCAATGGGCTTAAGTGACAGAAGTACTCAAGTTCCGTAACCTCTCTCATGTATTCAAAGTTATATTCCAGAACATGTAAATGTCAGCAAAAACCAAGGAAACAGGCCTAAAACTGTTTTCTATGGTAATTTCTACAGAGCAAGTTGAGCAGGAAAGATTTTTCGAACTTCTAACCTGCTTTAATTGCTACAAGGTCGAAGATCACTCAACCAGCGCCTGCCCTGACTCTGGGAAAGCAAAGATCTGCTCCGAGTGCGCGCAGACAGGACACGACTAGATGCACTGCGTTAGCGACACAAAAATCTGCATTGACTGTGCGGGGAATCACCGCACCCTGAGCATGCAGTGCCCAGTCAGGAAAAAAGAGCTAAGAAAGAAGAGAGAGGCAGCGGACAGACCAAAACAGTCTTATGCCGCAACCGCTAAAATCCAAAAACATCAGAACGTCACGCCGACACAACCTAAGATTGTATTACAACTGAGTGACGCTATCCCTACCAAAATGCTGGCATGTATTCTGCATGCACATGTGATAAACTTAGCTTGTCCTGGTTCATTCAACACTGAAATGAACAAAATGTTGGTGGTAAACAACATGGAAACGATCAAATTTCCGTACAATCCACAATCCGAAAAAGTCCTCTCGGCATTGTGCCCAAAGACAAAACCAGCACAAACAGCAGAAAGCCAGGATACAGGAAAAGCCCAAGAAATAACATTAACAACGGCTCAACACCAACAAGCCGGCGCCATAGCACCTCCATCTAGCTCACCCAGGCATAGAAAAAAACAAGAAAAAAACAAGTAGAACCAAAGGTTCAGGAAGCTGACACTGAATAAAAAGAGGATGAGCTCGAGTTAGACGGCAGAGAAATCCGACTCACCTTAGCTCTAAACTCACAAAACATTCATAAAAAAGAGCTCTCCACAGAGGATGTGGCGGCAGGAGTCAGAAAAGGACAAATCAAGTGTTGCAATGACTCTCCAGTTACCTGGGAGACAATCAGAGCATCTCTACTCACCTGTAAAACCAAGCTCTACAACGAAAACTTCAGGCTCTATGACCTAGAATTATATAAAAAAATAAAATCTGTCCGTCAAACGGCCAAAGAATAATACATACCAACGGGATAGCATATAGAAACCGGCTAACCATCTTGGCAGACAACGTGCAAGGATAGGAACCCAATAAAAACAAATTATTCAATGTCTACAGAGAACTAGATCCAGATGTTTTTCTTCTATCAGAAACTAGCATCAAGGACGAAGTCAAACAGAAGATCTTTGGATATAATATTCTACAAAAAAATTGCACAGGAGAAAGATTTGACGGTGCGCTAATAGCAGTAAAAAAGGAGTTACAATTTAGACAAGGTAACCCTATGAATAAATTGACACTGTCGATCATCATAAAGTGCTCTATGGGTAGCATAGAACTGAGCGCGGGGTACCAGCCCCCACGCCGGTCATTTACACCCTTTTTACAAAATAAAACCCAGTACTATTTGCTGGGGACCTTAACCCCAGGAATAGAGCAGCGGGATACTCGTCTATAAACACAAGAGGTAGAGTACTAGATCTCTTAACAAGAAGGGGCGTTGCAGAGTGCATTGGACCGGACTTTCCCACGTTTTTTTTTTTTACCCAGGGTCAGCCACCAAACCAGACGTCGTGATAACGAACCCTAACTTCCCTTTTCACCAACTCATGACTCCAGGGCCACTAATATTAAGTGCTCATTTGCCCATGCTTATCACCATAGCAACTGCCCCTATCCCAGTCCTAGTTATCCCAAGAAAAGACTTCTAGAATGCCAATTGGGAAGAATACAGGAGAGCATTCCCAGAAGATACCCTTGATCTGAATGGCGCATCCGAAGAAGATCTGGATGAAGAGCTAATTGTTATTATCGACTGCATCTCTAACGCCGACGCTATAGCTATCCCTATAACATCACATAAAATTATCATGCCCACAAAACCCACGCGAGAGAGTGCTGCTACAGCAACGATTCTCCAGAGTCTACGAGACCATCCTCAACTTGGGCTATACCAGACCCATGGACTTTTGCTTCGTTCAGTTTCTCAGAAGTCAGCTGAACTCCACGCTAGGAATAGAGATCAGAGATAAATGGAATAGTCTTATAGAAAAATTAGACACTGAGAGGAACCTGAAGGCCTTTTGGACGACCATCAACAAATTAAAAGGAAACCATTGCACCCTATGCCAATCTGAAATGAAGCATGATGGAACTACGGCGGTCACTTTCAGCGAGAAAGAGAAGCTATTCTGCGGACTCTGGGAAAATGTCTTCAAAATATCCGACGAAGAAGAAGAAGACTTTGACCTAGGCTTTGAGGACCGGGTTCTCGAGTATATGGAAAGGAGAGGAGGCAGGCTTGACACTTATAGAACCTCATGCGTCCATCGGTTTCAAGGTAACCCTCAGGGAGGGAGGAGAAAAACAATGGAGGAACTATCAAATGCAATTTCTTCATTCAAGTCTAAAGCCCCGAGGCTCAGCCAACTTACCATCAGGCATTTAAAAGATGCTCCGGAGAAACTTAGGATTAGGCTGCTGAACCTATGCAACGCGTCTCTAGTAATAAGCTACTTCCCGGGTGGCCTGAAGACCTCCAAAATGATATTCATACCCAAACCGGGAAAACCATCAAACCTGGTCATGAATTATAGACCCATCTCACTGCTGGAGACCGTTGGGGAAGTTTTGGAAAAAATTCTCAACTTCAGACTGGCAAAACACCTAGCAGAAAAGAACCTACTGAACCAAGAACAACACGGATTTAGAGAGCACCAAGGCACGGAGACAGCAATAGCCATATGGTGCAACGCGCGGCAGCATAGCGAGCTAGAGGTTGCTGGGTTGAAGTCGTCTGCAAGGAGGTAAAGAAGGCCTTCGATAAAGTTTGGATCGAAGGCCTGAAATACAAAATCTCAAGACTGAAACTCACTTCCCACTTCGAAAGGATCTTCTGTAGCTATTTAACCAATAGGTGAGCGGTGATAGCCTTCCAAGGGCCTGCAGGGGAAGCCTTCGACCTCGCCTCTGGTGTTCTACAAGGAGGATGCCTTAGCTCCACTCTCTTCACCATCTACACGAGAGACATCCCTAAACCCAGCGACAGAAAAACACTAAACATACAATACGGGGATGATGTCACCCAAGTTGTAGTGTGGAGGACAAAGTCGGCAAAGCTGATAGCCAGAGCCACGGCAGCATAAGCCGAAAAAATCCCCAACTTTGA
Organism: Ceratothoa steindachneri; assembly: GCA_963969495.1. Lineage (NCBI taxonomy): Eukaryota > Metazoa > Arthropoda > Malacostraca > Isopoda > Cymothoidae > Ceratothoa > Ceratothoa steindachneri. The sequence goes on from OZ018327.1 coordinate 64,090,355, forward strand.
AAGACGCTGGAAAATCCAAACAAACGTGTCAAAGTTCTCTGCAACTGCAATAGGGAGACATCATACCGTCCTTTTACTATAGGAGACACCGACATTGAATACTCTCCTTACGCGTCTATTCTCGAATACAAACTCTCCAGTTCCGGAATGAGCAAACACGTGAGCACTAGAATTGGATATGCAAAAGCTGAACTAGACAAACTTCACCGATTTAGAAACCTCACAATAGCACACAATAAATAGTTATACATCACTTTGGTTAAATCCAAACTGGTGTACCCCAGTATACCACTTAACGCAGCATCTAACAAAAACAAGTCGATGCTTCAAAGAGTGCAGAACCAAGGACTTCGATTCATCCTTGGCACCAAGTGGTTTGACTTCCGGACCTCGAGAAGCCTGCACGAACAAACAGGAATTGAACCTTTGAACCTGTATCTCTACAAAAGAAGAAGAGACATATAGGAGAAACTAGAAGGTATTCTCCCCAACGATACACTTGGCATCCTCGATCCTGAGGAGGAACAATATAAGAATTACCTCCCAAACACCAAAAGAGCCGAGACAACCTCAAGATTTAAGTGAATGAACTAAAAAAAATTATATATATATATATATATATATATATATATATATATATATATATATATATATATATATATATATATATATATATATATATATATATATATATATATATCTATATATATATATATATATATATATATATATATATATATATATATATATATATATACATAAATATATATAATTTTTAAATATGTAAAAAAAAAAGTTCACGAAAAAGCTTAAGAATCAAAACCAATGGAGATTGCCCAAACACCGAGTGACTAAATTAAAAATCTAATGCTTCTTTCATTTCCGCACTATTTTACCCCTCCCTCTTTTATTAACTATTCACCATCTCTTTTTCGTAACTTTCTCTTGAAAAAGGAAAAAGAAAAGGAGAATATATAAGAGTTGACTGCGTAGAATTCCTGATTTGAAGCATTCGACAACTATCTCAGAACCGGTAAAGGAGGGAAAGTTTGCGGTAAAATTTCCCCCAAACGCCTCCGAAAAAATCGAAAGAAAGTACTTAAGAAACAGAGATATTACTATTTTTTTAATCCCGATTTTACTAATTTCATCTTTCCATTTTAGTGGCCCCACTTAAGCAGATGACTGCTTAAGTCCCTAGCCCCACCCCCCTGCGTGATCTGCCGTCGGATGTGAGAGGGATTTGCCATTCATGTTTCGTCCCAACTATGCCGGGAAATAGCTCGACCATAATTGGGGGCATTGGAAGAAGCGGGTTTGAGGAGTAGCCCACAGCCTATAACAATGGACGGACTGCCACCTCCGCTGGTCCCTTCCAGGACCATACAGGTACACACAAACGTCTCTATGGTATGTTGCGATGCGGTCGCGATTAAAACACACTCGGGGGGGGGGGGGCGGCGTTGTCATTAATTCCGCCATACAATCACACCACTGAGAGGATCCCACCAAGATTCGTCTCATCTCATCCATTTTCATCATTCACCCAAAGGCAAATTCCCTTTTCATCCAGGCGATGGTTTATCGGAGGGTGGGGGGGCCCTCTTCTCCCAAAAGTTAACAAATAATATTTTCTTTCCAATCAAATAAAATAACAGAAACTCATAAGTACTAGAGAGTCCAGAATAAAAATAAAAGTCCAAAACAAAAGGAAAAAGTCTGCCCCCTCTTCAAGGGGTGCTCGTCACCAAAATGGCGACCCAAGATGCCCCGAGGGTCCTGCTAAGGTGTATTAGGGGCCTTGACAAACCGAACAATGGCACAGTCTACTTGAATCTGTTGGGCAAACTCTGTGTTGCAGTTTTAAGGAGGATTGACACACCTGCTGGAGATCTCCCAGCCTCCTAAGATTCACGAGAAAACAAGGAGCAAGAACAGTAAGAAAATCAAGGAATATGATTGCGAGGAAATCAACATCAAATTCTTCAGAAAGTATAAAACCTCCTTCCCAGAGGACCCCGAGGTTGGGAAAATCATAGAAGGAGTAAGAACGGGCCTATTAAAATGGTCTTACAACTCGCGAGACCAAGAAGCGCTAGTAGATATAGCGCTCATGGAGGAGGTCAGAATAAAACTTTATAGGGGCTCCAACCTCGCCGCAAACGAGGCAGAATTTATAGAATTTGGATCGAGAAATACAAACGCAACAAAAATCACTAAAAGAAGAAACAAACACATACAAACACACAAGAAACATATAACACAAACATGGAAAACAATAACAATACATTAAGAATTCTCACAATTAACGTTAATGGATGGGTAGGGAACACACATTCCTTAAGGGAACATATTTCGTAAAGTTGATCCCGACCTAATCCTCATCACTGAACACGGCGTTAACTCAAACACGAACAGCATCAAGATACCCAACTACACAGTCATAAACAAAAACCACACACAGGAACGATATGGTGGCGCTGCCATCGCGATCCGGAACAACATAACATACAAAACTCTTCCCAACCTAGATGAATCATTTGTGGCGGTAGTAATACCTACCCTGGTTGGAAACCTGACCGAACCGTGGTGGCTGTCTATCAACCTCCAGGACGAGATTACCTGCCGATCCCTAACGTGTACAACCTCTTCGTTCCCGGGAAGCTAACATTGCTTGGTGGTGATCTCAATGCCAGATGCGGCGCATCAGGCTACGAAAGCACTGACCAAAGGGGAAGAAACTTGGAGCTGCTACTCGAAAGAGACAGACCCCAGAGGGCCGGGCCAGATTTCCCGACCTTCTTAACACAACGTTCGGCACAAAACCGGACATCGTGTTGACATCCAAAAACTTTCCCTTCAACATCGTCAATCAGCCCGTACCAGTGGTACCGAGCGACCATTTCCTGATTCTCGCCACTATCTCGCTTGCTCCAATACTCAAGCCCGTTCCACTTAGGAAAAGTTACGCGAAAGCTGACTGGGAGCTATATAGAGGGATACTCAGTGCATATCAACCAACCGACTTGGGAGACGCTAACCTCAAAGAGATTGATGAGGAGATTAACAAAATCATCAATCTCTTCATTCAAGACGACGAGAGATGCGTTCCAAGAATCTCCTATAAAATGCTCCCACAACCTGAGTGGACGGACGAGATGAGATAAATCACCCGAGAACACAGAGAAATCTATGATGAGATCGGCAGGACGGGAACCAATAGGGAAAGGACAGCCAGAATGAGGCAGCTAGGCGTGGAACTGAAAACATTATAATTGAAAAACAAAGAATAATCTGGAAAGACATCATTGGGAGGCTGGGCAGGGAGAGCAATCCTGTGAAGTTTTGGAATAACATCCCAAGAATTAGGGGATTGCCTCCCAGACCCAGAACCCAAATCAAAGATGGAGACGACATCATAGAGGACCCAGAGTCTCTCAAAAGAAAATTTAGAGCACACTGGCAAGATATTTGCGCTATATCACCTGAGGAGAACGATGACTTCGACCAGGACTTCGAAGACCAATTGCTCGACGACTTCGGCAGAGTCATACATAGAACCCACCCGCATCCGCAAGTATCTCTGGAAAGAGTGATGGTTGACCACGGATGCCCAATAACTGTCGAATAGAGGGCTCGAGGTTGGTCTGGGATTACGAAGAACAACCTCATAAATGCCCCAAGGCATTTACGTGGTTGGCGAACACAATGAGCTCTGCCCTGAATACAGGCTACTTCCCTAACGGATACAAGATGGCCAAAACCATCTTTATTCCGAATGGAAATAAGCCCCCGGACCAGGTGGCAAACTATTGCCCGAACTCTCTTCATGAGATACAGGGAAAAATCTTCGAAATTATTTTAGCAAACAGGCTTCAAGCTCAACTCATCAAGTTAGGAGCGCATAACCTCCAACAGCATGGATTTCGCAAAAAAAGGGCACAGACACCACCCTGGCGCTCCTAACTGAAAAAGTAGCATACTCCCAAGCTAACAGGTTCTATATAGACATTGTATTGAGGGACGTGCAAAAGGCCTTCGATAAAGTCTGGCTGGAAGGACTTCAATACAAGATTCTGAACCTCCAGCTAGATCCAATCTTAGAAAGGATCCTCTTTGACTTCGTCATGGACAGAAGGGCATGTCTCATGATAGAAGGGTACAGAGGCCCCGAATTCGAATTAAAGGCGGGTGTTCCTCAGGGAAGCTGCCTGAGTCCTCTGCTTTACTTTGTCTTCACAATCGACCTCCCAACTCCGGTACACAGGGACACGATGTATCTGCAATTCGCAGATGACGTCACTTAAATTTTCCCATGCCCAGAGAGGAAAGCAAGGGCGCAGGCGACTTGCACAATAGCGGAAATCAACAACATCAGCCAATACGAGAGACGATGGAAAATCAGGACCTGGCAAGGAGAGAAATCTTCAAGCTTTACAGGTTTAGAGATCTTAGCTCGGCAAACATCAGAAAAATATATCGGATGTATGTCCGGGCTAAGCTGATCTACCCCGCAGGGGTCTCCCATGCGGCAAATAAAACCTTGATGAAAAGGCTCCAACGTGTCCAGAACACTGCCTCTCTGCTATTTAATAAAGTAAGAAGGTGTGATCGACTTAGGCAAAGTGATTTACACAGGAGGAAACGTTTGGAGCCTATCAATGTCGTCACTCAAAAACTGGGAAAAAAGATCTGGCCCACTCTAACGAATGGTGTCATTCCAGAGCTACAGGGAACGGGCGGCAGGCTTAATATACCTGCAAGGCTACGGGCGAAAATCTCACGCCAAAGTCGATTCCCTAGAACAAAACTATGCACCCAAGAAATAATCACACCACTATAAACATAGTAATAACACAATACAACATATTAAACACTGCAGCAAAACACACAAAAAGTTGAACAGCAATCAATAAGACTGCTACAAAACAAGAAATACTAGGTAAATTGTCGGCAAATAAAGTTAAAAAAGCTTGAAAGCTGATTTTTTTTCCATCAAAAATAAGTATAACAAACCATAAGAGAAAAACAATAAAAAGAAAACTAAAAAACACACGAATGAACATAAACATAGGATAAAAAGCACAAACAAACAACAATAATAAATACAAAACGAACAGAAAATAAAAATAAAGCAATACCTTCCCTACTAGGGCAAAATACCCCCTCCCCATCTTTAATTTTCACCTGCTATATCTTCCACTATCCCAAGCTCTATTAAAGCTGAGTATATCATCCATTATAAGAGTTAATTCCATATTTCTCTGAAGATGACCCATTGCGGTCGAAAACGTCTAGGAATAAAATATGTCCTTTGTGGCTATTTTCTCTCTCCTCGAAGATCCTGTTAAGAGACTTGTAAGGCAAATCAAGAAATTGCAAGTCAAAATCAATAACGCTGCCGCAGCTGTTGACTTTAATAACGCATGCATACAACATAGCCTCCTACCTAAATACATACACACACACACATATATATATATATATATATATATATATATATATATATATATATATATATATATATATATATATGTGTGAACTAAACCCCAAAAGTTGCAAAAGTGTCTTAACAGTGAATAATAGCATAAATAATTCAATTTAAAGCAAGCGTCATAAGAGTTAATCGTAAAAAAGAAAAATACTATTGGTGGCAAAATTGGATAAGATAGCAAAAAGAGTGATTTTTTTTATAAGGAGAATAGTCAATATTTAATTTATACATATTTTTTTAATGTTAATCAACAGTGACAACTTAAAAAAAAAACGACGACTAAATGCGATAATATATTGTTACCAATAGAACTAAGAGATATGAAATTTATAAAAACATAGTAATGTAAATTAACATTGTGCAAAAAAATGTAGAAACTGAGTTTTATAGAAAGAAAACGACAACATACCGTAAATTATCGTTGTAAAAACATATTAATAATCAACTGACAACAATAATATACAATAATCAATTTAATATTTATCTAAAATATAATTGTTTGTAAAGAGTTGACTAGCCCAAGCTCCCTGCAAGTCTATACCTTCTACTGTATTTAACCTTCAACAAATTTTCATCCCTTCTATTTTTCTAGTACTCAAACCCACGAGAGTGTGGGGGGTCCCTAAGCTTTTATCTTTCTAATAATAAAGTTAAAGTTAAAGTTAAATAGAAAAGCTAGTAAAATAAACAAGAAGACGAAAGCAAGGTGAAGAGTACCTACGCCAAGGTTGCTAAAGCTGCTGTTGTTGAGTCTCGGGGAAATCTGACATACCTCCACGTCGACAACGAAAATTCGACAAAAATTATGTGTTGCATCTATTATGCTCACATAGCAAATCTCTCCAGCCCGGGGTGCTTTGCGGATTAATTAAATATAATGCTGACACATAAAGGAATGGACAAGATGTGGTTTCCCCCAAACCCACGGCCGGAGGAGATTCTTAAGGTTACTCTCAAACCCCAGTGCGAGACTAGTTGCCAGAAGCTCCCCATTCCCAGCAGCGCCCCAGATCTCTCCAGGGATCCTAGGATCCAGGCTCAGGCAGCAAATGAGGCAAAACACGCACTGAAAAGCAGAACGACACACAAACTACACAACAAACAAACTTAATCACACAGACAGAAGGATAATGAGGTTACGATGACTGAGACAGCGAGACCTGAGGAGGGGGGGGGGAGAGGCACGCTCGCCTTACTCACGGAAAACCTCACAGCCTCAGAGACGTTTGAGATCGTCCTCTTCTTGTAAGGAGGAATCTAGGCACACTTACCATTCGAAAAAATTTAATGAAGGTATTCGCTGCCGAAAGGTCCCCTTTACCTAAGGAGATGAATGTCCTTGATGTATCAGAAGGAGTAATGTGCGGAAGATACAAATGGGAATTCACCTCGAACAACTGCAGCGAAAAACAAGTCTTAATCAAACTGGCACCCGAAACCTTTAGTATTCTAACGGATGGTGAATACAGAAAAAAACGTACAGGAAAACCAATCATGCCACCAAACACTCCACAAGGATCTAAGCTCCTAAGAAAATAAGTCCAAAAACAACACAACCACACACAGGAATCTTTAGTGAACAAGACAATGGAGACATTAAAAATATTACATTTTAACTCAGATGGTTGGATGAACAAAAAAATATTATACGGTAACGCAATACGAGAATGCGACCCAGACGTTATATTTATCTCAGAACATGGGATGAATAACACAGACATGATAAAAAATTTCCCCTACGAAGTTTTAACCAAAAGTCAGCGGAGAACGTTTCGACGGATGCGCGATAGCTGTGAAAAGAGGTCTTGACTTCAGATCAATAAGTAGACTCGATGAGTCATACCCCGCTGTCGAGGTTCGTACAGAAGTGGGCCCCCTGGTCCTGGCAACAGGGTGCCAGCCCCCAAGGAGAGACTTGCCCCTTCACAACTTCCTGCAAATTTGTGGTCACGACAGAACCGTTATTTTTGCCGGGGATCTCAATGCGAGGAGTGCTGCCTCAGATTACACGTCGACCAACCCAGCAGACAGAAATTTTGAGACACTTATTGGAAGGTAAATTATAAAAAGAATTGGACCAAACTTTCCCATATACATTACACACAGAACAGCCAGCCACAAAACCAGACATAGTGCTCACTAGCACTATGTTCCCCCAAAACTACTTCATTGAACCGGGCCCTCCTATCCCTAGCAACAACCCGGCTATCCTTATTAAAATCTCAACCTCCCCCATTCAAGTCCCTATCCCAGAACGCAAGAGCTATGCTCGAGCCAACTGGTATACTTAAAAACGACTCCTCGAAAATTAAAACCCTGACCACTTAATGCAACTCTAAAAGAGATTGACGAGGAGTTGGATAAAATTAATGATAATTTATTAAAAGCCGATAAGGAAACCATTCCTGAGTTAAATATAAATCTATTCCTGCCCCTTCTTAGACCGCCTAGAATGAAATCCCTCGCGAAAGAATACTGGGAACAGATCAATGAAGTAAACCTTATTGGCCCTAACATCACTACGCACAGACGAACACGACAGACACGCGACGAATTAATGACTCTTATTAGGGAACAAGAGAATGTAATTTGGGACAATTTGATAAAGGACTGAATATAGAAAACGACTCACGTACATTCTGGAAGACAGTAAAAAGTCTAAGGGGCGGACAGACACAAAAGACCATTTAACTTACACGTGACAATACCGAAATTACGAACATGGAAGAAATCGAAGAGGAATTCAGACTACTCTCGGCATCTATATTTAAGATATCCCCGGAAGAGAATGATAACTTTGATTTAGACTTCAAAGAAAGAATAATAAACTATTTGAACGACTAGATACACATAACCTATCCTCACGATTATATATCGACGAAAAGAGACATGGAGGGACTCGGCGGTAGAATTACTGCCGAAGAACTCTCGGAAACCTTAAAATCCTTTCGTCAACGAGCATTAGGGCGTACAGGACTGACAAGGAAGAATTTTATTCAAGCCCCGTCTAACATCCTTTTAAGGCTCATGAATATCATGAATGCGTGCCTGAACGTGGGTTACTTCCCTGACCACTGGAAGGTATCAAAAATAATATTCATTTCCAAAGGCGGTAAGCCACGGGACAGTCTAGCTAACTTCAGACATATATATCTCTTAGAATTTGCAGAGAAAGTCTTGGATAAAATATTGGCCAACAGGGTGAATACGTTCCTCGAGGAAAATGATTCTCACAACAACCAATAACATGGCTTCCGAAGGAAGCGAGAGTCAGAACGGCGCTAGCCGTGATCACCGAGAAGTTGGCGAAGGTAAAATCTGAAAGACGCCACGCAAATCTGGTACTCCGCAACGTCACAAAGGCCTTTGGCAAAGTATGGAGGAGAGGCATGCAATACAAAATCTTATAACTGGGCCTCAATCCCATACTTGAAAGGATTCTATGCGACTACGTAATGGAGAGGAGGACGTTTGTAAACATTAAAGATTTCAATGGCCCTGAGTTCGAGCTCGAGGCGGGGGTGCATCGAGGCGGCAGTATAAGCCCCTTGCTATACAACATATACATCATCGACCTTCCCCAACTTCTGACTGAAGGCTCGTTATACGTCCAATTTGCGGATGATATAAGGATAATCTGTACGACACCTTATCGGAATGTGAATTACATGGCACAGAGTACGGCGGTAGAAATCGAAAACATCAACTTTTTCGAAAGAAGATGGAAGATATTTACCAATGCCCAAAAGTTTCGTGTAATTCCACTATTTAGACGGAGTCTCGCAGACATCCGTGTGAGCGGTGCATGCAACCTATACCGAACGGAGGGCATGGTTCTGGGACTCCGTATTACGACTCCTGAATATGGGATTCACGTAGCTAAAACTACATCGAATGCACACAGGGACTTGGGAGAACTTTTCGAGTTCCTAAACCTGAGTACCTCCAACAAACCAAAGATCTATAATGCATGCATTCGATCAAAACTCCTGTATCCGCCGGTCCCTATAAACGCGATTCCCAAGACCCAAGTCCTTAAACTGCACAGGGTCCAAAATAAGGCTGTCTATATTATAACGAGAACTCGAAGGAGATAGCCCAGAAGGCAGAGTGAACTCCATGGTGAACTGGGGATAACCCCCATAAACGTAGAGTTTCACCTGAGAGAAAGCAAGATTTGGGATAAAGTACACCCAGGCACACCCTACCCTAGCAGCAACCCAGGCTCACCCACGTGTTCTGACACCCGCTACCCAAACACCCTACACCCAGAGACTCCCACTACTCCCGACACCCACCCCTATCCCACACCACACACCCAACGATACCACCCACGAAAAGCTACACCTGGCCGCCTTGCTTTCAACGGTGGCAAACGAGATATCGAGGGGGTGACGCTCAACTATACGTTAACATACTTAACACACTGTTTGCCTTGCACGGTCTAGAACAGATCACCTTCCCCGAGAAGGTGTTCGCTCTAATCGACGAGCATACACACAGGAGACCCGCACTCCTCCTCACCCCGATGGACACAAACACCTTCCCCCCTGGACCTACCACCCCCTCACACCCCGCCCCCACCTTCACCACGATCCTGCCTCTTCTCGCCCTTCTGTCCCCGCCCCTCTCGCCACTGTACCCTCCTTACTTGCCCCTTTGCCCATTGCTCTCACCTTTCTTCCTACCGCCTCCTCTCCTCCCTCCACAGCTACCACTCCTTCCTCCTTTTTACCTAAACTCCCTCCTACCACTAGCACTTTTTCTTCGGCAGCTTCAACTCCTCCCCTATTGTCACCAACCCCCTTCCTACCGCCCCCCCCCCCTCTCACAGCCTCAAACTACACTCCCACTGATACCACAACCGCCACCTCCTCCACCTCCCCCACGCCCACCACACCCTCCACAACACTCCGCATTAAACAAAAAAAGTCCACCACGAACCCCTTCCCCCCCGCCCCACACAACCACGCGTAAAGCCAACCAACCCCCCTTCCCTGCTGTTCCTTCCTCTCTTCCTTCCACCCCTCCTTCCTCGCCATTCCAACCTCCTCTCTCTCTCCCGACACCCCTTCCCTCTCATAATCTGCACCTTTCCTACTATCTCTAGCCCCCAATCTACTAGCTCCACTCCCTCCTTCTCTGCTCCTAACTCCCCCTCCTAGACTTTACTCTCTCCAACTCTCCTTCCACGACCACCACCCACTCTCCCACTATCTCTAACCCTCCTTCCACAGAACACACTCTGCCCTCTACCACGGCCTGCCCACCCAATAAGACCACTGACAACCTCTCCACTCCCATTAAACCCAAGCCGACACGCATGAAGGTACTCGTGCCCCACGCATCCTTGGAAATAACCAAGGAGAGGGGAACGGTCCTGGCTAAATCAGCCCCTCGCGCACTAAACCCACGTCAATAGGTCGCCTCAACTGAATACAATTAATCGTACGAGTTGGCACGGTATTCTCCATACTGTTGCCAACTGGGTCCTAAACACACAAAGACCTGGCATAATACTCTTGAACTCGACCAGTCTACACCTTCCCAACAACAGACTCCGCATTGCAGGCTACCACACATATCTAACTACACAAGCGCTGCACCTAGGAAAAGCGATCCTAATAAAGCGCACTATACAACACCCCTCAATCAAACATGTGATGACTCTTTTCTAGCCTGCAAGGTACAGACAAGCTCCGGCCCCATCCTAGTGACCACGCACTACAGACCACCACGCCTACAACTAAACATAGGGGTCTCACTCCGAGCTCTATCAAATCACAACCTACCTATCCTCTTTGCGGGAAACTTCAAAGCTTTCCACCCAACACTCCTTTCTAATACCACGAATGGAGCAGGAAAGTACCTGGCCGGTGCCCTGCCGCGTTATCGCTGCGAGCACATCAGCCTGGCCTTCCCTACATTCTTCGGTACTCGCGAAGGAACCACGTCTCCGGATGTGGTCTTCCGCAACGACCACGCTACACGCTTCTACACTCACATCTCACCGGGTCCTCACGTACTCTCTGACCACATATCGATATGCCCTATCATATCCAGATCTCCCATACTCATACTCACACCACCTCTTTTCGACTTCAAAAACATGAACTGGGAAGAGTTCAAGAGACACATGACAGAAAACACGCAACAAAAACTCGACCTGGATTACACCAATCCAGATCTGTTAGACGACCACTGGTGCTTAACTTGAAAACTATAACCGCAGCACGCGGCCTACACACAGCACACAAAACCTACACATGTATAAAACACTTCACATATTCCATAAACACTCAGAGACTCATCACGCAGTACAACAATCACTACACCAGAGGCCCACGACAACACAACATCACTCACCTGCGTGCTCGCATCCTACAGTGCGTGCAACTAGATAGGAATCGACAGTGGCGAGAGGTGAGGTTGTCCGCATCGCGGACGACACTCGTTGCATTAACTCCAACTTCTTCTGGCGGCGCGTCAAAAGGATGGTAGGCACTGATCCATACAAACCCATCACCCTCCAAGTAAATAACCAAACACTCACAGACACCAACCTTATCCTCGACGCATTTAGGTATCACTGGGACACAGTACACACACACACAACCCACCCAAATCACACGCGCAAGAGCACTTCCAGGAAATCCAGGAGTAGTGTCGGGCCCACACTCGCGAGCTAAGGCCCGCCCCCCTCATACGAATGGAGCTGCTCGACAACACATCTACACTGATCACTCCCATCACCGTCGAGGAAACAAAAGACTACATTAAAATAACACCAAGACACGCACCCGGCCTCTCCGGACTATCAGCCGCATTAATACACAACCTCCCCGCAACACCTATTCAACGCCTCACTAGCCTCAGGCCACTTCTCCAAAATATTTAAAGTCTCTCGCAACATATTCTACACAAAATGAACAAAGACCCCGAACACCCAAACAATTACAGGCATATTGTTCAATTAGAGCACCTAGGCAAAATACTCGAAGGTATGATAACTGCCGCCTACTGGACTACCTGGAAGAGAGGGACTGGTTCTCCCCCCACCGATATGGGTTCATGAGGTGCCCGTCTACTCAGGCTGATGTGACCATCGTTCACGCCAAATACAAAAAAAAAGCGCCAGGTACGAAAAACGACACTCTCCATCAGCAAGAACGTGGAGAAGGCCTTCGATAAGGTGTGGCACGAGGGACTCCGTTGGAAACTCGCCAATAATACGGAGTTACCTCTCTGCACCAGAAGGATCCTCTCGCAGTACCTCACTGAACGGAGATACCACATAATATACAACAATACTCTATCACAACCTTTCACACCACGCTCAGGCGTTCCCCAAAGAAGCGTACTAGCACCCACACTTTACATCATGTACACAAAAGACACCCCAAGCCCACCCGAAAACTGCCGCCACACTTACACATTGTCTTACGCCGATGACGAGACCATTCCCGTCAGCGGCCGCAGACCAGACAAGATCGCGCACCACGCCCAAATAATACCAGACGAAAAGACGGAATACGAATATAAATGGCGGATTTCCACGAATCCTCAGAAGACACAGATGACACTCTTCGGCGCAAGCGATCACTATATGCATAACCTAAAAGTTTTCTCATACACACCAGAGAGGAACCACCAAGACCCAACAAGGCTCGACTACACACAACAGATAAAAATCCTTGGGGTGACTTTTGACAAAAGTCCCTTAGGTTCAATATACACCAGCACATAATACAAGCAACTGCCGAACGCACAAACAAAATCCTGTGCAGGTTCTACCCTGCGGGCAAGAAACTACAGTTACATCTATATAAAACACTCGTGCGACCTCTTCTTACGCACGTCCCCACTGTCACTCGTAGTTGCGAGTGTCACGTGGCCGAAAAAGGCTCAGCGCATTCAGAACTCTGCTCTGAAGTGCGCTTGCCGCTTTTCCATGTACGCGAGAATGTCCATACTAAACGACAACAAAAAAATTAGCACCCCTTAACACATACGACACACTAGACTCACAAAACAACTCGGAAAAATCGCCAGAGACCCCATATACACCGCATTACACGCAAGACTGTATGCTGCAATGGCATTGCGATACCCCGCAACCCATGCTGTTCTACGCATAAGTTAAGAGCATCATGAATAACGCGTTTCTGACTATGATCTCCTTCCCAACCACCCCCAAAACGTCGTCCAGTCAAGAACACCACGAGACACACCCAACTACACTACGCATCGGTGTCTAGCGACTGACCTATCAACTCTTCCTATCCCCTTTCAAGTTATTTTCGTACCCTTTTCTTCTACGACTACGTGGTCGCCTTTGTTACACAGTGATCCCTCTCTGTTCTTTCTATATTCATCGATTCGATTCGATTTCATTTGATTCGAATAATTCGAAGGCAAAAGAATTCACTTAGAAAACTACGCTAAAACTACATCTCTTACTCGATAAAGGAGGAAAGGTTTGAGACAAGGCAGCTTCAAAACGCCAGGATTTACCTTGCTATTCCCACGGGGACTCTACGTTAGACCTTTTTAACCGGCTCCTAGGCGACTTAATGTCGACCTAACTCTGCCCCCTCCTGCCTCAACGGAGTTGCGAAGCCGAAATGAACTGAATTGCCATTCATCTAGTCTCGCTCCAACTATGTCGGTCCCCTTTGATAGACATAATTGGGGACGTAAAGGAAAGCAGGTTTGAGGATTAGCCCACTGTGGAACTCTACAGAAGAGACCGCCCAGTTACGAGGCGATGCTAAAGCTTTGGGGAAGAGTTTGCTCTAATCTCTAAGTGTAGCTTCCGGCCAAGACCAAAGGGGGACATGCAACCGTCCTTGTGTAAGTTGGAAACAGCATCGATAACCAAACCCCAGATGTGGCGCACCCCCGGATGGTGGTAGTTGATTTTATCACCACCCATCATTAAGTCCACACTTCACCCATCTGAAGGGACTCCCCGGGTTCACCCATCACCCATCATCATTCATCCCCTCATTTGGCAGTTCACGTTCATGAAAGCTTAGCGATGAAGTAGAGGGAGTCTTCAAGAAATAAAAAAGTAAACAGAAGCATAAGAAGAAAGGGAGCAAGAAATTGACTAGAATCAAGTCACCGATAATAAGAGACTTGGGAGGAAAAGTAAACCTAAGGCTGAGGGGCCACTCCCTTGAAGAGATGGCCCAAGACAACACTACAAGAATACTTCTGCGGGTTGTCGACGGGCAGACCAAGCCTAGCATAGAGAGTGTATTAGAGGCTGTGCATGGCAAGTTGGGCATTGCCATGGAGAGGCTGCTAGACATAGCCTCGGGCTACACCGCAATCTGCGCGAAGGAAAAGAACATAGAAGACATCACCAAGAAGAAGGGAGTTGGGGTCTTTCGGGGCATTGGGTTGCAGCCAGCAGTACCACCACAGATCCTGGCCCACAGGAGCGTGGTATGCCGGCGAATCGATCCGTGGATTGGTCAACACTCCGTGGGTGAAATCAAAGAAGAAATCCAGCTTCGGCAAACCTGGGCCAAGGTAGATGATGTGATAAAATTTAAAAACCGAAGGCATGGCAGCCATTACATCCATGTCTTTAAGGTGGTCTTCGCAGAAACAACCATGGCCCAAAATGCAAAGGAACAAGGCCTACTGATGTTCAATGCCAAAATACGTAAGGAATAGATTGAGAAGGGAGAATACACTCCAGTCAAATTCTGTTTCAGATGCTATAAAATAGAAACACACGCCACTAAAGACTGCAAAGAGCCTCAAGAAACGTGCTCTAAATACAGCGAGAAAGGGCACAATTGAAGGACATGTAATATTAACACTGGGAAGTGCGTAAACTGCGGCCAGGGACACAGAACTATGGCCATGTCATGTCTCGCTAAAAAAGAAATTAGAAGGAACAAGCAATAAGCGAAGAAAAATGAAGAAACGCGTAGAGCGAACACGTCCTACGCCCAAGTGGCAAAGGCAGCCCTCTCGGAAGTAGATAATAAGAAGACCTACCTTGAACTACAAAACGAGAATTCGATGAAGATTATGACGTGTATCCTCCATGCGCACGTCATGAACCTCACTCCCCCTGGCACGTTCGCAACTAAGCTAAACCAGATGTTACAAAAACAGGATGGAACAAATGTGGTTCCCGGACAACCCCCCCTCCGGAAAGGTACTCAACTGCAGATAGTTCCAAACCAACAAACAAACGAGCAAGACAACACCAATAAAGTAAACAACAAAAAAGAAAAGAAACGGGGGGGCGATGTGAAAACTCCTGCACCTAAACAGAGCCAAGTAACCACAACTGAGAAAGGTAACACCGACACCAACAGTTCCTTGTAATCCTAAGATTCCTCGGACACCGAAGCACAACAAACTCAGAAAGCCAAGAGAAAGAAAAAGAAAAACAAAAGATTGCGGGCGGATAACATCAATCTGAAAATCTACGCCTGCGATCAGTTTCCCTTTCCCGAAGAAATGTAAGCCAGGGATATTTTCCATGGAATAAAAACGAAAATTTAAAAATGGGAAAACGACTACGAAGTCCACCATAAATCAGTGGAAGAAGCTCTGCTCAGCCAGAATGTGACCGTACATCACAGCACCTGCGAGCAGATCTCAAACGCTAAGTTCAGAAAAAAAGAGAAGTGGGAGGAAGAACTTCACCCCAAAACACTAAATAAACAACATGGAGAGAGTAAGCAATAGAATGAGGATTCTGACACTCAACGTAAATAGATGGGAGGGGAAAGCTACGGCATATGGAAAAATATTCCGAGTGCTTGACCCCGACATTATTCTTATAACGAAGCACGGTATCAACACCACAGCTGGTCGAATTAAAATACCGCGCTACAGAGTAGTCATGAAAAATCATTCCCAGGAAAGGTTCGATGGTGTTGCAATAGCTGTCAAGGAAAACATCTCGTTCAAACAACTACCAGAACTTCGTGAATCCTTTGTAGCAATCGAGCTCCACACACTAGTAGGAGACCTCGTGATAGCTGCAGCCTATCAGCCCCCTCGTGGAGCCTATCTCCCGTTAAATAACTTCTACATACTGTTCGGGCACCGCAGGATGGCAATCTTAGGGTGAGATCTCAATGCCAGATGCCGTGCGGCGGGCTATGGTAGTACCAACGATAGAGGCCAAAACTTGGAACTGATTATGGGAAGAAAAAACATCCAGAGAATAGGGCCGGATTTTCAGACCTATATCACTTTCAGATCAGCAACCAAACCTGACATAATCTTAACAAGTGAAGGCTTCCCATGCAACTACGATAGTGAGCCAGGCTCAACAGTCCTAAGTGATCACATAGCGATACTCACCACAGTATCTCTCGCACCGATCCAGCTCCCAGTCCTTCTTCAGAAAAACTAAGCCTGGGGCAACTGGGATGGTTACAAGAGATGACTCAGCAAATATGCGCCAGCTGACCTAAGCAAGGCGTCATTAGAGGAGATAGACGGGGAAATGGAGAGGATAACAACGTCCATACTAGAAGCGGACCGCGAGAGCATACCCAAAACCGGGTATAAAACACCTCCTCAGCCCAGATGGACAGAGGAGATGAGAGAGATCGTTCACGTTCACAGGAAAGTGTACGAAGAAATAAGACGGGAAGGTCCTAACTATGAAAGAAGCTCGCTCCTTCGACGCCTAAGCACAGAGCTTAGAGAGGCTATCAACCTCCAACAGAAGGAAATTTGGAACAACCTGATAGCCAAAGTCGTTAGCGAACTCAACCCGATAAGTTCTGGCGTGAAGTCAAGAACTTAAAGAGGCTAACAGCAAGACCAAGGGCTCGAATAAAAGAGAATGGAGACTATATAGAGGATCCGGCGGTTCTGGAAGACAGGTTCAGAAATTTCTTGAAAAACGTCGTCAGGATCACCCCCTGAAGAAAACAACGAGTTCGACCAGGAATTCGAAGGACAACTGATCGAAGAAATGAATCAAGTTATGCACCGCACGCACCCACAACATAGATTCAACGAAGGCAGGGAGATGGCGGACCAAGGCCGTCCTATAATACCAGAGGAGGTCATGGCCACTGTAAGAACCTTTCAACAATAGGCACCGGGCATCACTAGAAACAACTTGGTAAATGCCTCACAGCAGATCATTCAGGGAATTTCAAACATCTACAACGCTTCCCTGAATACGGGTTACTTCCCAGAACGTTTTAAGATTGCTAAAGTAATTTTCATACCCAAGGAAGATAAACCCCCTGATCAACTGGTAAATTACAGGCCAATCGCCCTGTTGGAAATCGTTGTGAAAGTCTACGAGAAGCTCCTAACTGACAGGCTTCAAGAACAAATAGCCGAGATAGGAGCTCACAACCCTAAGCAACACGGGTTCCGCAAGGGACGAGGAACGAAAACAGCCCTCGCCCTCCTACCGGGAAAATTCGCTTGCAGTAAAGCTGAGAGAAGGTACGTAGACGTGGTGCTGCGGGTTGTAAAGAAGGCCTTCGATAAGGTATTGCTGAGAGGGCTACAATTCAAGATCCTCAACTTCCACCTTAACCCACTCCTGAAAAGGGTCCTTTGTAACTATGTCACGACTGGGAGAGCCCAAATCGCGTTGAGGGCTGCAGGGGACCCGAATTCGAACTCGAGGCGGGAGTTTCACAAAGCAGCTGTCTCAGAGCTTTGCTGTACCTCGTGTACACAATTGACCTATCTGCTCCAGTAAGGTACAATTCGATGTATCTGCAATACGCAGATAACATCACTCAAATCAACCTGAGTCCATTCGGGAACTCTGGAAGTCAGGCAAGTGCCTCAGCTGCTGAAATTGACAACATCAATCGCTATGAGAAAAAGTGGAAAATTAAGACCAACTGCCAGAAGTTCACCATAATTCCAATGAACCGCCGGAAAGTTGACGACGTCATCGTCAACAACGAACTCTATCTGTACTCTAACGAGGAAAAAGTCCTGGGCTTACAACTCTACAAATCTGGTTACAAGGCTCATGTAATCACCAGAGTCTCCCTAGCCAATAAAGAGCTGAAGAAACTTTACCGTTTCCGAAGCCTCAGCGTGCCAAACAAAAGAAAAACTGTACATGGCCGTGGTACCCTCAGTCCTAGTGTATCCAGATGTGATTATGCAGATGGAAAACTGTACAGAGGGTGCAGAATAAAGCCATACTGCTTATAACTGGCAAGCAAAGGATCAACCGTATTCGGCAATCGGTTCTACATCAAAGAATCGGACTAAAGCCGATCAATATGGAGATCCAAAGGCTAGGGAGAAAGACTTGGGACAAAATCGATCAAGAAATACTCCTGACAATAAACTTTAACTTGAACGTACGTGGAAACAGAAGACGCGCAATTGGTAGAACAGCTCTGTTCCCAAGCGGTAGAACCTGCGCGAGAGAAGACGTACTACCAATATATACTTAGTAGTACACAAAATAAAATGACCTTGACCTTAATGAACCCGAATCATAATAGAACAATAAACAAAAGAGAAAAATTATTTTTAACAAAAAGAGGCTAAGTGCGTAAATTACAAATTAAAAATAAAAAAATGTAAATATAAAGAGGCGAAGTGCCCAAACCCATTAAATCTAAAATAACCAAATTTACCAAAAAAGTGGCAAAGTGCCCATATTAAAAATTAAAACTTTAATATAAAAAGAGGCGAAGTGCCCAAATTTAAATCGATGCAAATCGAAATAAAATAATTCAGAAAAAAAGGGGCGAAGTGCCCAAAATGAAAATAATAAATTAAGAGATTAATAAAATTCAAATAGAGATATTGAGCATAACAAAAAACTTTGAAAGGCTCGAATGCTGCAACGGTGGAATATATTGAACTTAATAAATAGAAAAATATATATGTAACAATGGAGGAAACTGGCTGTCAACGACAGTCAGCACCATTACTGACGGAGGAACATTACATTATAAAATAGAAAAAATGAGATGTATGCTAGTGATGCCCTAACACCAGGGCAAACTAGAAAACATTTTCACACCTTTATAAGCCTACTACACAATTCGTCACTTTCATTAATTAATTAATTCGAATAATTCCATTATCCATTAGTAGAAATTTCACAATTCGATTTACGCGTTCATCATGTCTAGTCGTGGCAAAGGAGGAAAAGTTAAGGGAAGAACTGAAGACGCACTTGCCAGACATTCTTTTCCAGGAGGAAAAGGAGATAATTATTCGGAAGAGGAATAAAGAATAACCAGGAATAAAGAGGAGGACTGCTACGCAAAAGTGGCCATGAACGTCAAACGGACCCCCCTCCGTATCATCGGTTGCGCAACAAAACCAAGCTGGCCAAATGTCGTGGAAACTATCTTAGCGCGCTCAATGTAGCCATCTTAAGACTAATTGAGATGGCCATCGGCTAGGCAGCATTATGTTGTACTCCCGAGGACGTCAAGAAGATCGTGTCCGATGAAGCTAAAGAGCCCCTTCGGAAGATTGGACTTGAATCTTCCATTCCCCAAGAAATCGTGGTTCGTCGAACACTCATCCTCAGAAAGCTCAACGCCTTCTTCACGGACAACAGCTGTGAAGACATCAAGGCCGAGCT
Source organism: Ceratothoa steindachneri (assembly GCA_963969495.1). Classification (NCBI taxonomy): domain Eukaryota; kingdom Metazoa; phylum Arthropoda; class Malacostraca; order Isopoda; family Cymothoidae; genus Ceratothoa; species Ceratothoa steindachneri. The sequence goes on from OZ018327.1 coordinate 64,110,433, forward strand.
TTCTAAACACCCAAAATGGGCGAAAATTGCAAGGTAGAAAAGTACGGCAAAAATATCGTCAAAATTATCTTCGCAAGTACTAAGGTGGCGCAAAGGGCTATGAAGGAGGGACTCCCGGGGTTCTACCTCTGGGTAGCCCCTGAGCAGATTGAAGCAGAAGAATACATCCAAATAAAAAGCTGCTTCAGATGCCTAGCCGTATAAAACACCCCACGAGAGAATGTACAGCGACCGAGGTCATATGCTCTGTCTGTTCCAGACCAGGACATGGATGGAAGGCGTGCGACTCAGAAAAACCAAGATGTGCAAACTGCGTAGGAGACCACAGGGCCTTGGCCATGATGTCTCCCATCCACAAAGAGGCAATCCGGGCAAAACGCGAAAAGACGAAAAAAGAAAAGGAGGCAAAGGCAAAGAACTAGGTAGAAGCAGCAGCGGCTACCAGAACCCCGATCGCCAAAACAACGGCACCAAAGCTGGTGATGCCAAGGTCTACGCACACTTGGCAAATCTAGCCAACCCCGGCACTTTCTCTCAAGAAATAAACCAACTACTTAAGAAAAACAGGTTTAAGAAAAAACAATGGCTTCCGCCTAATTTCCCTTCGCAGGAAGTCTTGAAAATACAATTTGTAGACCACCCACAACAGAATAACACGAACAAAGAAGATGAAAAAGAACCAGCCGACAAACATCAACAGCCTAAAACCAAAGAAGAAGAAATAACTACAGAAGGAGAAGAGACAAAAAACAAAAGTCCCCAAAAAAGCCCAAAGAAGAAACGGCAAAGGAAGAAGAAAAGGACAACGTCCCGAAAGGAAGAAGAGGCAGAACAACAATAACAAGAATATGAACTTAACGGGGAAGGAGACGAAGACGATGAATCTTGGATTATCCCGGAATACTCCTCGCGGAGGGAAGGGATATCCTATTAAGAGGATTCTTCTTTAACCCCGAAGATGTGGACCTCAAGGTATTCCGTACTTCAGTATGCAAACCTCGGAAAGAGGACCTGGAAAGTCTACTCGATGGAATTCTTCGCGGAGACTACAAGTAGACCTACGAAGGACCACTGTGGCCAAAAGAGATAGGAGGAATGTTGATGGAACGCGTTATCTACATTCCGCACTCGAGCGTGTCTATAAGAAGACTAAAAGTGGACAAAAAACTTCAGAAATCGAATAGTGGAAAAATATGTTAAAGTGAATAATAGCAATTAGTTAATAATAATAAAGAAGTTCAGTGGTTAAACGAATGAATAATAAAAACATTTAATAAACAGTGGTTGATAATGAATATTAGTGGTTCATAATAATAACAAAAGTGAAACAACATATAGTGATGGGTTCATAATAAATCTAAAAAGCAGTTATAACGGTATAAAGTATTTAATGGGTTGAGGAATAAGTTCTTGCGGTTTTATCAAATTTATTCATTACCATTAACAATTTTAGAAAAACTTCATTTTTAATTGATAACAATATGCAATTTAATCAATAATGTATACTCCGTTGTTATTTACGACTTCTTTCCAACGTTCAATTAGTTTTTCGATGCCTCTACAATAAAAATCTCTGGATTTTGACTCGAAGAATTCGTCTAACCAGGTTCTTAATTCCAGATCAGTATTGAACGAAACGCCGCGCAAATTGTTGGAGAGCGATCGGAACAGATGGAAATCCGATGGAGTCAAGGCTGGCAAATATGGAGGATGCGGTAGGATTTCCCAATTAAGCGTTTGGATGGTGTCTTTTGTCATATTGGCAATGTAAGGAAGAGCATTGTCGTGTTGCAGAAGGACTCCATAACGTCAATGAGGTCGCTTTTCACGAATAGCGTCGGCGAGTTGATACATTTGTTGAACGTAGAGTTCTGCATTGACAATCTCGTTGTTCGCAAGGGGCTCATAAAGAATGGTGCCTTCACAATCCCACCACACACACAGCATCGTCTTTCGTGGATGAAGTCCTTGCTTTAATCGCGGAAGTGATTTTTTTATTGGGGCTAAGCCATTGTTTTCGATGGTTCATGTTGACATAAACACACCACTTTTCGTCGCCAGTGATGATGCGGTAAAGAAATCTGTCCTTATATCCACGAGCCGCCTTGTGACGAGCAAGTAAACCTGAGGCCATCGTGGAGCGTTGAATTTGTTGCTTTCGCTCAAAGCGTGCGGAACCCATGCACCGAGTTTTTGAACTTTCCCCATCAAATAAAGGTGATTCACTACAGTTTTCTGATCACAGGCCAATTGTACAGCCAATTTTCTAGTCGATTGGCAAGGATTTTCATGAAGAAGGTCGTTCAATCGATCTTCATCCAACTTAATAGGGCGATCAGAACGTTCTTCGTCATTAAGATTGAAATGACGGTTTTTGAAACGTGAAAACCACCATTGAGCTGTCCTTTCTGATAAAGCATTTTCTCCGTACACAGCACAAATATCGCGACGAGCTTTGGCTGCGTTTGCATTGTTCCTGTCTCGATTGAAAATGAATAACAACAAGTGTCGAAAATACGCCTTTCTTTCAACTTGACATTCCATTTTGTGGGTACAGAACAAATATTAAATTAACACAACTTTTAAATAAACTACAATGACTTATTACTCAACTTCAAGACGTAGCCTAACCTTTGCAAATTTTGCTCTCATTATTTATTATTGTTTCTTAATACGAGGGGCGATCAATAAGTTTTGCGAATCGGTAGGGCAAACCAGAGGAAGGGGGATGGCTGTTTGTGGGGGTGTTAGGTCAAGTTATGACAAGTCAAGACCTGCAGCCGCACGCTCCTGCCTCGTCTATTTAAGAAGCAGTAGCTGGTCGCAGATCGTCACTCACAAATTTTTCAACAATGGAGAAGGTTGAGCACCGCACAGTGATCAAATTTTTGACCAAGGAAGGCAAGAATGTAAAAGAGATTCATGAACGCATGGTTGCAGTGTACACTGACACCGCCCCTTCCTATGCAACCATTGCTCGCTGGAATAGGGAGTTCCGCCATGGTCGTGAGTTCCTTGAAGATGACCCCCGTCCAGGACGCCCGTCAGACGTGACCAACGAGGACAATGTGGCCCGTGAAGAGAGGATGATCCTCGAAAATTGACGGGTGAAGGTCGGAGAAATCGAGCGAGAACTTGGGATATCACATGGAAGTGTTATCAACATCATCCACGACAATTTGGCCATGACCAAAGTCTCTGCCCGTTGGGTCCCTAGAAACCTGACGCCCCATGATCGACTTCAACGTCGTCAAAGTCCACAAGGCCAGAGTTGCACAAGCTGCCCTGCGCGAGTCCAGATTCGAGGAGCTCAACCATCTCCCCTACAGTCCAGATCTGGCCCCTAGCGACTACCTTTTATTGCGCCAGCTCAAGGCTGCACTGCGTGGACGCCGGTTTGGGGACGATGAAGATGTCCAGCTCGCCGTCCAGGACTGGATTGAACAGCAGTCGGGAGATTTCTGGTTGTCGGGAATTCGAAGCCTCAGGGACAAGTGGCGCAAGTGCATTGAAGTCGAGGGTAGTTATATTGAAAAATGATAAAACACTTTTCCTCATATCTCGTTTTCTTATATCCGAATTGCAAAAGTTATTGACCGCCCCTCGTATGTGCACAAAACACGTCAACAAAACTTAAATCAACACAACATTAGAAAAAACGCAAGAACTTATTCCTCAACCTAATAAAATACGACAAAATAACGAAAAGTGAAACGGTCATAATAAATCTAATAGGCTGAAAAATAAGAAAGTGTTTAAAAATAGGATAAATCTCGTAGGCAAAAAAATAAGTGTTTAAAATATGACTTAATACTAACCAAATAAATATGATCCGATGTTTTAAAATTGGCAAATTAAACTAGAAAACAAAACAAAATAGTTAAAATAACCTTGCAACGAAATTAGAGTGAAATATTATGTAAAAAGTATTGTATATATATATATATATATATATATATATATATATATATATATATATATATATATATATATATATATATATATATATATATATATATATATATGTGTGTGTGTGTGTGTGTGTGTTTATGTGTTTGTAAATGTTCCAAGTATAAAACGAGCAAATCGAGGAGGAGAGAAGTTCATTCGAGAGAGGCCATTCGAGAGAGGTCATTCGAGAGAGGCCATTCGAGAGAGGTCATTCGAGAGAGGTCATTCGAGAGATTCGAGGAGCAGTTTCACATATCGCTCGCGGGTCATACCAATCAAATCATTTACTCCTCATTAGGAGATAACATTTACGCAACTAATGTTACATCAAGACGAGTCTTATTCATTCATCGTACCAAAGCACGAACATTAAGAGAGTTGTATTTAAGCATCATCAAAGATAAGCTCGTGAAATCGATAATCAATCTAACTCGAATTCCTCCTCCATTTGCTACTCAAAGCCACTAAATAAAATAGAACTGCAGCCTTCTTATTTCCATCACCATTTTGCTTCATGGCAAAATCATATCACAATTTCTGTTCTTCTCCCAGCCACGAATATTCATCCATTACCTTTTGGAGTCGGGTAATAATTGCTCGGAACGTTATCGTATCACCCAAATCCGATTTAACGATCAACGTTTCGCAACAATCTTATTGGGAGCGCAATAGCAAAGAGGATCACAAAACGAGGTGGAATATAAATATATCTGGTGACCAACGAAGAGACCCTTTCATCTCCCTCCCCCTTCCCATAGGTGAAACGTTAGTAATAATCTCGTAAGCAGAAAAATAAGAATGTGTTTAAAATATGACTTAATACTAACTAATTAAAGATGATCAGATGTTTAAAAATTGGAAAATTAAACTAGAAAACAAATTAAAATAGTTAAATTACCATTGAACGAAATTAGAGTGAAAAATTATGTAAAAGTGAAAATCACTAAGCAAACAGATGGATTTGGGGAAATTTGTATATACTACGACAATATCTTTAAATAAAGGCAGTCATGGAAAATATGATTGTATAATTTCAACAATATGACCTCCAGTATGTCCTGGAGAATTCGATTTATTATAAAAGATAAAAATAATTTTGTATAGAAATCAACAATATGACCTCCTGTTGTACCTGGAAAACGCATTTCTTTTCATACTGTTACTTATAACTTTCTCTTCTCCGCTCAACTTTTCTTCCTCTCTATTAACTATTTTGTAAGACTAATTTGTATCATTTTTTCTCTCAAATATATCTTCAATTCCATTTCTGTTCATTCCCTGAAGATGATATAACACGGTCGAAAGACGTCTAGGAATAAAGAATGTCATACAAGTTAAAATTAATAACGCTGCGACAGCTGTGGACTTCAATAGTACATGCATATATACTGTCTATATTAATATATATATATATATATATATATATATATATATATATATATATATATATATATATATATATATAAAATGGATGCCGCCCTCAATACCGGATACTTTCCCGACGCCTAGACTAGAAGTTATCAAAGATGATATTTATTCCTAAATCGGGAAAGTCCCCAGTCTTCTCAGCAGACTATCGCCCGATCTCTCTTCTGGAATTTGGTGGAATTTTTTTTCTAAAAAATCATTGCCAATAGGTTACAGTCCTACCTGGATGCCAACAATCTATATAACTTCCAACAACATGACTTTATAAGGCAGAGAGGTACGGATACGGCACTGGCAATGATTACTGGCACTTGCAATTCGCCCAAATTGAAAGGGGAAAAAAAACACGCACATCTTGTATTGAAGGAGGTCACTAAAGCGTTTGATAAAGTATGGCGCAGAGGAATACAGTTCAAGATTCTCCAACTGGAACTAAACACAGGACTGAAGAAAATAATATGTCACTGCGAGCAAAAGGGGCCGGAATTTCTACTGGAAGAGTTACAAGGAGTTACAAGGAAAAGAAGTACCTCAAAGGCCTTGCGGCCCATGTCGAGGAGGTACTTTTTGCGGTTTCGATTCTTAGCACGTACAAATTACTTGCTATGAGATCATCAAGTTTTCAAATACAATTTGTCAAGTCTACTCGTGAACTGTTCGACACTGCTACTCTCAACAACTCCCGCTGGTAATCTATTCCATGTGTCGCAAATGTCATATGTAAATGACTTACCCACCGGAAAGGTATTGAATCTAGGCAGCTCCACCTTCCATCCGTGATTTCGAGTCGTATTCCGGTTGAGGGTAAAGAACTTGGTGTAGTCGACATTTTCAAATCCTTTCAAGATTTCAAAAGTCTCTATTAGACGACCGCGCACTCTTCGAGTCTCTAACGAATAGAGATCGAGCTCTTGCAGTCTTTCTTGGTATGTCTTGTTTCTTAGCGATGGGATCAGTTTTGTGGCCCTGGCTTGCACCTTTTTCAGACGATCGATGTCTTTTCGATAATGAGGAGACCAAAACTGAACAGCGTACTCTATGTGAGGCCTCACCAGCGAGTTGTACAAAGGCAAAACAACCTCTTTTGTTCAAAAACTGAATTGCCTTTTGATGTAACCCAACAGGCGATGAGCCTTTTTCTCTACCTGTAAGCAGTGCTTCGAGAATTTGAGATCACTTCTAATCAGCATGCCTAAGTCCTTCTCGACATCAGTAGACTCGAGACGCATACCTTATAGCTCGTAGCCTGACCGGGGGTTCGCATACCCGATGTGCATCACCTTACACTTGTCTAAGTTGAAAGGCATCTGCCACTTGTCAGCCCACTCGCCGATCATGCGTAGGCCACCCCTGAACATCTCGATGTTTTCGGGATTCGCTACGTTAGCTCCAAGTTTTGTGTCGTCGGAAAATTTCGCTAGACGACTCACCAGTCTTTCATCTATATCGTTGATGTAGATGATGAATAATAGAGGGCCTAGCACGGAACCCTAAAGGACTCCGCTCGTTACTGACGACCACCGAGAGGTGTGGCCTCCGATGGTAACCCTCTGTCGCCTGTCTAACAACCAACTCTCTAACTATTTTGCGACCTTTCCTCTTATTCCTAGGGCACGTACTTTTGCCATCAGTCAGCGGTGGGGGACTTTATCGAAAGCCTTTTGGAAATCCAAATAAAGTATGTCCACCGCTCGACTTCTGTCAAACTCACTCATTATCCCGTGGAAGAATTCAAGCAAGTTCGTGAGGCACAAGCGCTTTCTTCGGAAGCCATGCTAGGTGTCTCTCAACAGGTCATGAGACTCTAAATGATTCATTACCCTATCCTCTCTGATGCCTTCCAGTACTTTGCGCACGATTTAAGTGAGACTTATTGGTCGGTAGTTTCCTGTGGTGTCACGGTATCCCTTTTTGTGGATTGGGGTGACATTGGCCATACGCCAGTCTGCAGGTACTTCGCCACTGTCGAGCAATGAGTTGAAGATCTTAGAAAGATGAGTGCTCACCTGATCTTTCACCTCACGCAGCACTCTTGTCAGAAAGCCATCAGGACCTGAAGATTTATACGCATTTAACTGACCTAGCCTCCTAGCAACCTCTTCGGAAGTTGTACTTATTGCTTCTAGTGATTTTAACTCACGATCTATCACTATCGGCGGTCTAGGTATCTCTCCGCCCCTTTCCCTTGTGAAAACTTGGAAAAAGTATTCGTTGATTATGCCAGCTATTTCCTCATCTGAATCTTGGAAAACGCCGTCCGCGTCCCTCAGGGGTCCGATGCGTTGGCGTACTGGTTTTCAGCTGTTCACGTACGCGAAGAACTCATTGAAGCTCTCTTTAGAGAGAGAGGCTACACGAATTTCTTCGTTACGCTTAGCCGTGCGCACCTTTGCCTTGCGGGCCTACTATGGGTCACATAGGCTTCATAGTGTAACGCACTACTATTCCTCTTCCATGCTCTGTGTGCTGTCTTTCTAGCATTAATAGCACTAGCGATTTCTTGACAAAACATAGGCTGCATGCTCGCTAGTCTGACAGCCTTCGTGGGAACGAACTCGGCCTGACGCTCCTTAAAACGATTCCTGACGTCGTTTCATTTGGAATTCGTCCCGCTTTCGTTAGATGGTTGTATCTGGCCAAGTGCCTCCCGAAGCCAATTGAAGTCTGCACATCTGAGATCCAATTTACGCTCGTTTATTAGAACCTTGCGTACAGGGAGCACGTACTCCAAACCTTACCATGTTATGGTCACTACCACCTAGGCATTCATCCACTGACAGGTGAGAGACAAGGTGATCTTTAGTGGTAAATACTAGATCTAGAACGTTGCTCCCTCGGTAGGCTCACTGACTCACTGAGTCAGAAAGTTGCTGTCAGCAAAGTCTACAAGCCGAGATGCCTCTCTTCTTGCCCGTTCGGTCACTCCAGTCGACTCGGCAATTGAAGTCCCCTACCAGCAGCGAGGGAGGGCCATCTAAGAGACTGGACAGTTTTTGGTACGAGTCTATATCAACCTCTACCTTCCGATGAGGAGGTCGATAGGCCACTATGAACCTGTACATTGTATTGTCGACCTTGATGTCGACTCCTAACACCTCTGCTCTGGGACAGTTCTGCATTCGATAGGGGATAGATGGACCTGTACATTGTATTGTCGATCTTGATGTCGAATCCTAGCACCTCTGCTCTGGGACATTTCTGCATTCGATAGGAGATAGATTTACCCGTACATACACCAGAACTCTACCACCTCCTCGGTCAGCGCGATCCTTATGGAAGGTCGCGTAACCAGATACTCCAAACTCTCCTATGAAGTCCCTGGTATCTGCACGAATCCACGCGACTCCGTGACAGCCACTATGTCAAGCTTCTCTGATGACATCAGTGCTCTAAACTCGCAGAACCTGCTCCTTTTTGACCTGGCATTTAATAGAAGAACTCTTAGGGGGCGTCCGCTAGCCCTACTTCCCCCTCCACTTTTCCGCTTCCCGATGGTTCGTCGTGCATCTCCCCCTCCGTATCTGGATTCGGAGGCTGACCATCACCCACTTCATGGTCCATCCTCTGTATCGACAGAAGGATTGGGTACTGGGTGCTCGACCTCGGCTGCCGAGGGCGCTACTTCGTGTGATTCTCCCACTCGGGTCTCAGTCATCCTTCCCCCTACATCAGAATTCTTTATCCAATATAAACCGCGGCGTATGAGTTCATGCAGCACACCTCTTCCACGGACAGACAGGTGAGTGCTATCCTAACTAAACAGCCCTGACTGGCTGTAGAATTCGTCGAAAGGGTTGACGAAACATACGCCTATTCTTGATAGCATTTCACCTAGCCTATAGTTTATGCTCAGAGCCATTTAGTTGGCCAAGGCACCCCCGAAGCGTCTTGGTATGATCCTAACGACGATTGATTTTGACGTTTTTTCTTTCAAAGAGGCTGCTAAACTTCTGACATCTTCGATGATGCGCTCAGTAAAGCCTGCAGAGCCTCCCCGTAGGAACAGGTCTTGTCCACTGGCTTGGGCTACTATCGGCGTATCTTGATGTTCTAGTCTTATCTTTGTAACTTCTTTCAGGATTTCTCGCGTCTTCTTACCTGGTAGGCTACGTAAGCGCCACATTCCCTTGCTCACCCCGTTTGACCGATTCGTCAGGCCCCTCACTTGACAGTCTCCGATAACGATTGGAGACTCCCGGCCCAAATCCAGGGGAGCAAATCTATTAGATGTTGAGATTGGCGTCGGTATCAACCTTTCTCGGTCTATATGCTCCCCTTCTGACAGGATGGAAGCCATCATGACTTACTCCTTCGGCAACGGCTACGCCAGAACCATCATTATTCGGGGAACTAAACGATTAAATTTCTTTTTCTTTTTCTTCTTTTTCTTCTTCTTCTTCACTTGGTCACTCGTCTCTACGGGCACTGCCGATGCAATGCTATCATTTTGATTGAGAGACTAGGCGGCAGAAGCACCGTCAGTGTGAGTTGACTGGGTCGCTAATCTTGCGGCCAATTCTGCAATCCTATCCTCGAGACGGGTAAGCTTGCGCGCGTGCTCTGATTCCACGGTCTCTATTTTCATCTCGAGTGCTCAAGCTCTTTCTTCCGAAGCCCTGTAGAGATCTTGTGAAGCCCTGTACAGATCTTGTATCTCCCTACAATAGGCCACTGCTTCTTGGACCTCACCCTTCAGGATGCCAGCGGTGCAGACACTGCCCGGGTGGCATTTCAAAAACACCCCTCCAGGAAATCCACACACCACTTATCCTTCTGGCACGTTGCGCATGTTTTTTTCAGAGCACCTGGTCCTCTCTTTCCTGTCATTCTGAAAGCTTTATACTTAATCACTTTACGACTAATCAATAAGAAAAAATGGGTGTTTGTGAGTTCGCCCCACGTGAGTCACTCCCGCCTATCGATCGAAGCCGTTTCGAAGTCTTTCAAAAGGAACGTTCCTTTGCTGCTGTTCGTCCGACCGAGTCGTCAAACCTCGGCGTGCCGTGGCTCCCAACCAAGCAGCACTGAGAGTCCCCGAAGCGGCCATCGATTTTACACCAGGTGAACAACGTAGCACGCTCCGTACTAAACTCCTACTAGTTCCCTTCAGGGCGGCCAGGAATTCGGCCTAGCGTTCAATGGATATCCCACCACACCAAGAGACTCGACCCAAGGCTTTTTATTGGCCTAGCAACCAACATGGGAACAAAGGGCCGTCACCTCGGACCGAGGCTACCAGAGGCACCCGTCAACGATCACTGGGAATGGTCAATAATTACGCGCCAGGGAAGGGGTTAACGGGGCATTACCCTCATCCCATTCATCGTGCCCCAACGCCTAGGATACCTCTAGTCCTAGTCTCTCGTAACCAGTGAGCGTCGATTGGCGTTGTTTATAGAGGTTCCAAAGCCTCTCTTCTGACGCATGAGGTAGCTGCCAGGTCCTTATATGTAGATAGAAGGAAAAAAGTGAAAGAGTGACACGATAGGAGTAGGGAGGGGGGGTTGTATAAGTGGAGGAGTGGAGGAGATAGGATAAAAGTGAAAAGGGAGAAGGATAGCTTAGAAAACGAAAGGACGCACTTAGTCTGGAACCTCGTTTCCAAACAAATAGACAAGGGAAGCCCTACCAGGGGTACCCAGAAGAGAGGTACCCCCGCCGACATAGCTCTAAACGTCAAAGGTACACACAAGCTCTCTTCCCGCGACAAGGGGGCGTCACCTCTGCCTCTACGGTCTAGTCTTGAGATAGAGAGAGTCTGTCAATGGGGATGCCTGAGCCCACTGCTTTACTCCATATATACTAGAGACTTTCCTAGCCCTAGGCTCGAGGAATCTATGTATATCTAGTTCGCCGATGACTTGTCACATATTGTGAGGATGGTGGTATACAAAATTGAAAACATAAATATTTATGAAAGACGATGGAAAATTACGACAAATACAAGCAAATTTACCATTATTCCAATCAAGAGGAATAAGATTGCGCCAATCTATGTATGAGATGAGGGTTACCCATGCAAGATGGCATGCACCGCGCTAGGCCTAAAACAAACAGCAGGGGATATAGGGATCAAGTGTGCAGCATAATTGCACGCACCTCAAAGACGGAGCTCAAAGAGTTATATCGCTTCAGGAACTTAAAGATGAATAACAAAAGAAAAATATACTCTACCTACATCCAACCAAAGCTTCTGTATCGCCCCATGCCTCTGATGGCTATGCCAAACTCCTGGATTATTAAATTGCAGAGAGTGAAAAATAAAGCACTTCTATTAATTAACAACACCAGGAGAAGGGACGGGAGGCGTCAACTAACACCACGAAGAAACCCAGATTACCGCGGTAAATAAAGAGCTGGGTACCAGAGCACTCAAGATTTAGAAGGAAGTGAAGGGAACACATACCATAGTTTCATCAGAAATCATTTCGGTATTCCCAACCACCTATTGAACCAGCAGCAGGGCTGCTGCACGGAACAATCACCACCCAATCTACACATAATAATGGCTACCGGAGAAAAAATACACTCAAAAGACACCAAAACAAGAATTAAGTCACAAACACACAGAAAAAGGCTTGAAAGCTACACTGTACAGAGAATTGGTCTGTATAAACTATCAAATAGAATTTAATATTTCACCAATTAAATATTAGTAGATATATATATATATATATATATATATATATATATATATATATATATATATATATATATATATTTGCAATTGCGCAATCATAATTATGCAGTTAAAAAAGCAATGTTGTACTTAATAAAATGGTAAACTTTCTAAAATCAGAATTTAACCAATATTTCTTGTTTCAGTTTAAATTTATAATATTGTGTATTAAATATCGTTCTAAATAAGTAATACATATGATTAAAACTAAAGAAGTTACAGAAGCACAGGGAGCATAAATCCAACTTGGCCATAGCCAAGAGTTATCACAGATAGTAATTGATAAAAAATTAAATGATAAAGATGTGTTGTCCAAACCACTATAAAATGATATGAAGAGCTCACGAGCTTTGTATCAGGAAAGGGAAGCGGGAGAAAACGTCTTGCAACACTTAGATATAACAGATTTACTATTCAGGTTTCTCTACAGAATCGCAGAAAAACATCTTTTGAACTTGCTAGACAGTTCAATAAAATAGCAAGTTCAAAACAATTAGGTAAATTAAAGATAAACGGCTAGAAAGATACAAAGTGAGCAATAAGCCATGCATATCTGAGATCAACACAAACAAACGTCTACACTGAGCCAAAGATCACAAAAATTGTACATACTCGTACGTAGAACGGTCAAATGTCATTTGGTTAGATGAAAGTAATTATCAGGTATGAAAGAAAGACTATTGTATTTTTGTTTTACATGTAATTTATGTAATTCCATTTAAGTATATCTTGGAAGATAATTATTTAGAAATTTAACTTTTCTAACACTAGTTCGGATTATTCATCCCTTTTGTTGCTACTTTTGTGAGATGAAGATTTTGAGAGGCATTTCATCTTGCTCCTGTGGTACCAATTCTTAAGCATGGAGGTGTTTCTATCATAGTATCGGGCTGCGTTTCTTCATCAGGTCCAAAGAAGATGATTTTATGCCAGAGAAGAAATTACACCCCACAACCTCCCCCTCCCAAAGAAGTTATATTTCTGCAGAACAAAGCCATATGCAATACATCTAACCACACAAATAATTGCTTTGAATATATATGAAGATCACATCTATAGAGCGGACACCAGAGCACTTATGGGGAGTGATTGCAAAAGCAAAAAGAAGTACTACAAATACAAATAAAACAGAAATGTATAAAGAACTAAAAGCTGAGTGGGGAAAGATAGCGTCACAAATTGGTTAACATATTGAAATCGATGTCATGATGAATAATATGGTTGTAAATAAAGCAAAAGTATAAAAATAATTAAATGTAAATTTCCTGTCTCTTTCTTTTCCTCTCTATCTCTTTCTTACTCTTTCTCTCTCTCTCACTCTGTCTCTCTCTGTCTCTGTCTTTCTGACTCTGTCTGTCTGTCTCTGTCTGTCTGTCTCTGTCTGTCTGTCTCTTTCTCTATCTCTCTCTCTCTCTCTCGACGCCCCCTTTTGGTGGGGAGAGAGTTTGCGTGTACCATAAGTTTTTCGAGCTATGTCGTCGGGAGTTACTTTTATGGTACCCCTGGTAGGGTTAACCTTGTCGAATTGGTCAGGAATGAGGTTCCAGACAAAGTGCGTCCATTTTCCTCTCTTCTATCATATATTTTGTTACTGTTTTCTCTATCCCTTCGACTGATCTAAAAGAAAAATCCTACAACTATCCTTTCAGCATTATCCTTCATCTATCTAAATTTAAGGACCTGAGAGCTACCTCATGCTTCAGAAGAGAAGCTTTGGAACCTCTAAAAATAACGCCAATCGGTGCTCACTGGTTGCGAGAGACTAGGACTAGAAGGGTTTTAGGCGGTGGAGCGCAATAAATGGGATGAGGGAAAGTACCCCGTTAACCCCTTTCCTGGCGCGTAATTACTGACTATTCCCAGTGACAGTTGAGGGGTGCCTCTGGTAGAAACTGTCCGAGGTGACGGGCCTTGTTTCCAGGCTGGTTGCCAGGTAAGCACAAAGCCTTGGGTCGAGTCTCTTGGTGTGGCGGGATATCCATTGAGGAGTTTAGTACGGGGCAGGTTCCGCTGTTCATCTGGTGCGAAATCGATAGCCCCATTCGGAGGCTGCTAGTGCTGCTTGGTTGGGAGTCAAGGCACGCCGGGCTTGAGCGACTCGGTCAGACGAACAGCAGTAAAAGGAGCATGCCTTCTGAGAAGATCCGAAACGTCTCCGATGGATAAGCGGGAGCGACTCACGCGGGGCGAAATCCCAATCCACCTTCTTTTTTATTGAGTGGTCGCAAAATATTCAGAGATATAAAGTGTTCAGCATTACTGGAAAGAAAGGAGGTCCAGTTGGCTCACGATGTATCTCCCACCGACGTGGGTCGATCCGCCGACGAGACCCTCGCCCAAGAAGCGAGCACTGCATCGGCAATCCCACACCAGCCTTCCGCCATCCCAGAGCTGGAGTCAGCTGCTGCAGGACTGGCTCAACGGGCCAAAGAGAAGAAGAGAAAGAGGAAGAAAGGAAAGAAAAAAGAGAAAGTAGAAACAAAAGAATAGAAAGCAGAAACAGAAGTTAAACATGAGAAAGATAGGAAAAGAGAGAGAGGAAGAAAAAGAAGAAAAATATGGAGAAGAAAGAGGAAACAGAGAAGTCGCTTCTGAAAGGGAAGACTCTGTATTCTGCATCTAAATGTGTGAGGGTCATCCTTATCGGTGATTCTCAATCAAGGGATCTGCTGCATCCCATGCTAGCGACTTGCCTTCGCACCAGTGTGATGGTAAGCTGCCTCCCAGGACGTGGAAACCACCAGATAAGATTAGAGGATGAGAAATCTTAGATTTCTGAGAGTTCAGTCGTTGCCCTGATGGTAAGTGGCAACGATCTCTACCTCAGAGGAGGTAGGGTGAGCCCTACAGGTGAGATCCTTCAGACCGTCATGGGGGCTGTAGATGACTGTGGTTTGAAAACCCGCAGATGTGTTGTGGCCGGGATGCTCCCGAGAGGAGTTCCGAGCCGGATCGCTAACTCGAGGAACGTCTCATTGAACCGACGACAAGCAGATTTATGGACGGCAGAGGGGGTGTTTTTTGTTGACCGCTACCGCATCTTTTATGGTAGGAACGATCTCCACCAAATGGATGAGGTGCACCTTTCCTTCAAAGGAAAGGCTGTAGTCTCAAACCTGATACAATATGTCGTGGAGCGGACTCAAAGGACGGTAAACTAATCTATCACACGATTGACCATTTAGTGAATGAGGAGGGGGCATTAAAGCACTCAGATGTAGAAAATGCTAACCTCCTGAACGACTACTTGTCTTCAGTATTTACTAAAGAATGTGGCCCCATCCCTCAGCCACGGATTCTTACTTGGGTAAAAAATTAGAGGAAATGGACTTCATCCAAGGAGAAATAGAAAAAAACATCACTGATCTAAAGATAAATAAGTCCCCTGGCCCGGACGGTTTCTACCTAAAGCTGGAGGCAATGGACTTCACCGAAGGAGAAATAAAGAAAAAGATCGCTGACCTAAAGACGAATAAGTCCCCTGGACCGGACAGGTTTCTACCTAAAGTGTTGAAGGAAGTGTGCGATGAAGTATCACGAAATCTGTGCGCTATCTTTAACATGTCAATCCGGACCAAATGCGTTCCTAGAGACTGGCGTGAGGCGGAGGTGACTCCTATCTTCAAGAAAGGAGACCGTAACCAACCGTCGAACTACCGACCTATCAGTCTGACTTCGATAGTCGGTAAACTCATGGAAAGCATCATGGTGGACAAAGTGACGTCGTATTTAGAGTCAAAGCTGCTACTGAGGAGTTCCCAGCACGGCTTCCGAAGGCAACGGTCATGCCTGACAAACCTCGTGGAATTCTTCCACTTCGTTTTCAGTGAGCACGATCGGGACAAGGCGGTTGATGTGGTCTACCTAGACTTTCAGAAAGCCTTTGATAAGGTACCACACCGCCGCCTTCTCCGGAAAGTGCGTTCGCTAGGCATAGACGGAAAGGTAGCCGGCTGGATCGAGAACTGGCTAAGTGGCAGACGGCAACGGGTGGTGGTGAATGGACAGTCTTCTGAGTGGGTGCCCGTTACTAGCGGGGTGCCTCAAGGTTCTGTCCTGGGACCACTACTATTCATCATCTACGTCAACGACATGGACGGTGACATGGTTGCCAAGATTTCCAAATTTGCCGATGATACCAAGCTTGGTATGAACGTTGCAAAGGATGGAAATACTGCCCGCCTGCAGGAAGATCTTGGGAAGATTGGGGAGTGGTCGGACACGTGGCAAATGCCTTTTAACGTGGGGAAATGCAAAGTGATGCATATCGGCCACAGAAACCCCCAATCTCAGTATATCCTTAAGGGCACTGCTATGGAATCCACCGACACTGAGAAGGACTTGGGTGTAACAATCCTTGTTGTTACTCTGTCTCTCTCTCTCTTTCTCTCTCTCTATCTCTCTCTCTTTCTCTCTCTATCCATCTCTCTCTTTACGGACTTATCTTTCTGTCTCTCTCGGGGTCTCTCTGTCTTTCTGTGTTCTGCCTTACTCCTCAAATGAAGGGAAGAAAGCTATGCTCCAAAGTAAATTGTGATTCTCTTGGTCGTGTTCTAAATTCGAAAATTAATAAAGAAATTATCTGGAATATGGTATTATTATTGTCGTTGATTATTGATATTGTTATTTTCTTTGTTGATACTGTTATTGTTTTTCTCATGTTGGCATTGTTATTGTTTTGTGATTCTTGGTATTGTTACTGTTTTGTCATTTTTAGTATTTCTATTGTTTTTGTCTTTGTTGGTATTGCTATTGTTTTTGTCATTATTAGTATTCTTATTGTTTTCGGAGTTGGGTTTTGGGGGTTTATAAGTTTGTTTTTGTTTTGTTTTTCTGCTATCCTCTCAAACTTTTCTACACGCAATTTGTACCAGGAGGAACTGTTCCCACCTAGACAGAATTCTGTCCGATGCCCATGATGCCTTAGTGGACTGTGTCGTGGTATGACATTATATTACATCAATACCATATTATATCTATGGGGGAGGGACCGATAACTTACAGGCGAACCAACGAAGGGACAGAACACCACTAGTTTAGACGGGCTGAGTAGCGAGAAAGAGTGCAATGAGGTTAGGTAAATTATGGGCAATGGCAAAGCTCGAGGTTATTTAAAGAGGCATTACAAAAATATAATTTTATTTACATAAAAATAATGAGAGAAAAGATGGGTAAAATTACACCGGTTAACGAGGAGGGGGGGGGGAATTGTAGTTATAAATCAGACTATGAAGTTAAAATTAATGTGTTACGGAAGGAGACTATTCAAATGGGGAAAATTATTGCAAATGAGCTACTGAGGGGCGAACGAGGAGGACTTCGACAGGAGTTGACGAGAGAAGTCGGAAAAATCACTCGGTAGCGATCGTTGAATGGAATTACCTCACTGGCTGGGGCTAATTCCAATACACAAAAATAGTTCAGCTGTCACTTTGCTTTGTTGTTAGCACCTAACTTGGAATTAGGAAAATTTTGGGGGGGTCCGGGCAAGACTTCTCAACTCTGTGTCTCCTCATGGGAGTCGAGCACTATTTATGTCCGAGGCTCTTCACGCGGGGAGGTTAGAGGGAAACAGCTCTACTCTCGAATGGCCACGAATCTTCAAGCAGAGGCTGTTCTAGCCCGTGTAAAGGTAAATCGTGGTGGACGCGGTTCGAGGCTACCGCTTGTGGAAGAGGGGGTTTTGTGGAAGAGGGGGTTAGGATTACCAATTTAAGCCTCACAGAGCCTTCTACAGCGCATGGAAGTTCCGTTCTGAACAAGAGATTCCACGTGGAATTCCCTCACAGACTGCATGCCATCCTTAGAATCACCCTGTACTAGGGTATGATAATAATAGGTGAACACCTACCCTACTCCTTAGTGAACTCGATTATCTCTACTTCTATTTACTACTTAAATATTATTTACAATCCATGTGGTTTATTTTTCTCTTTTGTAACTCGAGACACCTCTTCAACCGATGTAGGGCTCCCATTTAACCATCCGCATAGGGCAAATGAGATTACCCTTTGGCATCTTTAGAGTCGTCCTCCGGCAGCTCCACATTAGAAAAGGTGCACCCCTGCCCCTATGCTTTCCCATGGGCACTTACAACCTTCTTTCCTCGGAGAGGAAGCTTACTCCTTTCCTACGCTTACAGATGCAGTGGCTTCCGCCTAACCCTTTTTTTGGGAGCCACTTTTGGGCGACTCAATCGACTTACCAGCGGCATTCCTTCCTTTACTATTACAGGGTACTGCCAAAAAAACAAGGGGGCGACCTAAATTGACCGCTACCAGTAGGAGCGGCTTGATAGGGCCAACCCACTTAGAAGACCAAGGGAGAACAGGGCTGGTCTACCCGTGCCCCATACAGTCCTGTACTCTTGCGATGGAGGTCAACTCTCAGGCAAAGACGAACAACTAAATGACGGAGGACTCTCTTAGGATTCCTGATGATTTGGCAGGATGGCCACTGCATGGAAGTCCCCTTTAGAAAGACATGGTCCCGCATGTGGCCCATCTACAGATGACAGGATCTTCCATCATGTTAAACCAGGGATCGGTACCAACCACATAACCTGAGTCACCACCTGTGCAAGCAAGTTTCTCCTCAGGAGACTCAGATCCCGAGGACTCAAGGGGGGAGGAGTGTTCCAATGATTCCAAGAGCGATGCCTTCGAAAGTTTCAAACTCCTGGCAGAGGGTCACCCAAGGCGGTAAGGTTGTGGATAAGGTTCCAGACTAAACTTAACCAACAGCAAGACCCCAACGGCGGACAAAGCAGACATGGGCTATACAAGATTTTTTCTTATGTCTTACTCCGGCGGAGGAGGGCAACGCCAAGCGGGCAGGCACGAACGACAAAGGCAGGCCTTGATAGACCGAGAACCCGGAGCCCGATGCAACAAGCCTCGCCGAAACCGCATGGCTCAATGTTTTAAGCCGCAGTGGACGCGTTACTGGCCAAGTGCGCGCGCGTGGCCGTCGCGCAGCTACGCTTGCCCAAACCAAATTTCCCAGCGACTGGCATTCGTCTCTGTTTTCTTTCCACCCTTCTTTCTTTCTCAGACTGGACCCTTTCCTTAAGAGACTGGGTCTTCTAAGTCACATCAAGCACCAACATCAGCCGAAGAGACCGGATAACTGACAAGGAGTTACAAGGAAAGAATTTACCCTAGGAGACCTTACGGTCCATTCAAAGAGGGTACCTTTGGACTAGCAATCTAGCGGGCACATGGTTGCTCAATTGTTTTGGGTCCCTAAATGGCCACTTTTGAAGACTTTGTCTAGTCTTGACTTGAACTGGTCAAAAGATTCACTGTTGACAACTTCCACTGGAAGTGCGTTCCACTTACCGCAGATACTGTAAGTGAAAAAATTTCCACACAGATTGCGGTTGTAACGCTTCAGTTCAAGTTTGAAGCCGTGATTGCTCGTTCTGTTCTCACTCAGTGTGAAAATATCCCGGTAGTCAACATTGTCGAACCCTCGAAGTATTTTGAAGACTTCGATGAGCTGACCACGCAGTCTACGGGTTTCCAGCGAGAACAAATCTAATTCCCTTAGTCTATCCTCATAACTTTTAGTTCGGATAGAGGGATTCAGTTTGGTTGCCCTAGTTTGTACGCGTTCCAACCTTGCGATGTACTTTCGAAACGAAGGACTCCAAAATTGTACGGCATACTCCAGGTGCGGTTGAACGAGGGAGTTGTACAGACAAAGTACTATCTCCTTGTTACGGTATCCAAACTGGCGCTTTATGTAGCCTAACATCCTTTGGGATTTCTTCTCTGCCTCGATGCACTGTTTCGAGAACTTGAGGTCGCTAGTGATAGTAACACCCAAGTCCTTCTCAGTGTCACTCGATTCAAGGGCAGTTCCCTTAAGGAAGTACTGAGATTTGGGGTTTCGGTGGCCGATATGCATTACTTTGCATTTGTTCACGTTGAAAGGCATTTGCCACGTGTCCGACCACTACCCAATCCTTTGAAGGTCCTCTTGGAGGCTGGCAGTGTTCCCCTCCTTTTCCACATTGATACCAAGCTTGGTGTCGCCGGCAAATTTGGAGATTTTGGCAACCATGTCTCCGTCCATGTCGTTGACATAGATAATAAACAGTAGTGGTCCCAGGACGGAACCTTGAGGGACACCGCTAGATACGGGCGCCCATTCAGAGGCCCGACCATTTCCACTACGCGTTGCCGTCTGTCACTTAGCCAGCTCTCTATCCAACCTGCTATCTTGCCGCCTATGCCCTGCACACGCACTTTCCGGAGAAGGCGGCGGTGTGGTAACTTGTCAAAGGCCTTTTGGAAGTAAAGGTACACAACATCCATCGCCTTGTCTCGATCATGCTCACTGAACACGAAGTGGAAGAATTCCACAAGGTTCAGCAGGCATGACCGTTGCCTTCGGAAGCCGTGCTGGGAACTCCTCAGTAGCAGGTTTGACTCAAAATAAGACGTTATCTTGTCCACTATCATGCTTTCCATGAGTTTACCGACTATCGAAGTCAGACTGATGGGTCGTTAGTTTGAAGGATGGCTGGGGTTTTCTTTCTTGAAGATCGGAGTCACCTCCGCCTCACGCCAGCCTCTAGGAACGCATCCGGTCTGGATTGACATGTTAAAGATAGCGCACAGATGTCGTGATGCTTCATCGCACACTTCCTTCAACACCTTGGATAGAAACTCGTCTGGCCCGGGGGACTTATTCGTCTTTAGGTCAGCGATCTTTTTATTTATTTCACCTTCGGTGAAGTCCATTACCTCCAGCTCTTCCCCCGATGAGGAATCCGTGGGCTGTGGGATGGGACCATACTCTTTAGTAAACACTAAAGAGAAGTAGTCATTAAGCAGGTTAGCATTTTCTGCATCTGAGTGAGTTAATGCACCCTCCTCGTCAACTAAGGGCCCAATCCTACGATGGATTGGTTTACGGCTATTTACATAGCCGAAGAACTCCTTGGGATTCTCCTTGCAGAGTCTCGCCACTCGGAGTTACTCAGACCGCTTAGCCGCCCTTATGCTGAACTTAACTCTTCTGGCTAGCCTCCGGTATTCGTCAAAGGTACCCGAGATCTTCAATCGCCGGTACGCATTTCTCTTCTCCCTAAGCAGTTGCCGATTTCTCGTTTAAACTGCTTTGGTTGAACAGAAGACCGACGGAGGCATTTCAGAGGGATGCAACTTGATTGGAGACTCATGAACTTATTTTTGAAATTGTTCCACTAATCCTCAACATCTTCGCATACCGCTAGCCTTACATCAGTCAGCCCAACACGAAGGCTCGCAAAGTCTGCTCTTCTCAAATCAAGTTTCCTTGATTCCCTGGCAACAGACCTTACCTTCGGGATTTTGACGGTAAATCTAATTAGCTGGTGATCACTGCCACCGAGCTCTTCGCCTAAAGAGAGATCCTCAACGATATCATCCTCAGAGGTGAAAACCAAGTCGAGGATACTGTCTCCTCTCGTCGGTTCTCTGACCCATTGAGGGAGGAACTCGTTGTTGGCAAACTCCAGGAGTAGGGCGCTCTCGCCACAGGCTGCTCTGGTTTCCCAGTCAACTTGTGTGTTGAAGTCGCCCATAACGATGCACACTCTGCCTTGAACAAGCTCACCCAGCAGCTGGTACAGTTCCCTTTCCTTCTCAACGGGTTGGGAAGGGGGTCTGTAAAGCAGCAGGGTCCTGTATCTGACAGGACCAATCTCTAGGTCAACACCTAGAAGCTCGTGATCGGATATAATGTTGGAGTTCGTAGATTTGCTTGTATCCTTGACATACAACATTACACCGCCACCTTCTCTGTCTGGCCTATCTTTGTGGAAGAGTTGGTAGCCAGGAACCGTGAATTCGCCTTCAAAGTCTTGGTTTGAGGTTTTTAGCCACGATTCTGTTATGGCTACCATTTCGGGTTCTTCCGTCGCTACGAGGCCACGGAGCTCAGGAAACTTGTTCCTGATGGACCTCGCATTGAACAGAACTTTCAGGGAGTCCCCTAATGTAGGACCCTCTATACTCTTCCGTTTCCCGGCTTCTTGTCCGATGCTCGGACATGAGCTGGAGCCAACGATGACGATTATTATTATGATTATTTTTATTATTATTTTATGATTATATATTATTTTTAAAATATTATTATTAATCGTTATTTATAATTATGTATTATAATTATATTATTATTACTGGGTATTATCTTTATGTATTATAATTATTTATTAGTATTAGAAGTATATAAGAATATTAGCACTAATTATTATTAGTATGTTATTATTATTATTTAATATTATTATTTATTATTATCATCAGAGCTATCCGTTCAACCTTTTCTACCCGCACTTAGTTCAAGAGGCGTGTTCACACCTGGACAGAGTTCGGTCCAGTAACCATTGGTACCTCACCTCAGTGGTAGTGATGTAGCGATGGCAAATTTTAGCCGATGCCGATGGCAATGGTGAATAAATTCCTTCATTATAAAGGAGTCAAAGGAAGAAGTTAAAGACCCCCTGGCACCTCAGGTTGATTGCCTTCTGCACTGTGTGCAACCCTGCATTGTGATGGGAAATGCATTTGCTATAATAAAAAATAATAAATTAAATGTTTCTTAGTTTAATTAACACTTTATTTTTATAATGGCCTCCTCATCGCCCCTCATAGCCATCCAATCCTCCTATATTGTATTTTAATATTATTTATTTTTTAACAGGAAATATAAGGTTAATAATTCAGATCCATGGCCATTACTTAGCTTTAAACAAAAAATAAATTCAGATCAATAACTAAACTTGGAAACAAAATAGATTTTTAGATATTTAATTAACTATAGAATCAAAACTAACCTTATTTATAACTAAATCATATTTAGAACTAAACTTCAAAAGTTTAAGACAATTGGTTTTAAAGCAAACTTGCATTTTCTTTTTAAATGCACATAATGTATTGAGAAACAAAAAAGAAAAAAGTTTATTTTAGCCTGCTTGGGGAGAAAGTGCAAAGAACATGGTCACAGTTACATGTCCTTTAACCCCCAGACATCTGAACATTAGACGTTTATAACATAAACAAGGACCTTTTAATATTTAAAATCTAGAAATTGTAGATTATGGTGCAATAACACCATTTCGCCAGTTGATGCACTTTGTCTGTTTCTTCTTGGGAGAGTATACTTGACCACCGCAGCTAAATAATCGCTCACTCTCAACAGATGATGGAGGAGATGATCAATATTTCAGCCCCAAAAGAGGAAAAATTTTAAAATGTTACCTATGTATGTTCCTTTCACCAATTTAAGGAGCATGCTGCTGGTCCAATGATACTCTGTTTTAAATATATGTCTACATCTTCTTTTATTTGAGTGTTGGTTTTGTTTATTGTGCTTTCATTAGAGTTAGAGCTAACCTTTATCTTTGTCTTAGGGCTCCTTGCGTTAGGTTCATCTTGAATATAGTCTTTATAGCATGATTGAAAATCAAACCTGAAGGTTTCATTTTCATTTATTTCAGACTCTTCGGGATTTGTAGAATTGGCAGTAGAAAAATCGACGGTAAATATGTAGATTGGCGTCTCGAACGATGGGACGTAAACTATTTCGTCCGTGTTCCAATATGTTTCGCGTTTTGGAGTAAATTTAAGGGGACGGCTCGTGTGGGGGTAAATACAATGGGGAGACCACCCTACGATGATGCTGAGTTTCAATCAATTGGGGAGGGGGAGACTGAGGGCTCAGTCCCCCAGTATAGCGTTTTTCGTTTGGTTAGTTTCGGGCATTTTTATGAAAAAAATGGCGCTGGGTATATTTCAAATAGGACTCCAACGCGCATGAATATTCAGGGAGGAGTAAACGAAATATAAGCAAACAAAAATCCACTTTTTTCGGCTGAGCCGCCAATCTACATATTTACAAAATCGACTGCAGTTTTTATTCTGATTCATGTGTTATTTCTTCTACCATCCATTTAATCAGTGCAGCATTGATGTCTCCTTCAAAACCTTCCTCATTGAAGTGGCAAGAATAGCATTCTTATCTTTTAAGTATTTATGAAATATTTCCTCCGATGAAGTTTACCAAGCAGAAATAGTTAAACATAATCCTGTAAATTGATGATTGTTCAGCTTTATTGAAGAGGCTATTCGTTACATTGATGGTAGAAATGATCGATGAGGTTAATGCTTCTCGGGTACTTAAACGTTTTGGCAAATCATCAAAATGTTTTAGAATGATGACCAATTTCTCCATAAGATGCCATTGGTTATTTTCCAAAGATCTTAGTTTCGGATGCTCACAAAGATATGGAATTAACGTTCGCTTTTGTTCAGAAATTCGTTCTAACATGAGTAATTGACTGTTACATCTTGTGGATATGTCCTGAATAAATTTATGATTGGACACAGTATATTGTTCTTGATACTGTTTGTATGTGTCAAATGCAGATGGAGAATGGTGGAAATGTGCCACTATAGCCCTTCACAGTGAACATATGTTCAAAACATATTTTTGAACAAATATAGCATCATTTAAGACAAGTTGTAAAGTGTGCAAAAGGCAAGGTAATCCATGAGATCCAGTTTGATTTACACCAGCCACCATGTTTGCAGAATTGTCCCGAACAATTACATGAACTTTTGAAATTGAAACTTTAAAGTCATCTCTACCATTTTAAAGGGATTCACTTATATTTGCAGCCGTATGAGACTCATCAAATGTAGGTACTCTTAAAATAGTTGTTCTTTGCTTAAAATGCTTTTTCAGCCAATGGCCTGTTAAACATATGAAGGATGAATTAGCTGTTGAATCTGTCCACCCATCTGTTGTAAGTGAAATGAAAGTTGCCTCATCTATTGCATCCTGTATCTTTTTCCTGAGCTCGATTATATATATATATATATATATATATATATATATATATATATATATATATATATATATATATATATAAAGGGAATGGTCACTTCCCCCCCCCCCTCGTTCACTCTTGGTGCCGTTCCAAGGCGGTCACCGCAAAGACATCCGGCCGAAGGCATCGGCGGGTCCCGCGTGACCGCAGCACTGCCCCAGACCGTGCCATGAAAGAGGTCACCCCCCCCCCATCGTTCACTCGTGATGCAGTCCCAAGGCGGTGGTTACCACAAGGACATCCGCCCCAGGCATCGGCGAGGCGGAAGTTTGACCACTGGGTGGCATAACTAGGGGCCATGTAAGACCCTAAAGGTCAAAAAGGTAAAGATCTCCCCCCAGGAGAGTGAGATCCAGTTTCACGTCGAACAAGAAATTGGAGACGGTTTTGTCCCAACCTCGATGGCTAACGAGGAGCAGATGTTTGACTTCGTGGGAAAGACCGTTTGGGAAGAGAACTCTCCTGGGGCCGTCCTCAAGCTCCCCCCCCTTACCACTCCCCCAGTGGGGGTGCGAGGTATAAAGGAGGAACTCTGAGGAAAATCTTGGTAGTATACGTCAGGCCAGGTGACGAAGACCTCGGTTCCAAAACCGGGCTACCTTAGACTGGATAGGTAGTATACGTCAGGCCAGGTGACGAAGTCCTCGGTTCCAAAACCGGGCTACCTTAGACTGGATAGGTAGTATACGTCAGGCCAGGTGACGAAGTCCTCGGTTCCAAAACCGGGCTACCTTAGACTGGATAGGTAGTATACGTCAGGCCAGGTGACGAAGTCCTCGGTTCCCAAAACCGGGCTACCTTAGACTGGATAGGTAGTATACGTCAGGCCAGGTGACGAAGTCCTCGGTTCCCAAAACCGGGCTACCTTAGACTGGATAGGTAGTATACGTCAGGCCAGGTGACGAAGTCCTCGGATCCCCAACCGGGCTACCTAGACTGGATTGGTAGTATACGTCAGTCTCTAGGTGACGAAGTCCTCGGATCCCCAACCGAGCTACCGAGACTGGAGAGGTAGTTTACTTGTGTCGCCAGACCAAGAAGCACCCTGCAAGAGAGGCAGGGCTACCTACCTTAAGGGGCTAAGAAAAAGCTCATCCTTGAGCTAAGTCCCTGGTTGTCAAACCAAACAATAAGTGAACTTTGGTAAGTTCGACTTACTCTCGCCAGAGAGATTCCTCATATCCTGGTGTACCTTAAAAACCAGTGGTATTCCTCGTCCTTGAGGAATTAAGAAGAAGAAGGAAAAGGCTCCCCCTCGAGCCCGTTATTCGGTGGCCACACCAAACTGTAAGTAACTTATTCTCGCCAGAGAAACCCCCCTCCGTCATCCTCGCCCGTGAAGAAGACCCTCCCCGAGTTCAGTCCTCGTCCATAAGGAAATTAGTAACGAAGGAAAAGCTCCTCCTCGAGCTCGTTACTCGGTGATCACACCGCACTCCAAGTAAGCTTGATTCAAGAACCAAGTTCAACTCACTCTCGCCAGAGAGACCACGACTACCTGGGTGTTGCATAGAGCACCGTATTGATTCTCGTCCTTGAAGAACCCTTCCCCCCCCGGAAGAACGTGTGGACCCCCCAGCGGCTACCCTCGCCAAGACGACCGTGGAATTCCGCCCATCTACACGCGTCAAGTGTAAATATTTCTGAGGCCCTTTAAACTCCACGAGTCCGTAAGCCTAATTCTAATATTATTGTTTTGTCTAGAGAAAACGTGAACTTAATTTTGTGGGTCAACTAATTTAATTAATTCTTGTTTATAATAATATTTAGAGTATTGCTGTAGTTAAAGTATAAAGGTTGTGTATTCAATGGTTAAAGATAAAATATAAGTTTATTTTGTGAATTAGTGGGCGTTTCTTTTATATCCTGACGTGTTTGGTAAAGGCTCAGTTCATTAAGATATTCTTATAATATCAATATATTAGACACTCTTAGCACTCTTAGAATAGAACAAAAAGGAGGGGCATTCTACGACACTAACTAAATAAAAGAGGTGTCAGAGGTCAGGTCAGTAGGGTTCTTAGCAGAAAGAATTCTACGACATATAATTAAAGTGGTGTCAGGTGTGGGGTTTTGTAGGTTATTATTAGAAAGAACCCAGCAGTGTCTAATTAGGAAAGAGCCAACACGTAAAGGAAGATCAGGAATAAGAGAATAATTGACGAGAGGAAAATTGGTAGAGTTAGGGGTGGTAACAATATAAAGGTAATTGGCAGGTCAAGTGGTAAATTTGTTGTCCGGAGTGATATTTCAATCAGCATAGTAGTGGGATTAAGGGTAAGTTATGCTGAGCGCTACCTGGTGAGTGGCGGCATAATTATCTGAAAATACAGAAAGGAAAAATCGACGGACCAACACGAAATGGATCCAGTCAAAAGATTTTACCAACAAGCCCAAAGTCTGGGACTTGAAGGCACAGAAATGCATGACTACGTCCTGGCAGAACTAAGAATAGATTGTGTAGAAGAAGAAAGAATTTGGGATATAGAAAAAGAACAAGAATTAATAAAGTTTGAGAGAGAAAAAGAGGATATAATAAGAGAGGATACAAGAGAACGTGAATTAATGGAAATATGGATGAACCGGAAAAGTGAAGAATCCCAAATACAGCGGAAAATAGAAACAGAGGAAAGAAGAATGCTGAGAGGAGGTAAAACAAGCGAAAGAATAATACTATTGAAAAGAGAAGCACGAGAATTCAGAATAAGGATAGAAATGGAAGATGAAGAAAGAAGACTAAAGATAAAGCTGGAAGATGAAGAAAGAAGAACTCTACGGGAAAACGAAATAGCGAAAGCAGAACAAGAAGCCGAGGAAAGGAGAATGAAGATGGAAAAAGAGTCGAAAGAGAGGAGAATAAAGATTAAAAAAGAAATGGATGAAAGAAGAATAAAGAGGGAAAAAGAACGTGCTCAAGCGGAAAGAGAAGAGAGAGAAGAAAAGGAAAGATTGCTCGCACTCGAAAGAGCACCTATCGAGAATCTGATAGAGGTCGAGGAAGTCGGAGCTCGGCCTGGACCTAAGAAAGGACCATCGAGGGAAACCCAGCCAAATGGGGTAACGATGGAAGAAGTAGGAAGTAGCGATGGGGTACCAGCAGGAGTACCTAAGGTAGAACCTACGAGGAGAACCCAGCCAACTGGGGTTATCAGGGAAGAAGAAGAAGGGAGAGTAGAGGTACGAGCATGTGTACCTGAGGAACTACCGGCCAAGAGAATCGAGTCAAATGAGTTGACAAGGAAGGAGGAAAGAGGTGCTATTGCAATACCTTCAGGTAAGACTAGTCAAATGGTAGACGCGGATGAGTATCCCCTACTCCTAGTAGTCTCCTTCCCGAACGGAACGTCCACGGAGTTACCGCTAAATCGCCAAGTCGTAGTGAGCGCCAAGCCCATTAACGACCTCGCTGGGAAAAGTTTTCTCGATCCCCAAAGATCGAACCCAGACACGATCTTCCCGTGTACCTGGTTAAAGGAGAGCTATGGGACCTACGCTCCCATCAATTATGCCCCGCTGCAACAGGCCGCTCAAGCCTTAATGTTCAATTTAAATGTAGTCAAGTACCATAATATGGGTAAGTCGAGTAGGTTAAAATACCGCTACCATTTAGTAACATACTGGGGTAGACTCGATAACCCGAATGGCCGACTCAGGCGCGGTAGAATAATGGTCACAGAGCACCATTTTAGGATCAGCTACCTCAAAGGAGCCGATAATGTACAGCTGCTCTATAGGCGGAGACGAAAAACCATGGAGGGTTATTTCAGTACCTAATGAGCGTGATACCATGCTTTCATTTGTTGTACGTGTTAATATTTATCGGTAGGATTTAAGTTCTCAAAAACTTAGAAATGTAAGGAAGTAGCTTGTTTTGTTGTTTTTTTTTGGGGGTAATCGATGAATTAAGGTTTTGTTATGTTCATGTAAAATTGTAAATCGAGTGTCTAGCTCGACACATTGCCGGTGTAAACGCGCGCGTGGGCGCTCATATGTAAGGAAACTTAAGGTATGGGAGGGCTCAAAGAAATACAACTTTGCTAAGCTCGACTAGGTTGAGTAAGTTGTTTTGAGTTCCCGGGAGCATCCCCCGCCCCCCATTATTTTCTTCGGTGGGAGGTGTGTAAGGGAATGGTCACTTCCCCCCCCCCTCGTTCACTCTTGGTGCCGTTCCAAGGCGGTCACCGCAAAGACATCCGGCCGAAGGCATCGGCGGGTCCCGCGTGACCGCAGCACTGCCCCAGACCGTGCCATGAAAGAGGTCACCCCCCCCCATCGTTCACTCGTGATGCAGTCCCAAGGCGGTGGTTACCACAAGGACATCCGCCCCAGGCATCGGCGAGGCGGAAGTTTGACCACTGGGTGGCATAACTAGGGGCCATGTAAGACCCTAAAGGTCAAAAAGGTAAAGATCTCCCCCCAGGAGAGTGAGATCCAGTTTCACGTCGAACAAGAAATTGGAGACGGTTTTGTCCCAACCTCGATGGCTAACGAGGAGCAGATGTTTGACTTCGTGGGAAAGACCGTTTGGGAAGAGAACTCTCCTGGGGCCGTCCTCAAGCTCCCCCCCCTTACCACTCCCCCAGTGGGGGTGCGAGGTATAAAGGAGGAACTCTGAGGAAAATCTTGGTAGTATACGTCAGGCCAGGTGACGAAGACCTCGGTTCCAAAACCGGGCTACCTTAGACTGGATAGGTAGTATACGTCAGGCCAGGTGACGAAGTCCTCGGTTCCAAAACCGGGCTACCTTAGACTGGATAGGTAGTATACGTCAGGCCAGGTGACGAAGTCCTCGGTTCCAAAACCGGGCTACCTTAGACTGGATAGGTAGTATACGTCAGGCCAGGTGACGAAGTCCTCGGTTCCCAAAACCGGGCTACCTTAGACTGGATAGGTAGTATACGTCAGGCCAGGTGACAAAGTCCTCGGTTCCCAAAACCGGGCTACCTTAGACTGGATAGGTAGTATACGTCAGGCCAGGTGACGAAGTCCTCGGATCCCCAACCGGGCTACCTAGACTGGATTGGTAGTATACGTCAGTCTCTAGGTGACGAAGTCCTCGGATCCCCAACCGAGCTACCGAGACTGGAGAGGTAGTTTACTTGTGTCGCCAGACCAAGAAGCACCCTGCAAGAGAGGCAGGGCTACCTACCTTAAGGGGCTAAGAAAAAGCTCATCCTTGAGCTAAGTCCCTGGTTGTCAAACCAAACAATAAGTGAACTTTGGTAAGTTTGACTTACTCTCGCCAGAGAGATTCCTCATATCCTGGTGTACCTTAAAAACCAGTGGTATTCCTCGTCCTTGAGGAATTAAGAAGAAGAAGGAAAAGGCTCCCCCTCGAGCCCGTTATTCGGTGGCCACACCAAACTGTAAGTAACTTATTCTCGCCAGAGAAACCCCCCTCCGTCATCCTCGCCCGTGAAGAAGACCCTCCCCGAGTTCAGTCCTCGTCCATAAGGAAATTAGTAACGAAGGAAAAGCTCCTCCTCGAGCTCGTTACTCGGTGATCACACCGCACTCCAAGTAAGCTTGATTCAAGAACCAAGTTCAACTCACTCTCGCCAGAGAGACCACGACTACCTGGGTGTTGCATAGAGCACCGTATTGATTCTCGTCCTTGAAGAACCCTTCCCCCCCCGGAAGAACGTGTGGACCCCCCAGCGGCTACCCTCGCCAAGACGACCGTGGAATTCCGCCCATCTACACGCGTCAAGTGTAAATATTTCTGAGGCCCTTTAAACTCCACGAGTCCGTAAGCCTAATTCTAATATTATTGTTTTGTCTAGAGAAAACGTGAACTTAATTTTGTGGGTCAACTAATTTAATTAATTCTTGTTTATAATAATATTTAGAGTATTGCTGTAGTTAAAGTATAAAGGTTGTGTATTCAATGGTTAAAGATAAAATATAAGTTTATTTTGTGAATTAGTGGGCGTTTCTTTTATATCCTGACGTGTTTGGTAAAGGCTCAGTTCATTAAGATATTCTTATAATATCAATATATTAGACACTCTTAGCACTCTTAGAATAGAACAAAAAGGAGGGGCATTCTACGACACTAACTAAATAAAAGAGGTGTCAGAGGTCAGGTCAGTAGGGTTCTTAGCAGAAAGAATTCTACGACACTGTTTGTATGTGTCAAATGCAGATGGAGAATGGTGGAAATGTGCCACTATAGCCCTTCACAGTGAACATATGTTCAAAACATATTTTTGAACAAATATAGCATCATTTAAGACAAGTTGTAAAGTGTGCAAAAGGCAAGGTAATCCATGAGATCCAGTTTGATTTACACCAGCCACCATGTTTGCAGAATTGTCCCGAACAATTACATGAACTTTTGAAATTGAAACTTTAAAGTCATCTCTACCATTTTAAAGGGATTCACTTATATTTGCAGCCGTATGAGACTCATCAAATGTAGGTACTCTTAAAATAGTTGT
The DNA here is from genome assembly GCA_963969495.1 of Ceratothoa steindachneri. Lineage (NCBI taxonomy): Eukaryota > Metazoa > Arthropoda > Malacostraca > Isopoda > Cymothoidae > Ceratothoa > Ceratothoa steindachneri. The sequence continues at coordinate 64,141,811 of OZ018327.1, forward strand.
TCTTTGCTTAAAATGCTTTTTCAGCCAATGGCCTGTTAAACTTATGAAGGATGAATTAGCTGTTGAATCTGTCCACCCATCTGTTGTAAGTGAAATGAAAGTTGCCTCATCTATTGCATCCTGTATCTTTTTCCTGAGCTCGATTATATATATATATATATATATATATATATATATATATATATATATATATATATATCAACAAACACAGTCTGTTATTTACTTTCTACTTGGAATAGTGTAGTTAGGGCAGATATGATTTGAAAGTCTTTGAAACTCTAAATCTTCAACTATAGAAAAAGGCTAAACATCGGTTGAAATCATTTCGCCAATCAAATAATGATTTATGTTACTTTATTGTCACTAATATTCCAGATTTTTTTTCTCTCAATAGTTTCAAAAGAGTTTTTTGAGTAGTACTTGTATTTGCAACTGCAGTTTGCTTTTTAAAATTTTCTGCAGATTGTGTGTTATTTTTCCTTTTCTTTTCACCATCCTTTTTCTTAAGAGGTCCTCATAATGTGCAATATATTTATGTTTTGTTTTTAGGTGTTGTAGCATATTTGTGATAGTGAAATACTTTGATCTATTTCCCTTTGATCGTCTGGATATGTTTTGGCTACATTTACTGCAGATAGCAGATGAGATATCTTTGATGCTGACAGTAAAATGCTTCCACACTTAACTTGTAGTTTTTGTTGGAATTGCACTAGCTATCATAACGGATCAATTAATTATCAATATATGATAGATTGGCCTATTGTAGTAATGTATATAAAATTTTCTAGCTCACAACTCTCTAGGTTTATAAGTAATTTCTGAAAAAAAGAATAAAAGTAATTAATAAATAATAATAGTTTTAGGGCGATATATGGATTTTTTGCAATGTATAGTTATTTTATTGCCCTTTATCAATTTATTTACATTTATCATGTTATTACCATACATTGTTAATTTCTCAAGAATAATAATTTCAGTTGATGTTTAAAGGTAGAGCATTTTAACAGCACCTTCTCTAACCCAATCACTCAAACCAAATCACATTAAATTATCCAAAAAAGTGATTCATCACCTTTTGTCACAAACTAGGACAATGTAACCTATTGCCCAACGAACCAGATTTATGTACTTTACAAATTTACCATCACCTTTATCAAAATTAGCAGGGACAGTGTAAAATACTGCCCAGTCAACCTATGATATATATGATTAAACTTAGAAAAAGATACAAGATACAATAGATGAGGCATGATTCATTTCATTTACAATAGATGGGTGGACAGTTATCACAGCTAATTCATCATTCATAAGCTTAACTGGTCATTGGCTTATGAAAAGTTTCGGCAAAGAAGAGGTAGCTCCATTCGATGAGTCACATACAACTAAAAATATAAGTGGATGTCTTTAAAAGCGTATAAAACTTACCAAAGATTTAGTGTGATGTCAAAATACTGAATGTTTATTTAATATACCAACCACCTTCTGTTGCACTAATAGAAGTAGCACAATGGCTATAGAGTAGCTATTTCGTGAATTGAATATAAGAAGAAAATTCCTAGCCCCCTTGCCTGAGACTGATTGCACTCATATTGTCACATTTATACAGTAAGAAAGGTGAAAAAAGACCGAGCTAGGAAACCGAGCGAGGCACCGAACTGCCACTGGAAGCAAGCCAGCTTTTTGCATCTGAAATCTTGCTTCCTCTTGCGGGGAGTACAAAATAATATATTCAATTATTACTTCTTCGCAAAACAGTCATGTTTCTCGTTGGTATTATTCACTTATAGTACGGAATATAGTAAATGCCAAATCATCGGCCAAATTTAGCCGATATCGATGCTGATTAACCGGTACATCATTACTTAGTGGACTACATTTCATCCTGGAATCAACAAGCACCAGGGTATGAGAATAATAGGTGATCACTTACCCTACTAGTTAGTGGACCTGCCTATTTCTACTTCTTTTTATTACTTACCCAACTCCTCTCTTCCAGATCTGCTCTTCTATCCACGGGGATTCTAGCTGCCCGGTGAACTTTAGTCGTCTTATGAGCCTTAGGCGAAGGAGAGTGTATACCGTGAGGTCCCTACCTGCTGCGAGGCCCGAAAACCCGCTGGCTCGGGTAAGAATTAGGTATGGGATGTGTTGGGCCGTGGAATCTGCTCACCTTACTCCAGTACACATATAAGTCGGCTACGCCGCCACTTTTCTTTATGTTTAAAGCTCCAGGGCAATTTCGTTTTAAGCCGAGCCGTGTTGGCAAAGCGCTTCAACGCTGGACCGATAGTGATTATGTGAAAATGATCATATTTGCTAATTTTTGATCCTATCGAAACTTTTATTATAACCTTCACAGTCATTGAGAGATCAGAGTATCTACTTTCCCTCTGCCCCTTTTTTCGCTTTATAAACAAATATGGTTACAAGAGAAGGGAATAGTGGGAAAGCGCATGGAGATGCCTCGCCCTCCCTAGGTGTCTGCGAGGACGAGGGAAATTAAGGGACCCCTTCACCTGATGGAGTTGCCCCCCTCTCACCATCACTATGCGGCAAATGAGCTTCCCTTTGGCCATCTTTTGAGCCACTCTCTGGCAGCTCTACCTCTGAAAAGGCGCTGGCTTCCCATGTTCTTTCTCAGGCCCCCCTCTAAACCTCTTTAAAGGAGAGGAGGTTTACCCCTCTCTTAGACCTACGATTGTAGTGGCTCCTCTTCATCCTATTTCTTGGGGCACCCTCATGTGATTTCATCTCTCTACCAGTGGCAGTCCCTCCTCTTCTATCACAGGAGACTGCCAAGAGAGAAGGCAGGTGGCCCAAAATTGACCACTCCTAGCTTGAGCGCCTCGATAGGGCCCGTTGGTCCGTGTCCCCTAACGTCGTGCTTTCCTTCATTTTATGCCTCTAGAGGTCAACAAAACACAAAATGAAAGTCCCCGATTGGGATCCAATGATGCCTTTTGGGAGTATGACCACCACATGGAGGGCCTCTCTGAGATGAACATGGTTCCGGAGGAGACCCAGCCGCTTATGGCAGGATCTTTCATTGGGTCGTATCTGAGTTGGGTTAAAAACACCTAACCTAGATCAGCTACCACGTGAGGTGCGACAAGTACGACACTTCGAGCATCCAAATCGCTCATGTATAAGTGTGAAGTCAGGTTTACCCTCAATGTGTAAGTTGCTCGAGGACCGTACACAATAATTCCCTAGCGCGCATGGCTTAGTGTGTCAATTTTCGAGAGTCGTACGCCGCTTATTCAAAGCAATGTGGTGCGTATCTCCTGGAAAAGCAAATCCTAGCCTATCAGGCTACGGAAGGTCTCCCATTTTGCGAGGCTAAGGACTGTGTCCTGGTGCACCCCGCGCTGCCTGGGACGACTTATGCCTCAATGTTAAAAAAGGTACCATCTGCTTTTAGCTACTCCAGGTATACGAGCACGGTCTTTTCGGTACCCATTCGGACTCCTTTGTTAGTTTTACTCAGTCCGGGTGCTTACCTGGTAGTGCTGGGGTTAAAAAGAATTTGAATCCAACCTTCTCTAAAATCAGGGCTTTCCCTCGCCTTCCCCCAACATGACCGTTTCACCTAAGACGAGAGGGACACGCGCATCCAGCGAGTCGTTAGACTCACAGGAGTCGACACATCTGAAGCTGGTCCTGAATCAGTCTTCCGGGGCTTCTAAAATGAACCCTGAACGGAGGTCAGTACCAAAACAGCTTTGGTTCCTGCGCTGCTACCAAAGGCTGGACTAGGTGTATCGGAGAGTGTCGACTATTTAAAGGATGGATTCCCAGCTCAGAGGTCCCCATCCCCCATCAACACCCTAACCCCCACCTCACTGAAGGTTTCGAGGTGTTAGGAGGATAATACTCGCATAGTGAGCCAAACCGCCCCCAATAACTCCTTGCAAATGACAGTGCTTTGTTCAACCAAAAGCGCCCAAAGTTCAGCCCCCGAGAAACGTACGGTCATTCCCTTAAAGATTTTTTTTTTCGAATTGAGCACCAGTATCTCAGTATTTTAGGCTTAAAGGGGATATTCTTTTAATAGAATTTCCGCAGAATCTAGAGCAGCTGGGAGGAGCTGCGGAGGCTTTTCTACTCCCGCTAACTTCTCTGTCCGAGTGGAGGAGTTTAGATCGGTTGAGGAAACTGTTGATTCTTCTCCAGCAACGTTAAAGCCGTGAACTTAACTCCTATTCGTAGAATGTCAGGCCGTTTTGCATTCCGACCGGTTCTGTGTTGGTCAGCCGAGTGTGAGACGACACTCTAACAGAAGCGTTATGCCTACATGTGATATTAGCGCCCCTCGAAACATTTTACTGCCGGTGAATTTCGTTGAGCTAAGGCTAGGTTCTAGCATGTTTGGAAGCACGCCCACAAAACTCTTCCTGGCGGGCATACGACTCTACACTCAACGGGAAGATCCCTATTATAGAGATGTGGAAGCGAGTCAAAAGGATTCGGGTCAAGTTCTCGCAGGAACCCCCTCCCGTTCTCCAGAAGAATGTGACCCCAATCTTAGATCCCGCGTCCGTGACGGAGTCTTTCGCAACACATTTCTTCGCATTCTCTAGCCGAGGTGCTTCTCCGCTAGCATTCAATTCACGGAGTGATATCGGGCAAGGCCGCCGACTTGAACTTTCCTCCAGAGGCGGAAAACCCTTCAACGACATGGTTACATTGAGTGAGTTGCGTTCCGCTCTTGTTTTGTGCGCGTACACCACCCCTGGTCCGGACGATGTCTCATATGCCATGTTTCGACACCTATATGAGCGAGGACTGGCATTTCTGTTAGATTTGTTCAACAGGATCTAGACAGAGAGTATACCTCCAGACTCCTAGCGAATGGCTACCGTGCTCACTTTTCGCCAAAGGAGAGAGATCACGCTATTACGACCGGTTTCCGTCCAATTTCTTTAACCTCCTGCATGTGTAGGTTGATGGCGAAATTGGTAAATGTTAGACTTATCTTTTTCCTGGATAGTCTTCCCCACAGTGCAGGCATCAAACGTTCCTCTCCAAGTCGAATGGTTTGCTATGATTTGAAAATGCACTCTGCGAGGGCTTCTTTTGTAGACAGCACTATACTACGGTGTTGTTAGATCATGAGAAGGCCTATGATACTGTATATCGATACGATGCGAGAGAGAATCTCCAAACGATTAGGGGAAGGGGACGCCTCCCAATCTTTGCGAGATCGTTGGTTTCGCATACGAAATCGACTAACAGCAACAGGGTGTTCCGCAGAGACGTTTAATCAGTGTTGCACTCTTTTCTTAGAGCATCAAAGTTATCACTTCGGTGCAGCCGGAAGATGTTCTCGCTACACTCTATGTGGACTAACTTTCAATCTCTTTGGGTCCGGCCCAGATGTCAAAGTTGGATCGTCGACTGCAATAGTAATTTAAAAGCATCTCTCGCTATACAGAAGCGCACAGGCTTAGGACCTTGAAGGCAGTTACCAGATGAGTAAATTAACAAAAAATAAAAAAAATCATACAGTGACGTTCAATATCGTATATTCTTTCCCGTTATATTTCTTTATTTCCATCATTCTTCTTTCCTTCTCATACCATCTCAAAACACTGAATCAGAACTTCGTTCGAAGTTTCTCACAGCCAGCTTCCCTCTCAAATTGTAATTTACACTGCATTGTCGCTTCCAATCATTGTTTCTACTTCGATACCATAGTTTCACTCTCATAAACTAATGTTGGTTTCACTGTATGTAATTTTATTTAATTTTCTGGAACTTTTAGCATTTAAGCCGTTTCTATTTACTAAGGCTCTGATCTACACTTAGACTGTCCTAAGCATTCAAAACCTCGTTGTCCCAATCAGCCTCAATCGCCTTACTATTATTTACCAACATGGATACATATATCAAATCCCATTCCATCCTTACCCCCAGACGCCAGCATCTTCCTCTTTTCTGCATTCGCTTTTAGCCCTCTCCTGACCTATATCGTTAAACGCTTTGATCAATTTCCCATTTGTTCTCTGCCTGATACCTATACAAATATTGACATTTCTTGTGGAGTTACATGCTAAATTTGAACATGCCTTCAAAAGGGGAAAAAATAGACAAACAAATGACCTGGAATGTCAGAGAGAGATGGGTAAGATGGAAAGAACCCTGGATCGGCTTTTTTTAAGTAACTTCTGTTTGATAACACGCCCTATAGTGAGTCTAATTGTAACAACGAGAGGTTCCGCGAGATGGCGTGAAGGTCTAAATTCACTCCCGGCGCCTCTATATAGATAAAGTAAAATCCACTTCCTGAGGATCTGTATAAATAGTAAAGAATTAGCCTGGGTAAATTAGTATTGTGCTAAAAGGAGACGTCGCATAAGTTTTTTTCTCTCGGCCTCCTCATAACCAAAGCGCCCGAATACAAGAGAAAAAAAGAAACAAACGAGAAAAGATATCTCGAGCCCAGCTTCCTCCCCGGCAAATACCCCCTCGATCACAACTTCCGAGGCTGACTGTGGTTACTGGAATACAGGTTGTATTTTCCATCATAACTTCGAACAGGCCGAGTACTAATCGGCCTTAAGTGCAAATCAAACCCAAGTATTCGAGCTCAGTGCTCTTACCCCTCGTGCTCCTCTCGAACAGCCGAATAGTTGGATGGCAGATCCTCACGTAATTGGAATCCCCTTTTGTCGGTCGTGTGCGGCCGAGTGTGTATACTTTGATTTATCTTTCATGTCCAGTATTTTATTTTTGTTTGTACAGTAGTAAGGTTTATTTTGTTTGGCCCAGTTTAATATACAGAACCCTCTAGGTAGTTGAATTCATTCTGCCAAGTATAACTAGTTATTCTTAGAGATTTATTGAACCCCAAAGTTCAATTGCATTATTCGAAGCAAAGCTCAACTGCAGAGTTGCCCTGCCTGCTATCCGCCAATCGTTCCGAGACTCGGAAAGCTTACGGAGGTTAAAAAATCTAACCTGACCTACGACATGGAACTAATGTGGACGTTATATGCCTTGTACGACACCTTTTACCTTCCTACTCATTTCAGCTGTTTTTTACCCTCCCCTACACATTTAACAATAATCAAATGTATGTACGACCTTGTCGAGGCCAGTTACCTAAAAGCTACTACAATGGACGAAGCGGCACGAATAGAGAGTGACTACTTGAACCAAAAACATATATTTGTCACCTTAATAACGTCCATTGAACACAGTCGACCTGAAAAAGACTTTTCGGCGTCTACCATCCCTTTATTTATTGTAATTATTGTCCGACTTTAATTTTTAACTTTATATATTAACTAATAAGTACAATAGTAGGGGTTTTATCGCATGCAAAAACGGATTCCTGATGCGCATAATCTGCTGATGACAAACATTGTGAAATATTAAGAAACAATATTTTCTCATTCACTTTGGCTTTGTCCTGAGAGAAAAAAAAAAATATTAGGCTTCAGTCACTGCCCATGAACGAGGTCCATTGTTCTTGTTTTGCTCACTGTAGAACAACAAAGCAATACAGTATTCAACAGGAAGCTCGATTCTAGCGCACGTGCAGATAAAAAATCTTTTATCTCATATCGGGATGCATTGGTTACAGAGTTTATCTTTTAATGAAGTTAAATTTAAAATGTGACAGAATTGCACCCTCACCCTTAAGTGTTGTCTATAGCACACCTAATCACAACGAAGAAGAAAGTTTATCGCTAAATTCCTTAAAATACTTGTTTCTAACAGCGTTTCACTATCAGTACATATATGTATGTCGATTCAATTCTTGTCATATCTTCATAAAGTATCCTTTTAGTTCATGGTTGTTCTCTTCTATTTCCCTGCCACAAAATCACAATTTTTATGCCTCTTTGTATGCTTAGCTTATGTTCTATCATGATGAGGCCTTGTACGACACTTTTTTCCTTCCTACTCATTTTATCTGTTTTTTACCCTTCCCTACACATTTAACAATAATTAAATGTAGGCACGACCTTGTCGAGACCAGTTACCCAAAAGCTACTACAATGGACGAAGCGGCACGAATAGAGAATGACTACTTGAACCAAAAACATATTTTTGTCACCTTAAAACAGGAATCTTATCAAAATTATCAACAAGGACGTGGATATTACCATAATCTCTCCACGTTAGGCAATGTGAAATTTGGAATTCTAAACACAAGAAAGTGTTCAAGAGACGATAATTGTCACTTTAATAGAGCCTTTGGCGCCTGCAACAAGCTACCACACGTAGTTGCATCCTAATGCTAAATTTCAACAGTACAACAACACTAGTAGAAGAAATAAATATACACATTAAATATCAGAGTTCATATTTATTTATTAGGCCAAGATATGCGGATTTCGCCGCCAAAAACCTTGGGAAAACCGTGCAAAGGTGATAAAGTTAAGAGAAGGATCTGCTGGGCGCGGAACTCTCCGTGTGGGGGAATCGACCCTCTCTCTTCTCTCTCAGTTGAGACACGGGACCGTGTAGGCACCTTGGGTCAATCTCGTAACCCCAGCCCCTCGCCCTCGTTCCTATGAAAAGCAGATCGGTTAAAACTGCAAGATCTTCCCTACGAGTGTGCATTCAATTTCACCTCAAGTACGAAATTGGAGACGCGTTTCTCTCAAGCTTGAAGACCCAGCAGGACCAGAGGTAAGACTTCCTGAGAAAAACCATTGGAGTAAGAACTCTCCTGCGGCCCGCTCACAAGCCTCTTTCCCCTCCTACCCCTGCTCAAGTAAGGTGACGGTATATATACCAAAAACTTGGGAGAAACAGGGTAGAGTACGTGAGTCAGCCAGGCTACGAAGTGCCCTCGAGCTAGTTCCTGGTTATCAAACAGAACGTTAAGTAAATTTGTTCAAGTTCAAATTATTCTCGTCAGAGAACCCCCATTCCCTCTATCCTGGTGTATCCCAAAGCACCGAGATGGGTCTCGCCTTTGAGGAAGAATGGAACTAAGAAGAAGCTCATCCTCGAGCTAGTTCCTGGTTACCAAACCGAACTTTAAGTTAACTTGTTCAAGTTCAACTTATTCTCATCAGAGAACCCTCCCCCCCCCCCTCCCATCTATCCTGGTGTATCCCAAAGCACCGATATAGGTCTCGCCTTTGAGGAAGAATGGAACTAAGAAGAAGCTCATCTTCGAGCTAGTTCCTGATTCCTAAACCGAACTTTAAGTTAACTTGTCCAAGTTCAACCTAGTTTCGTCAGAGACCATCCCCCCACCATCCTGGTGTAGCACAAAACACTGAAATAGTCCTCACCTTTGAGGAATTCCGAAACGAAGAAGAAAAATCTCCTCCTCGAGCCCGTTCCCTGGTGGTCACACCGAACGTCAAGTTAACTTGTTTTAAGAACCAAGTTCAACTTACTCTCGTCAGAGAGAGACCCCTCCTATCCGGGTGCATCCTAAAGCACAGGGATTGTCCTTGCCCTTGAAGAAGACCCCCTCCCCCCCGAGTCCCGTGTGGCTCCTTATCTGCCACACTAACCAAAGTCACTTGTGACTTTCAAGTTATTCATCCGCATCAACCATCTGGCCGAGGCACGGGTCAAAGAACCCACAGGATTCCTGAGGTGTCTGGGCTCATTGAGTTCAAGGTCAGACTCAAACCCGTCATAGAAGGGACAAAGGTATTTAAACTCCAGTAAAGACAGTTAGCATATTTTACATTGCAAGTGAGTGCTAGGTTAACCCTCACTATAATGTCAAGTAGGTCAAGTTAGAAAGCCTCACTTAGAAATTATTGAAGTCCTTATTGTGTATTTAAATTCGTAATATTTCTGTGGTTCAGGTTTATTTTGTTTTTGTATTTTAATTAACGTTTTAGTTTGTGTTAACAATTTTTTTATTCTATCCTCGAATCGCTATGTTGGCGGCACAAGGAATCTTTAAATTTTAAAGTCAAGAATCAAGGTAATAATAATCAAACAGTATATAACACTTTTAGAGAGATATAACGTTAATCACGGAGTAGTACTTAAACAACCCGTAAGTACTAACTACTTCCATCCCTCGGTCCTACCTATACCACGACACTCCGAGATATGGAAAATCTTGAAACGAAGGTAGAGCCTCATAGTGTGCATCAAAGAGTGGGTTTAGAAATCTGTAAGAGAGAAAAGTGCAAGCGAGTAGTTTAATAGCTTTGCTTGAATGAGTCTTTTTTTTATATATATACTCAGGATCGCGCAGTTGATTCGCTAATCACTCACGGTGGTCCGGCGACGCAGAAGCTGTTCGCAACTCGCCTATGTACACTACTCTCGTTCTTTATTTTTTCTTTCGCCCTTTTTCACACACCCAGCTATCTACACGTGCAGCTTATAAGTAAAATTGAATGACCAATTTACTTTAGTTATAAATGGAACGAGCATAATTCTCATCTCTCCACTTTGTAAGTAACAGAAAAGTAATGCTAAATACAAGAATTTAAGCAGAATTTTCTTAAAAAAAACTTAAGCCATTAGGTATTGCATCGAAGCATCCAGACCGGAGTGAGTTAAAAAGCTTTTATCTCTTTAGATTTTGTGTGGGGTGAAATTAGGGACAAAAGATGATCGAAAAATGCTGCACTCCATATATACGTGACTATTATTTCATTGCTTCCTTCATGCATAAGGTGTTATGGTTCGTAGGTTCTATTTATTGAAATGAACTGTGAATTGGGATGTAGCAGTTATAACTATCTTTGTTGTTAAGAGAGTCCTTATCATTCGCGACTTTCTAAGATAAGTCAGGAAAGTGAGACAGTTTCGTCAAATTAGTATAAAAGACTTATTGAGCATTGTTTGCTGTCGCATGAATTTGGAAGGCATGGTTCGTTCTCAAGAAAGAATAATGTTCCTTGATTAAAGTTGGGGGTCGGGGGGATATTCAAATTCTGCCATCAAATGGTCTAACCGAATACAGTAAATCTATTGGGTGATAGCATGGATTCAGGTATATATGTCCACCTAACAGCTGAGCTAATTTCTGTTCTCGTATTGGATCTAATTCATATGATTTAATTGCCCTTGAGACGATTAACTTTGCTATGCCAAATCCAGTTCTGCACCTGAAACAATTGAAAGTAGTTCAATTTTGAGGTGATAAAGATGAGTAGAAGAAATAATAGGACTTTGGCGCAAGTATATCGTTACAAGTGCAGTAAAATCTGGTAATGTGGGTGACTCTACATCTCAATATGTTGGTCGGTCGGTTGGTCTCCGTTTTGCTTTTTTTTACTTTTGGTAATAGCATTGTAACTATTCGGCCGATTTCAACGAAATATGAAACCCTTATGTTGATTTACATCATTTCGATTGAAACAATTATCAAGGTCCCCCCTAAAAAGCCCGGAAATTACTTTTTTGGGGGCAATAACATCATAACTATTCGGCCAATTCTAACGAAATTTGAAACCGTATGTTGTTTTACATTCTCTTTCGAATGATATAATTGTCAAGGTCCTCCCAAGGTTATTCCGGTAATTATTGAAAGTTTTGAAGGTCGTAAGGTCATAAATCAGAAAAGTGAGAGCACGTGACTTTTGGTCAGCAGACCTTGTTTAAAATTAATTATTCCACTTCTGTTGGTCCAGCACTCGATCATGTCACGATAATTCATGTATTGAACGAATTTAATCCTCCAGCGTCAGCGAGGTGGTTTGAGGTCTCCCTCTGTATAAAGAAACCAGGTATAGGATTTTTTTCACTCATCTTCTGTCGTTTTTTTATACAATGAATGCGTACTGACGATTTCCACTTTAGAATTATTATTCTTTTGCCCATGCCTGCCATTGGTTTTTAACATCTTTCTTTTATGGTATAGAATTTTTCCTAATATTCATCATTCTGTTTCAAGAGTTGTGTTCAGTTACGACTTGATTTTTGTGTTCAGTGTTCAAGTATTGTTTTCATAAGTTAAGACTGGCAAAATGCATTGATTGAAGTGATTAGGTGCTAAACACAGAAACACGTCACATCTGAAGATGTGGCTGATCTTTCCTTCTGTTTACAAACCTAATTTTGTTCTTCTGTACTTATTTACTTTTTTCTTCCCCACATCAGAAGTCCTTAGCTGTCATAAGTATACGAATTGTTTTATATGCGTCTTATTATTCTGTTATTATAGGTTTCAATCCTTGTGAAGTCGAGGCGAATAAAACGATATCGTCATCATTAAATAAAAGTGACTTAAATATCTCCCTTTAATTAGGATTCCTTTTTGTTCCTAGTCACGAAAATCCCTTTTTAAAAATTTGTCTTTTATGATTATTGACTGAGTGCCTGTTAACATGACGATGGTCCTTCACACACACACACACACACACACACACACACACACACACACACACACACACACTCACTCACAAACTCTCTCTCTCTATAGTATATATACATATATATATATATATATATATATATATATATATATATATATATATATATATATATATATATATATATATGAAGAGAGAAAAATAGGAAGGGAACATAAAGGAAAGGAAACGAAGACATACAGACATTTTTTTATTCAAGAGCAACCGCCACTAAGGGCATGGTAGCTGAAATTTCTATTTAGCCTAAGTATTTAGGCTACATTGATAAAAAAGAAACGAAAACAACAAGGCAAAAAGAATAACTCTTAAAAAAATAACAAAAAACAAGCCCTAAAGAAATATCATGCTCCCTCCGGCGTCGGAGTGAAGGCCGTCCCCTTCTGGCTCCTGCGCATACAACCACCGACAATAACTATATAGTGTATTAGGTTTTACCTCCTACATTAGGTCCATTATTCCCCATTCAGGTGTGCAGTAACCCGTTTCTAGTACAAGGGCAAGCAGTATATAGCCCCATTATTTCATGTTACAGGGTAGGTAGCATGCAGGAAGGACCTCCAGACTAGGACTCACAACCAAAATATTGCATGACAGTCTGGTGACCAGTCAGACATCGTAGTGAAAGATCGTGGCCCTCATCATGTCAGGGATCTTACGAATCAGGTGGTGCGGAGATTCCAATGCCTATAGAACAGTTGTGGCACCCTTATGATACGTTATAAATAAAAATTTCGTATAGAACAGAGCACAACGCGAATTCTCCATTACCTAGCTGTGTATTACAATCAGCTCGGCCTTGAAGTGAAAAGCAACACCCGGTTAATGCCTGCCAACTTCAAGCAGAGAATACCAATGGAAGTAAAATGGTATTTAAATCGGCTAACTATGTTAAGAGAAGAATCGTAGAATCGAGCTTGATATCGTCAGTTCCTAATTTAAATCTATCTGAGGGTCAATTTTCTTTTAATCCTATAATAAGAAAGCAAATAAACAAAATAGTAAAATGTCAGCCCTTCAATATGTTTAGGCCTACCCCCTTCCCCCCAGATTAGCCACAAGTAGGAGATTGGGGGAAAAACGAGGGGATCTTTCACGACCTGACCTTGTGTTATGCTTATATGCACTTCTCTTATATTTTCTATCCAGTGTCAGTTGAAAAAGGGTGTGAGATACACCGAAACTGTTCTGAATTAAATTGTCTTCGGAGAATGTGGTTTAATTCCTTATATATATATATATATATATATATATATATATATATATATATATATATATATATATATATATATATATATATATATATAATAGTGGAATCACTGTATAGGAGCCAAAAGTTTAATTTACGAGACTAGTTTCAGTATGTAGTTTATCATACTCTCTTTAGTCGTATACTCAGAATGCAATTGTTACAAAAGTCTATAAATAGCTTACAGATCAGAAAAAAAAGAAGAAAAAAACCCAAAACGGGGAAAAAAGGTCATTAATCACGGGGTGTAAGTCTAAGATCGTTGACTAAACTGTTTACGATGAAGTTACGAGAATGGGGACTGCATTTCAATTATAATTATAAAGATTTCCGTAAAAAAAAAATAGTAAAATCTATATTAATAAGCCAAATTCCAAATTTTAATTTGTCAGGTGGGCAATTAAAATACAGCCCCCTTCTCGTAACCTTATCGTAAACAGCTTAGTCAACGATTTTATACTTACACCCCTGATTAATGACCTTTTTTCCCCATTTTGTTTTTCTTTTTGTTTGTTTTCTGATCTGTACGCTATTTATAGACTTTTGTAACAATTGCATTCTCAGCATACGACTAAAGAGGGTATGATAAACTGCATACTGAAACTAGTCTCGTAAATTAAACTTTTGGCTCCTATACAGTGGTTTCACTATCATATACCATAACTCGCCATTGAGTTCTTTTACTTATATATATATATATATATATATATATATATATATATATATATATATATATATATATATATATATATATATATATATATATATATATATATATATATATATATATATATATATATATATATATATATATACCTCAATTTAGAATTCCCGTATATTACAAAATTCACCTAGGACTGCGCTACCTAAGATATGTTCCAACCATCCATGCTTTTCCTCATTGTGCTTTCGCTCACGACCCGAAAAGTATGTTTAATAAGTGTTCCACGAATTAGGTCTGTAAATTGATCATTCATTACAGACCCCAATTTACTTATTATCATTGTGATTCCTTTAGCATCCCTATACATTGTTTTTATCTTAATATCATATTAAATAACTTTTACATCTACTTATTATCCCGTTGACATTATATATTCTATTAACATACTCGTATATTTAATTTTCTGTTACTATTAATTCGATTAGCAATTACTATTTGTGAATTTCCATTGTTAATTATTTTACGTATCGATTAAATAATAACTCGTATTCTAATTTCGATCTATTATATAACTAATCAATTATCTGTGTTCCACTTGTTAATTCTAAAATACATTATAATTTTCTACGATTGTGTATTAAAACCCCTCGTGTCACCGCATTCCGTCACGTAGCCTGAATCTTAAAATTTAACTGATTTCTATCAATCTAATTTATGTGTACAGGATATTGTATTTATATGGCAGTTAGATAAACCATATAATAACCAGTACACATAAAAATGGTGCCCAGAATTTAAATAATCTTCCTTCAATCAATAAATTTAAATTTCAAAGGGAAATAAGAATTTTCAAAACTCCTCACGGCCATCCACGTTTTCCGTTCCTTCGAACACCCATTTTCACTCACGTTTTTATTTTTTGTATCAAGTTTAATCTACTGCATCTTTCTCCCACTCGTTATAATTATTATTAATTTAAATTAATTTAAATAATATCCCTTAAATACAACGAGTGAATAATTTCCTCTTTATTCTAAAATTTCTAATTTTTTTCACGTTTCTATCGCATGACTAATTTGCGCGCGCACACACACACAGACACGGGCCCACACACCGGAATTTACTTGCATTCTTTCACGAACATCTATTCTAAAATTCGTAAATTCTACCATATACGATAAATATCATTAACAAACGTCACATAAATCCAAAAGGATCACAATGGTAAACCAATCATAGGCTAATACATCAGTGAATGACCAAACGTCTTCAACTATGCCATTTTCAACCGAAGCACAGCAAGATTTATTCGAAATCCCTCACCCATTTCTCTCACTGCAAGTTAATGATGCATTAAACCCAATCACTTGGCTTGACCTTTGTGACCTAATCCTCCGTCCTCAAGCCATAACAGAAGAAGAGAAGATCGGTGCCACAATCTAAAAAGTTCACATAAGTATCTTCATTAAGATTAGGGATATTTTATTTAATCAGGAGAAAGTGGAAGCATATAACAATTTGAGGGAGGACTTCCGAAAGGAATTTGGAAGGTCACCACAGGTTGAAGACTTATAACTGATTTCACTTGAACCCCCTCTCCGGCTGTACAATCTTTTTTCGATTGGATCTGGTTTGTTCTTTCAACCAGATTCCAATTTCACCAAGACGATAGTTCAAAGACTAGCCTCTCCACTCCGTTTGGTTCATTTGAAGTGGTTAGAATGCCCGATAGTTTACGAAATTTTGGCCAGACCTTACAGCGTTTCATCGACCAATTTCTGAGTAGTCTTCCCTTTGTTTTTTGCTACAATTATGTCCTGCTAATAGCATCTCCCTCGTTCGAGAAACACCTTTCTCACCTTCGTCAAGTCTTTTTTCGCTTTCAAAAGTACGGTATCGTACTCAACACTTCGAAGTGTCTCTTTGGCGTGTCGTAACTCTCCTTCTTGGAACACTATGTTTAGATTGCCGGGATTAGCCCACTCAACGACAAAGTTACTGTAATGCGAAAAATTGTGCCCATGTCATGCAACCTCTAAACTCCATGCTGTCTAAGACGAAAAAGAACTCTCTTCTCGAGTTATCTACTGAGGCATGCGATTCGTTTTCTCGCACCAAAGAGGCTATTGCCCGCACTGTGGAATTGGCTCACCCTTCTTCAGGAGCCACCATCAGCGTCACTTTAGACGCATCCTCAACTCACGTAGGTGCAACCTTGCAGCAGAAGATTGGTGACCTAAAGCAACCTCTTGCTTTCTTCTCTTGCTCTATTTCTGACTCCCAAAAGAGGTATAATACGTTATCACGTGAGCTGCTTGGTATATACCTCGCAATCCGTCACTGCAGTCCAAATTTAAAAGAGCGTGATTTCACTATTTTTACTGACCATAAACCTTTGGTTGGTGCTTGCTCGTCTAATTTCACGTCTTCGATGCACACTGCAGGTGATACTCGTCACCTTGACTTTATCCTGCAGATGACGAGCGATAGTCGCTATATTCCTGGCTGCTCAAACATCGCACCAGATGCACTTTCTCGCATTTCCACGATTTATCGCACGCAACTCTCTCACACTACACCCATCGATCATTCGGTTATAGCGCTGGCCCAGGAACAGGATGAAGACACGCAAACACTTCGTCACTCTTCCCACTCGTTTTTCGCAAAGTTGAATTACCAGACACTCCATCCAGATGCATCCTGGTCGATTATTCATTGACTGACTTTCCAAGTCCTCTCATTCCTCTCGCTTATCGGCGGCATATTTTCGACCAAATTCACCGTCTTTCACATCCTGGCATCAATACAACATTAGAGCTCGTCGCAAACAGCTTCGTATGGCCAAGTATGAATGCCGACGTGGCTAAATGGACTCGCTCATGAATGGCGTGTCAGCGTGTCAAGGTCAACCGCCACACGAAAACTCTTCTGGTCTCTTTTCCTC
This sequence comes from Ceratothoa steindachneri, assembly GCA_963969495.1. NCBI lineage: Eukaryota > Metazoa > Arthropoda > Malacostraca > Isopoda > Cymothoidae > Ceratothoa > Ceratothoa steindachneri. The sequence continues at coordinate 64,158,982 of OZ018327.1, forward strand.
TGTGGTGATCGAATTATGTATTAGGTAGGTGACTGGCACCAAATGGCAGGATTCAATAGGCCCAGGGAAAACCTCCACAAAATGGACGCGCGGTGATCTGATTATATCCCAGCATACTCCACACAGATAAAATAATATGTCTAAAATTTGAATAAGGAAATGAGAATGTGTAGATTAATTTGCATCTATAAATTTGAATACAAAAATAAGGAATGTAAATATATATATATAAATATATATATATATATATATATATATATATATATATATATATATATATATATATATATATATATATATATATATTTATATATATATATGTATATATATATATATATATAAATATATATATATATATATATATATATATATATATATATATATATATATATATATATATATATATATATATATATATATAAATATATATATATATATATATATATATATATATATGTATATATATATATATATATATATATATATATATATATATATATATATATATATATATATATATATATATATATATATATATATATATATATACTAATTATAGGGGGTGTGGTGTGTTGGTTACCAATATATAGGGGGAAATCCGACTTATATGAAGGTAAATTAAGTATCTGAAGCAAAGATGATATCTTCGCTGTGTTCTTATTTTGGCTGGGTTTACCGAAGATTTCAGGGTAAATCGAGGTAAAGAAGAACGTTGCAAAAATATACTTTATTTTAATATTGGCCTATTAACGGGGCAACAGCACAGCAGGAAGTTACTTTGACAGCGACTAGCGAAGTATTAAATTATGGAGCAACATGACTTGGATGAATTTAAAGGGGGAACGTAAACGAGATAATCTTCTTAACATCAGTAATCTAATAATCTCAATAATACAATAATCATTCTAACTGAGCTTTTTCACTATATATATGCTTATTTTGTGAAGGGCGTGGAATAGAAACGTCCGTGGGATGAGCTGGAGCTACCGAACGCTGTGTATGTCGAATTATATACATACCCGAAGTTTTTATCTATATACGCTTTTCACAGGGTTGTGATACAATTCCATTTGGTCAACAGATGTATTTACCCAGGTGCTTCGTACACTCTTGACTTTTGACCAAAATCTATTCTGAGACGCAAATTGTTTGTTTATGCGCTGTTTTATTGCCACAGGTGTCTCACCTTTCGCGTGTTCGTACATTCATGTGTCCCAGGCGCACTTCCAACGGCCACTTGCCTTATATATATATATATATATATATATAACCTAAAATACGAGGGGCGGTCAATAGGTTTTGCGAATCGGTAGGGCAAAACCGAGGAAGGGGGATGGCTGTTTGTGAGGGTGTTAGGACAAGTTATGACAAGTCAGGACCTGTAGCCGCACGCTCTTGCCTCGTCTGTTTAAGAAGCAGTAGCTGATCGCAGATCGTCGGTCACAAATCTTTCAACAATGGAGAAGGTTGAGTACCGCGCAGTGATCAAACTTTTGACCAAGGAAGGCAAGAATGCAAAAGTGTTCCATGAACGCATGGTTACAGTGTACACCGAAAGCGCGACCTCCTATGCAACCATTGCTCTCTGGAATAGGGAGTTCCGCCATGGTCATGAGTCCCTTGAAGATTACCCTCGTCCAGGACGTGACCAACGAGGACAATGTGGCCCGTGTGGAGAGGATGATCCTCGAAAATCGACGGGTGAAGGTCGAAGAAATCGAGCGAGAACTTGGAATATCACATGGAAGTGTTATCAACATCATCCACGACAATTTGGCCATGACCGAGGTCTCTGCCCATCAAAGTCCACAAAGCCAGAGTTGCACAAGCTGCCCTGCGCAAGTGCGGATTCGAGGAGCGCAACTATCTCCCCTACAGTCCAGATCTGGCCCCTAGTGACTACTTTTTATTCCGCCAGCTCAAGGCTGCACTACGTGGACGCCGGTTTGAGGACGATGAAGATGTCCAGCTCGCCGTCTAGGAGATGATTGAACAGCAGTCAGGAAGATTTCTGGTTGTCGGGAATTCGAAGCCTCAGGGACAAGAGTCGCAAGTGCATTAAAGTCGAGGGTAGTTATATTGAAAAATAATAAAACACTTTTTATCATATCTCGTTTCCTTATATCCGAATTGCAAAACTTATTCACCACCCTTCGTATGTTCCAACCATCCTTGCTCTTCCTCATTGTGCTTTCGCTCTCGAGCCGAAAGGTATGTTTAATAAGTGTTCTGAAGGAGGTAAAATTAGCACTTTATGGGTTGAAATGAAGCGGTAACTAATTTATAGCAGGTATCCGAAGTTACCAATTTATAAGGCAAGTCACCAGGTTATGGTAAACAAATACGGGTTTATCAAATTCCGGTGAAGGGGAATTATCTATCTGACTCGAAAGATGATTTCTTCACCATGTTCTTACTTGGCTGGGCTTATCGAAGGTTTAGGGCAGGGACGTCCAACCTGCGTCCATGCGGCCCCTTTCATACTCAGAATTTATTTTTCCGGGGGTATTTTTAGGTATATTTTCATTTACTTTGAAAACCAGATATTGAGAATATTATAAAAGAAAGGCAATCCTCAAAATCACATTAAATTTATTTTATTTTCTATAAGTCTAATTAAATTTTTACTGTTAATATACAGTATTTTGTTTGGAATGATTATATCTTTAAACTTTTTAAAATTTATATTTAAGTACCTCTGTGGCCCGGTGAATATACCTAAATTTCTAATTTGGCCCGTTGTGAAAAAAGATTGGATAACCCTGGTTTAGGGGAATCGAGGTAAAGAAGGGCGTTTGCAAATATATACTCTATTAAAAATAGATCTATAACGGAGCAAGCGTCACATCACGAAGTTACTTTGCGGGCGACTACCACTCTATATATATTCAACGGGAAGTATTAAATTCTCGAGCGACAAGACTTTAAAAGGGTTTCTGTAAACGCTAATACAGTATGACAATACTTAATATCAATTATAATGCTTAATTTTTAACTCTGCTATTCTTCTGATTGTTCGCCTATATATACGGTTTCATTTCCAAGGGGGCGTGGCCTAGATTCACCTCAGGGACAAATCTGTCGTCGGGGCTCATTAGTTTCACCACTAAGGGCGGAGTTTTGAACTGTTGTGTATTTTTACTAACACCTTACAGCTATTACTAACTTTATCTCTATTCTATGACCCGATTTTACAGATCTTTGTTACAATTTCCTTTGGTTGGACTTTGTGTTTACTCAGGTGTTCCGTAGACTTCCGTCTTTCGAGAAATCTATTCTGAGACGTGAAATGTTTATTTACTTGTTTCTGCTTGTTGACTTGGGTATCTTCACCTTTTATCCCTTTTCTCGCGTTCGCCCTTTTTGTATTTCCCGCGTGTTAGGATTTAATGAGACCACCGCGCGTCCATTTTTTGGAGTTTCTTGCTGGGCCTATTGAATCCTTCAATTTGGTGCCAGTAGCCTACCTATTGCATAAACCAATCACCATAGTTCCAAAATTAAAGTCTCTAAATTCATCTCAAACTTGATTACTCTAGTTATATAATTTTGATTCATTACAGACCCCAATTTACTTATACCATTGTGATTCCATTAACACTCCCTTTTACATTGTTTGTTTTCTTAAAATCATATTAAATAACTTTTACATCTACTTAATATCCTGGTGACATTATATATCTATTAACATCTATTTGATTTTCTTACTATTAATTCGATTACAATTATTATGTTGTGAATTGCGATTTTTAATTCTTTTACGTATTCAATAAATAATTCTAAAATACATTATATTTTTCTACGATTGTGTATTAAAACCCCTCGTGTCACCGCATTCCGTCACGTAGCCCGCATCTTAAAATTCAACTTTCATTTCTATCAATCTCATCAGTACACATAACCAGGACCCGTAATGCCCTAAAACACTGTGCTGTGCCAACTGCGGTGGTGCCCGTCTCTTCTCAGACGTTTTGCGTGACGCTGGACAAAACCGACCATCACGTTCGAATTCCAACACGCTTGAAGCATCTAATCGCCCATAGACTGTTAGTGTCAGAAGCATTCATGATATACAGTTGAAGCATCGCTATCATACCGATATACCTAATGTTGCTGCCCTCTCTCCTGCAGCGCTTCCCGGGACCCCCTTAAGCGGCGGTCCCGTGTAGACATCAGACGTTATCTGAAAGAATCTTGTATATCGACAAATGAAGGTTCTTCTACCCGGACCCGGGACCCAAAGCCCCGTGGTAAAAGAAGGACTCCTCACCTGGCTCATCGGTCACCAATAAACGGGCAGCCTTTGTAGCTGACTCGGCTGACAATGGACTCTTCTCCTGTTGCTGAATATTATCTGCCATCAAGCCCATCCCACCCTTCACAGAACTTATGCACCTTACTCGTCCAAAAGGTAGTAGAAATCCACGCAGTTCCTCGTACTTTGCCCACATCGCCTGCTCCACCCACTCGGCCTCTTATTCATGATCCGATGATATTCCAACATCACCAGTTGCGGTTGCTGGATCAACCCTTCAGATATCGAAAGCGCCCTCGGCCCATGATTCCGGATCAACCGTCCGAAAATCTTTTCTCGACCTTCCGTTTCCGCCTGGCTATGCGCACCAGTTACAGGCAGGGTAATCAGCAGGTTCCTCAAAACCATCGGACATACCCCCTGTCAATACTGCCTCCAGGATCTCTTCAAATGATATAGCAGGCTCTTCAAAACATGCTCTTCGTCCCACAAGCTCTTTGGGACGCACTTCCAACTTAAAATCAGCCACAAAGGAGAAAAAGATATATACTGTGCTATCTAACCTCCCACACATTATCCTTAATTTTACAATGGAATTGTCAAGGCATTCTTCCAAGGTGGGAAGAATTCAAAGTTCTTTTGACGACTCCACCCCGCTGTCATTTGTCTTCAGGAAAACAAACTGGGTGCACGGCCTTTTCCGGCAGTTTTCGTAATTTCAACTCTATTGCCCCTGTCGGGGACTCGTCTCATGTCGGGGTGTGAGTTATGGTTTCGTCATCCCACCATGTATCTCCCATACCCCTTCACACTACCCTGCAAGCTGTTGCCCTGAAAGTTTTTCTTACAAGGCATTTTACTGTTTGCTCTATTAACCTCCCTCATTCTTTAACATTGTCAATACCTTATCTTTTAAAACTTGTAGATCAGTTGCCCTCTCCGTTTTTATTACTCGGAGATTTTAATGCCCGTCACCTATATTGGAGTGACATCATTGGGAATGCCAAGGGCATTGTTTTAGTCTTTTAGTATCTGACTTTCTTTGCGCTGTAAATAGCTGAGATTTTACCCCTTATCATGTCCAGACAGACTATTTTAGTGTTGGCATGCCTCTCTGTTCCCCGGATTGTCTCACTGATTTTCAATGGTCAGCCCTTGATGACCTCCATGAGAGTGACCACTTCCCTATTCTCTTGTCGGCTGTTCATCCTATACATCATACAACCATGCCTCTCAAGTGGCACTTAGGCTGTGCTGATTGGAAAGGGTTCCGAGAGGAGTCTTTCACAATTGCTTCCTTGGAGACCTTCACTGGTGTTGACGCGGCAGTAGCGTATTTCACATCGATTATCTAAAAAGCGGTCACAAATACCATTCAACGGAGGCGAGCCGTAATGGGTCGCTCAACCGTGCCCTGGTGGACCTCAGAGTGTGCGACAGCGTCAAAAACTACAAGTTGGCTCATGCCCGATTCCGGCGGAACTCAACCTTGTGCAATAAAGTTTACAGAAACCAAGCTCGGGTATTTCGCCAAAGAACCCTTTGTCAGGCTCGCTGAACTACATGGCACCGTTAAGTCTCATCAATTTCCTCTATGAACCCTAGCGCAGAGATATGGAAGAGGATTAACAAGACCCGGGGTTGTTATGCCGGTCATAATACCCCCACACTCAATTTACAGCAGTGACAGCCGTTACAATAAGTTTTTTCTAGCCTATAAATCAAACGAAGTCTCATCCTCTCAATTTTACAACAAAATCTAACCTTCCGTAATTTCCCTATTCTCCATCCATGAGTTTCGTGCTGCATTGTCCCTTTGTAGATCCACTCCTCCTGGCCTTGGCGATATCAATTTTGATATGATTGGGCACCTCAATCCAAAATTTCCTTACTTGATTTGTACAACCTTATGTATGTGAAGAGTTTTTACCCATCATCATGGCGCGTTGGGATTGTCGTTTTCTTTGTCAAACCGGGCAGGAACGGGTTGGACTCAGATCACTACCGGTCTCTAGCTCTTACCAGCTGTCTGAGTAAGTTGCTAGAGAAGATGGTGTGGGTGCACCTGAACTGCTTCCTAGAAACCAATCAATTACGAGTAATGTCTCTATTTCAAGGCTATTTTCGCAAGGCTCATAGCACACTTGACCTCTTTGTAGGTTCCGAGAGATAGTTCTGAAAAGCTTTCTCGTTAAAGCACCGAGTTTCGGCCCTATTTTTTGACATTGAGAAAGCATCCTATGCAACATGGAGATATGGCATCCTAAAGGAGCTATACGTTTGGGGTATGAGAGGTCTTTTACCGTGTTTTATCCATAGTTTCTTAGCATCTCGATCCTCTAATTTGGGTTTTGGAGACACCTACTCTGACCTGCAACCCCAAGAGGAGGGAGTTCCTCAGCGCAGAAGGTGTATCGGCGACCGTTTGTCGATGACTAGGCACTATACTCTTCCTCGCCTTCCATCAGCAGCGCGTCGGCTGCAACTGGCAGTCTATGCGGTCTTGAAAAGTGCACAAGTTAGGGGATTCTGCTTTTCCACGAGCAAAACTAAGGCAATGTATTTCCACTGGGGCATAAGGGCTCTTGTTCCGCTACCTATCTCCATGCAAGGTATAGAGAGAGTGTTCGTCTCTGAGTTACGGTTTCTGGGCCTAACTCTTAGACCCAAGCTATCCTGGTTACCACACCTACGCCGTTTTTGAACGGGTTCTAAACATTTTGAGTCCTCTTCCCACACGCCGTGGGGCAGTGATTATCAAACACTGTTGTCACTATACAATGCCCTCGTCCAATCCAAATTGGACTATGGATGCCAAATTTACTCATCGGCTTCCCGTAAGCCGTTAAAATGCTGAACCCGATTCGCAACCTCGGAGTGCGTCTCTCCAGTGGAGCCTTCTGCAGTTCTTCCGTCTACATCCTTTACTGAAAGTGGGCTGCTCCCCTTGCCCTCCCTATAATCGACTCCAGATCTGCATGTGATACCTCTGCCGTGTTAGCAGGACGCTGTAACAGAAGTTTATAGATACCTGTATGCTACAGAGTCAACACCAGCATTCGATAGATTGTCGTCCTTACCCAGCCCCCTGAACCTCCAGATAGATTCTCTCTCAAACCTAGGTGGCATAAGGGTCTTGTCCTTACGTCATCGCTCATCCTTAGTTTGCTTGCTCCACCTCCCACAGTTTGTACCAGCATGTGGGGAGCCTGGACAAGTCGTCTGTGGACCCTTGCCTCCTTAAAATTCTTTCAAGCATACTGTTCATATTTTACCCCACTTCATTCTCTATCAAATTTGCATGGTGGGAAATGGAAACCAGTTATTTTTTCCTCGATTTCTATCAGCACAAGAGCTCAAGATTCGGCCCATTTATTTACTCGCATTTGATTAGCTTCTAGAAGTCAATGGGTGGAGCCTTCCATTTGAATTGTAACAAATCTTTATTTTCGTTAGATTCTTTGTTCAAGCCATGCTAGTTGCCTTTAACATATGTAAGTACCTTTATTTGTGTTGTTTTTGTTGTGAAATACTTAAAATATTTTAATCCCAAATTCCTGGTCGAAAAATGTCCATGCTGGATGGTGTATGTTTATTTACTTATGGCCAACAAATCTATGTTAAAGTTCAAAAGACGAAGCACCATGAAACAATACATGCCTAATAAGCTAATCCAAAGGGGTTACAAAAAGTGGGTTTTAACTGTATATCAGGTTACGTCTTGAAATTTATAGAGGAAAGGGAGACAAAATTCAGAAAAACTTAGCAGAAAGTGTAGTAAGACGACTAGCTGCTGGTTTAGAAGGGAAAACCCATAGGCTCTATTTTGATAACTATTATATCATTTTTTTTTTCCATTTGCTCGATTCAGCTGTAACTAATGAGATGAAAAGAATTTCGCCTTTAGGTATCCGAAGGTCTATTTGCATAAAAAATATTTGGCATTGTCTGCAGCAGCATGCCCTTCATCAAAAGTCATTCAGGTAAAGAAAAGGAAGAGAACAGTACCCGAATCGATAAGAAAGAGTGGTGCAGAGCACCAACCAGCCAAACTTACCCCAAGAAGTTGCGCAAAGTGCAGCACAAAGAAACGCGAAATTAGAACAGATTGGAAATGCTCAGCATGTGACATATCCCTTTGTTTAGGAAAAGGCAAATAGTTTTCAAGAACACCATTCAAAATAAGTGCGACATACGTAGGTGAGTCAAAAAGTTCTCAGACAAATGCCAGATTATTGAAATGTTCGATTTTGTACAAGTAAATACAGAGTCAAACACGACTTTCATGTTTTCTGAACAATTCCTACAAAATTCGTCATTCAATTTGTCGAGACTCTTTGTATTAGATGTGCTTCAAAAAGGTTACTTTTTTGAACCCATAAAATGGCAAATTTTGAGATAAGAGCGAACATTAAATTCCTGACTAAACTTGATTGGAAGCCTGTTAAGATTATTGACGCTCTACAACAGGTTTATGGTGACTCTTCGCCATGTAGAGCGGTAGTTTACGACTGGATTAAGCGCTTCAAGGGGGGCAGAGAAGAAGTTGAAGATGATCCACGTGAAGGGAGACCCTCCACCTCCATTAACCCAGAAAATGTCGAGCTTGTGAGGAATCTAGTGGATAAAGATCGCCGTATTACTATTGATGAAGTTGCCAATGCATGTGAAATCTCTCATGGCTCAGCATTTGGAATTCAAACTGAAAATCTTGGCCTGAGCAAGCTTTCAGCACGTTGGGTCCCAAAAGCGTTGCGAGAAGACCAGCTGAATCATAGGGCCAACCTTTCTTTGGCTATTTTGACCAAGATTGAAGCAAACGAGGATAGTTTTTTTGAGCGCCTCGTAACGGGAGATGAAACTTGGGTGTATCAGTTTGATCCTGAAAGTAAAAATCAATCAAAAGAGTGGCACCCAAGGGGGGCAGCAGGGCCTATCAAGTTCAAGACAGAGAGGTCCGTTAAGAAGATAATGGCTACAGTTTTTTGGGCTTCGGAGGGAATTATTTTAATAGACTTCTTAGAAGGACAAAAAACTGTTACATCCAGCTATTACGAAGGAGTTTTAAGGAAGCTGAAAACTTCAATAGCCAAAAAACGACGAGGAAAGCTCCACAAGCAAATCTTGTTCCACCATGACAATGCCCCTGCACATTCGTCCAAAGCTGTGAGATCTCAGCTACGGGAATTTCGATGGGAAACTCTTGCTCATCCCCCTTATAGCCCTGATTTAGCACCCTCTGACTTTTTTCTGTTTCCAAATTTAAAGGGACACCTAAAAGGAACCCGGTTTCAATCATTAGATGAAGCAAAAAAGCAGGTCATTACTTGGTGCCAGAGACAACCCCGTGAATTCTACAAAGATGGTCTTTACCGTTGGATTCATAGATTAAGAAAGTGTATAGATGTTAATGGAGCTTATGTAGAAAAATGATTACAGTATTATTACAAATAAAAATTTTATGCCATTTATCTGAGAACTTTTTGACTCCCCCTCGTATTTTATCCCACCAGCCATGTCAAATTCTATTTCCAGGGATGCACGGTGGGTCAAATTTTGAACACCCATGTAAAAATTTATTAAAGAAAAAATTATCATTAAAAATGCCCAATATTCAATAATACAGGGTCACCCCCCCAAAACGGGGCAGCACACACTTCATTCATTCACTAATTACCCTTACTTTGCAGGACATACAGGAGCAACGCCTGTGAACACACCTAGATCTCAATGGGAGCTCCAGCAAAGAATATACTGCATCAAACATTACTACAAGACAGTGCAGGATATTTTCGTGCATCAGTTCGAATGTGAAAGCCCCCTCTAAGAGCAGAATTCAGGACTGGGTGGAACACTTCGAGAACTATGGGACAGTGGAGAACCTCAATGCAGCCAGTGACAACCGTCCAAGCCATTCAGGAAGCCCCAGGAAGGGTACAGCTGAACTGGTCGAGAGCGAGACAGAGTCAGTTCAGGAGAGTCCAAAACGCTCTGTACGGAAGCGAAGTACCCCTCGGTATATCCCGTGTGACTTGCAAGAGTGCTAGTAATGAATGTAAAGGCCTACCCATACAGAATATAGACGAAGTGGACCCTTACAGCCTCAGGCAAGGAGCAGAGAAAGGCTATGGTAGTCAAGATACTGGAGAAGATTCAGGAGACCCCAACTTTCCTTAACCTCCTTTGGGCCTCAGATGAAGCTCACTTTCATTTTGAAGGCAGGGTAAACTCGAAGAAAAATGTCTACTGGGGGACCTCCAGACCAAATGAGGTATCCACCAAGCCCTTACACTCCCCTAAGCCAGAGGCATCATCGGACAATTCTTCTTCGATGAATCTGGCGCAACAGTGACACCAAGAAGCGGTATGTTGAGGTCCTCAAAACCTTCATGAGGGAGATGCAGACCCTGTTCCTGTCGCTTATGGAAAAGTTCTGGTTCCAGCAAGATGGAGCAAGCTTTCACACTTCAAACCTGTCCCGAGATTGGCTGAGAGAACTTTGGTTTCGAGGAACCTGCTGATTACCCTGCCCAGACTGACCTTAGCCCCCAGATTTCTTTCTCTTGGGCTATCTTAAGGACAGATGTCGAAAGAAAGCAAAAGGGAGACCCAGGACTATCACGGAACTCGAGGAGGCCATCAGGGAGGAGATCAGAGCCCTTAGTCGGTCGGTTTGTATGGACAACTTTGTGCTGCGCCTCAAGAAATGCACAGAGCTAAATGGAGGTCATCTCGAACACGTGCTCTAGAATAAAGAAACGTCCAAAGACTCATATTTCGATGTTTTTAAACAATAAACTAGTTATCACCAGTTCCATTCAATCTTTGTAGAAAATGAAGAAATAAGGCCTATCGAAAGTTAGGGGGTGACCCTGCAAATGGTAACATTTTTTTATTAGTTAAAAAATATTTCCTATGCAGTTCGGACATTTTAATTTGAAATATTGTTTGAAAGTTAAGAGCCTGTTCCTAAAGCATGCGACCTCACATATATACGGTTGGTTCTATGCCTGACAGTGGCGTGGATGCCGTAGCCACCTACTCAGGAGTTTTTAACTTTGTCGCTGAACTTTCATCTTTTACACTGATCCAAATTTTGCCTTTTAAAGGTCATTTTCTCCGATTCTATGAGCGTTTTATAAGCAATCCTCTCTTGTAGTGCTTCCCATCCCTTAGTCACAGAAATCTGCAACTGGCTGGTCAAGAATGCATCCCGATTTCGAGTTCTATTTTGTTGGGTCCCCAGGCAAAGAGAGGGCTGAATCAGCTGGCCCTTTCAGCCTACTGTGTCCCTAAATAATTGCATTGCCTTTTCGAATTTCTTTCCCTCCTTAAGATAATATATTTTTCCTTTGTGGCAGAACGAATGGGATGGATGTTCATCACTTAAATTATATAAAATCAAAGTCTATTCGCTCTTGGGCCTCGAGCCTTCAAAGACTACGGTTTTTGTGGTGGGGACCAATTGGTCACCCATCTTCTACTAGAATGCTCATTTCGCCATTCTCCGCTCGTCGTTTCCCGACCCTTTAACTACCCCTCGCTTGTCCCACCTTCGTTTCATTCTGGTAAAACTTTTAACCTTCATTTTTATTTTTTATCACAATGCTCTTCTCCCCCCCCAAAAGCTTAACGGGGGGGGGGGGGCGCAGAACATCACAGGCTTTCTCTCCTAATCTCTCAAGCGGTCGGAGGGTGAGGCGGTTATCGGCTCGGGAGATCAAGTAACAACATCGACCCAAGGCGTCGATAAAAATACTCATTTTCTATGCACGGGAGACAGCCCAGCAAAGGCTACTACTTACTAGTAATTAAAATACGCTGTAGCATATAGATTTATTAAAAATTAAATAACTAGACATGATATTCTATAAAAAAAAACTAGCTCCATTATAAGTATTCATATTGAGTATGGCTGAAAATTACACATCGCAAAATACTAAAAATGCAAAATTTAACCATTTATTTACTCCCACTGGAGTGAGTTAAAGATCATCACTTAATAGGTTCTAGCCACTATCAACCAATTTGGTAGCTTAGGAAGATAGATAATTTGTGATGACTCAAGATATCAATGGACACACAAGGAAAAGAAAAACAAAAATAGGTGAGAAAGAAATCATTTAAACTAAAAATAAACCTCCATAAAAAAATAGCTTTTCAAAATTTTGCCAAAATGGATGCAATGCAAGATTATAAAAGTTGAAAGAAAATGTGGTTAAGATTTAATGAAGGATTATAACTTTCAGAATTATAAAAATGGAGTGACCACAAGTTATATGCTTCACATCAAAATTTTAGATTTAACTTGCACCGCCTGGCAAATTAAGTATTCACTAATACAAAAGAGTGAGCACATCGGAAAAATCTTGTATAGATATATATTTTTTTTTTTACAAACGTTTCTATTTTTTAGATTTGTCGGGAATCTAAGAAAACAGCAGTTAGACAACACAAAAATACCATCGGCAAATAAAGGCTAATTAATAATGCGTTGTCAAAATATAAACTATGAAAATTATCGGATACAATTACAAAATAAACTACACTTAGCATAACACAATGTGAAGAAAACCTGTTCATTCTAATAAATGAAGGAAGGAAACCTGGCAAAAGGTGAACAGCAGCAGATTGCGCTAAAAACTATGTAACAAATTAATATTGGTCACATTATTCCATTCTCTACACGGGGAGCCTTATAACCCACTACTCCGCAATTCTGGGGGTGACTACTCCAATTTTTGAATGAAGCGAAAAAAGAGCATGAAAAACGGAACGAATAATGCGTACAATTAGGGAAAGCTTAATAGTCGTAGTAATCTGACCTGATAATGAAAGGTAAGCCGCCGAAAAACGTACAACTTTTCAGTTCGATTTGTTTAGTCATTTCTTTAAAATTAAGGTTGGTTTAGAGAAAATTAAAACTGCGAATCCCTAGAATCAAACCTTTCAAAAAGTGCAACAATGTCAAGTTCAAACAGTTTGCAATTGCCACCACCTCTTTTCAAAACATTAGATGTATCTTCCTGTCTCTCCACATTCAAACATGGGAGTAGCCACCAACCAACTCTGAACAAGAGGGTAAAGGAAAAAGTGAAAAGTTGCAAATATAACAGCCAGCGAGCGACACTTACAACATAGAACATTTGTGTTGTTTTTTCTTCTTAACGGCAAGCGCGGCCTTGGTGGCCGTTTCGAACACTTCCCGGACGCCCTCTTTCGTCTTCGCAGAACACTCGAGGTACGCGAACGCATTAATCTTCTCAGCCATGGCTCGTCCTTCCTCCGGCTTCACGGGTTCTTGTTTCATCTTTTGCAGCTCCTTCATGGTGTTAGGATCGTTCCTTAAATCCTAGTTAGACACCGGACAAAAACAATTAGTTACGATTCAAACGCACGTTTAGGGTGGACAATTTATAAGAAACGATAATAAAATTATTACACATCCCTAAAATCATGATTCATGGGGAAGGGGGGAGGATCTGAGTCACTTTACCTTTTTGTTGCCGACGAGAATAATAGGAACGCTGGGGCAGAAATGTTTAACTTCGGGTGTCCATTTTTCTGGAATATTTTCGAGGGAATCGGGAGAATCTATTGAAAAGCACATCAATATGACGTCTGTATCAGGGTATGATAGAGGGCGTAATCTGTCGTAGTCTTCTTGACCAGCTGTATCCCACAAGGCTAACTCAACCTGCAAAACGGATCCCCTTCAAAATGCGCAACCATAAAACAAAGGAACATTTTACTGACAATAAATACAGTAGGCTAGTAGTCAGGGTTGGCAAAAAAACCCAAATTTTGAAAAAGCCCAATAAAACCCGGGTTTTATTCTGGGGTTTTTCAAAAAACAAATGCTACAAGCATTAGAACATAAAAAATAATAGCTATCTCTATTTTTATATAATAATAATTATTTAGTTTAATAATTATATTATGGTAAGAATAGATCATTGATCGAGAATTTGGGGTACTCATGTCCCATGATAGCCATAACCTGTAGAAGGAGAGATGAATTATGAGTCAGTATAAGAGAAATAACCTTAAAAACTGGGGTTTTATTCTGGGGTTTTTCAAAAAACAAATGCTACAAGCATTAGTAGACTAGAAAAAGAAAAGCTATCTATTTTTATAATTTTTTTTGGACATTGGATATAAAAAGTGTTGAAAAGGAAAATAATACATACACACATATGAGAATGCAGCTGCACTCACGCATGCATCTATGCATATGATAGTGGAAGATAATAGGTAGGGATAGGTTTCCCTGATGAAAAGGATAGAGAGTGGGGGGGGGGGGGGAGAGGAAATCCCTGGTGATAGGGAATCGCAGGCGAATTTGAGTTTGATGTTGTTACTCATTGTTTTTCTCTATATATACTGGGTGTTATTCGTATTCTTCTTGGTTTTTGGTGTTTTGTTTTGATTATGATACTTTTTGCGTTTTTCTGTTTTGTGTTCATTATTTTGTTGTTCGTGATCCTTAGATTGTTTTTATGTTTGTGTATGTTGTTTCTTTCTTCGTGTAGCGTTCAAGCCTTTGTAGGCGTTGTTCTGTTTCTCTCGTGTTCTTCTCTTGTATGTATTACGGGTTTTTTCGTAAGTGTTGTGTCTTTGTTTGTTTATTAACGTTGTTTATTTTGTTTTGTCGTGGTAAAGTCCTATGTGTACATCGGTACTTCTTGTCGTTCGGTCTGCGCGTTGCTGCTGGTGAAGTGTAGTTTCCTACGGTTTCTGTCATCGGGTGGGATGTCTATGTGTCTCCGTCTGGTCTCGTCTGACATGAGTCGTGGTATTTTCTCCCAGATCTTGCGGGCTCTACTTTGCAGTTCCAAATTGACCGGAGTCATTTGGATCATGTGGTGTAGGTCCCTCTGCCTCCTGGTGTTTGTGATTAGGAGTACGCCTTTGTTCTGTACTCTCTGGAGGAGTTGCATCTTATTCCTAGAACCAGTGCAGATAGGTATCGGTGGATACAGCAGTTTAGATCTTACGAGCGCGTTGTAGATCTTCTTCTTGTTGGCCGTGTTCAGATTCTTGAATCTGAATAGCTTAGACAGCTCGGCCTTCGCGCTCGCTGCCGTCCTAGTGACGTGGCCGCCGTATCCAGTTTTACCTATCCTTAGTCCTAGAACTGTCCCGTCCGAGCTGTATGGAATACGGGCGTCATCAGTTACGATGTCGGCCTGTCTCATACGGAAGAATGGGATCACCTTGAACTTTTGGGTGTTCGTGGCGATCTTCCATCTCCTCTCGAACCTGTTGACATTGTCAATCTCACTGGCGGTTATTTGTGCCATGAGTTCGGGACTCTTGAAGGGGGCAGTCGTGATCTGGGTGATGTCGTCAGCGAACTGAACGTACAGGCAGTCGTCCCTGATCGGTTTTGGAAGATCAAGGGTGTAGATGATGTACAGCAGGGGGCTTAGGCACCCACCTTGCGGTACGCCTGCAGCCAGCTCGAAAATTTGGATGTAAGCTATTCTGTCAGTCACATAGTCGCATAGAATCTTTTCTATTCTTGGATTGAGTCCAAGTCTAAGTATTTTGAACTGGAGCCCAGTCCTCCATACTTTGTCGAATGCCTTCTTAACATCTCTGAGCACCAGGTCCGCGTACCTTTTCTGGCTTGTGATCTTTGCCAGTTTTTCCGTGATCACGGCCAGGGCCGTGTCAGTCCTCCTCCCCCTTCGGAATCCATGCTGGTGTTCGTTATGGAGGTTATTCGCCTCCATAAAATCATGGACTCTGTTGGCAAGGATCTTTTCAAAGACCTTGCCGGCTACTTCGAGGAGGGAAATGGGCCTGAAACTCGCTGGATCGTCCGGTGGTTTCCCTGATTTTGGAATGAAGATCATTTTGGCGATCTTCCATTCGCCAGGGAAATATCCCATGTTCAGGCACGCGTTCATAACATTGACCAGCCCCCCTAGGATGTTACGGGGGGCGTTCAGCCAGTTAAGCTTGGTCAAGTTGGTTTTGCCTGGCGCTCTCTGCTTGAAGGCACGTAGTGTCGATAGGACTTCGTCTTCGGTTATTTTTCGGCCGTCACCAGCCATGTCTCTGTCTGCTGTCGTGTTGTTGAACGGGTATGTCCTGTCCACTATTGGTCTTAGTTGGTCGTGTATTTGGTCTTCGAAGTCTTGGTCAAAGAGTTCATTTTCCTCTGGTGTGATGGAGAACACATCTTTCCAGAAGGTCCTGAACACTTCTTCCGTCTCCATTGGGGTCATTTTCGTCCCATCGTCCTTCTTGAGGAGTGTGTCTCGGTCAGGTGGCTTACCCTTCAGTCTTGAAAGGGTGTTCCAAAAGGTTCGGGGGTCCACTTCTTCGTCCATTTTGTCAACGAGGTCGTTCCAAAGGGCCTCCTGTTGTTCTGTTATGAGTGTCTTCATTTCAGTCCTTAGTATTCTTAAGCGTCTACTTTTAAGTCTGTCAGTGCCAGTTTGACTGATTTCTTCAAATAGTCTTTTGTATTCGTCCGTTAAGTCGTATAACTCCTGAGTCCATCTTGGTGCTGGTAGCGTTTTGTATGATGTTCTGGGTATTGCTGCGCGGTCCGCATCCACCATTGCCTTCGTTAACCTAGCCAGTTCCTGGTCGATCTCTTCTAGGGTGGCTTCTTCGAGTGGTAAGGGTCTGAACTCGCTGAGAAGGGTGCGGTACTCTTCCCAGTTCGTTCTGGCAAAACACTTCCTCATCCTGACGGGTACTTGAATGGGACTTGAGGATATCTTGATAAGGGTAGATATGTGGTCGCTAGGGATCAAAGGACCAGGTTGCAGGAAGTAATTGTAAGGGAATTGCGGGCTGGTCAGGATGACATCCGGCTTCGTCGCGCAGGTTTCGGTGACATAGGTGGGGAAGTTAGGCCCAATGCAGGCAACAATACCCCCGCCAATAAGGTGCTTCAAGTTCCTCCCTTTTTTATTCGGAACTCCGGTGTATCCGGATTCCGAATAGGACTGTTCTCCCATGTGCACAAAGTTGGAAGAAATTGTGCATCGGGATATAGTCCCGTCTTGGGGGTTGGTACCCAGTGGACACTACCAGTGGCCCCAGGGTAGTCTGGACCTCGATTGCCAGATAAGACTCGTCCAAATCTGGGAGGGACCTAAACTGAATACCCTTCTTGACAGGGATGGCTGCGCCATCGAAACGCTCCTGGCTGTGGTTATTTGACACGATGATGTAGTTAAAGATTTTCATCTTTACTTGTGTCGAGTGATGTCCGTGTTCTGATATCAGAACGATATCAGGGTCACACTGTCGTATAACGTTGCCGTAAGTCACTTGTTTACCAATCCAACCGTCAGAGTTGAATTGTAACACTGTTATGTCCTTTTTTAGTCTGTCCATCGTCTGTCAATTAGTCAGTCCTGTTTACGAGCTTCTTGGGGGTGGAGGGGCTGGCTGGAGGAGATCGGGATCTACCGGATCTCTTTTTGTTAAATTCAGAGGCTGTCAATGAAACGAAAGCCTCTTTGTTCAGCCGGACCATTCCCAGAATGAGGGCCTCTTCGACAACCCTCTCGGGAACGTCTTCGCTAAATTCCCATTTGTAGCGACCCGTCATCACGCCGTCACTCACGTCCTTGGGCGTATTGACCTCCGGGAAGGGAGCATCATGGGTGGTGTAAATTTTTAAGTGGATCCTCTTGCCGTGATAGGCATGGTTATCCTCTCTGGAGGACGAGGCTGACCTCGTCCCCTTATGGTTTGGCGATCGTTTGCTGTGACTACAGTGGCGGGACTTCGATTTCTTTACAGCTCCCGTAGAGGGGTTTGGGGTTGCTGGTTCTTCAAACTCTTTAGTGGAGGGGTTTGGTGTTGGGGGGGGGACGCTAATAATTAAATAGTTTAATAATTATATTAAGGTACGCGGGGTGGTCAATAAGTTTTGCAATTCGGATATAAGGAAGTGTTTTATCATTTTTCAATATAACTACCCTCGACTTCAATGCACTTGCGCCACTTGTCCCTGAGGCTTCAAATTCCCGACAACCAGAAATCTCCCGACTGCTGTTCAATCCACTCCTGGACGGCGAGCTGGACATCTACATCGTCCCCAAACCGGCGTCCACGCAGTGCAGCCTTGAGCTGGCGGAATAAAAAGTAGTCACTAGGGGCCAGATCTGGAGTGTAGCGGGGATGGCTGAGCTCCTCGAATCCGCACACGCGCAAGGCAGTTTGTGCAACTCTGGCCTTGTGGACTTTGACGACGTTGAAGTCGATCATGGGGCGTGAGGTTTCTAGGGACCCAACGGGCAGACCTTGGTTATGGCCAAATTGTCGTGGATGATGTTGATAACACTTTCATGTGATATTCCAAGTTCTCGCTCGATTTCTTCGACCTTCAACCGTCGATTTTCGAGAATCATCCTCTCCACACAGACCACATTGTCCTCGTTGGTCACGTCTGACGGGCGCAATCTTCAAAGGACTCAAGCCCAGGGCAGAACTCCCTATTCCAGCGAGCAATGGTTGCATAGGAAGGGGCGGTGTCGGTGTACAATGCAACCATGGATCTTTTTTGCAATCTTGCCTTCCTTGGTCAAAAATTTGATCACTGCGCGGTGCTCAACCTTCTCCATTGTTGAAAAATTTGTGACTGAAGATCTGCGATCAGCTACTGCTTCTGAAATAGACGAGGCAGGAGGGTGCGGCTGCAGGTCCTGACTTGTCATAAATTGACCTAACACAGCCATCCCCCTTACTCTGTTTTGCCCCACCGATTCGCAAAACTTATTGACCGCCCCTCATAAGAACAGATGACTGATTGAGAATTATGGGTACCCATGATAGCCATAACCTGTAGAAGGAGAGATGAATTATTACGAGTCAGTATCAGAGAAATAACCTTAATTTGATACATATGTTGAAATTATAAAATATGAATTTTGAATAAAATATGTAGCATTTATTTAAAAAAAAATTAATTACAAAAAAAACCCAAACCCGGGTTTTTTATTTGCCCACCCTGCTGGTAGTAGTATCTGAATATAAATCGACCCTAGCCTCAAGTTGAGGGGCTACAACAAAAGGTGAATGGAAACTAGGAATCTCAGATGAGCGAAGCTAAGCAACGCAGCGTGTAGTTAGTTGACGGATAGATTCATTTTTTTAAGCGCTCAGTTAGCAGGTGCCAGTAAGGGCATGTCCCCGTAATTTGTTTTTGTCTATCATCCGACTACATTAAAAAAAAAACGGTGTAGGGAAGAATATTCCAGAAAGTATGAAAAACAAGCGAGAAAAAAAGGTTTTTTTAAGTGTTTTTGGCCCCTTCCTCCTAGAGCATTTTCCCGTACTACTATAGCTAAATGCCCCCCAAAAAAACAACAGGAAAAGAGCAAGGAAGCAGGATCTGGGTACGGGGGCATGCACACCTCCCCCCTGTGCAGGATCAATAGACCAAAGCAGTCAAATAAAATGAGAAGCCAATCTGCTCCAGAGTAGACTACGAAACAATCACAAAATGAAAAATATAATGAAGAAGGGAAAGCAGTAATGACAACGCTTATCACGGTACCGGGACAGGTAACGTGCGCGAACATAACCCAGACTGGGACATTCAATATTAATGTCGAACAGTCTGGGGGATAACTCAGTGGTCCGAGTAAGGGGCAAGGGAGCACACCATCAATTGAGTGTGTGTGCCGCAAATGTGCTCAATTTGAAGAAAATGAGAGTTCCAAGGCATCGCGGCATTGGGGGTATGTTAATAGGAAGAGTCGTGGCGGGGTGGAAAGCAACTTTAGAGGTTCCCGTCGGCCTTCACATCTTTTTGTCAAGCAAGACTGAGGCGGGCTGCCCTGATACCTACCATGCAGTCAGTATGAGGAAAAGCGACGCCCTAGTGTGGCTCATTCCAGCAAATCTTAAATGCACATGAACTCAGCATTAAAATAAACTCCACATCCATCCGCCAAGCTCACCGCAACCGTGCATCAGGGGGTGCAGAGATTGATTTCAGGTAGAAATCAAGGCGTGACACAGGTGCTGAACGTCAGGAAACTAAGAATATCCATAGCGTGGGCACAAGAGACCCTAAGGTTGCAAATATTATCCTCCCAGGTCAGACGCCCGTCGAAGATAAGAGTAAGGAAAGGGTGCGTATCCTCCACTTCCAAGCGAACCCCATTTAGAAACAAATGCGAGGCAGGGTGGAGCCGTGGATGGCGGCAGAAGTGCACCAACTAGGTCTTAGCAAAAGAAAACCGAAGCCTGTGCACTTTGGCATAGCGAGAAACACTGTTCAATGCCTGTTTGAGTCGACGGTCCCGAGTTTGCATCTGGGCCACGCTACAGAGATCGAAAGGTCATCCCCTTACAACATCTGCAGCAGCGAGGTGATGCTCAGATAAAAGTGTGACGCTGGGGACACTTTCCTGCGGGACACCCTATTCCTGGTCAATTAGGACTCCCCCCTCCACGAAATTGACATCTCTCAGAAAATGAAAAATAAGGATTAGGAGTTTCCTTGCCCCCATCATTATTATATGCCTCCTCCGAATGGAAAAACACTACATTTTCCAGTCTGAGCAGAGCATCCAACGTGGAATGGAACGTGCTAAGATAGGTGGCCTCTGCTGTCCAGAAAAAAAGGCTACTCTAACATTTACCAATTTTCCCATAAACTTGCATACACAGAGGTTAGAGATTGAGAGGAAATTGGCCAGGGTAGAGTGATCTCTCCTCAGTTTTAGAAAAGTGAGCACAGTAGGCATCGACTCACCAGGAATCTGGAAGGATACCATCTGTCCAGATCCTGTTAAACAAATTAACAAAAGGCCATGCATCGCTTAACTAGGGGGTTTAAGAATGGCATACGACATTGTTCGGACTAGGGGCGGTGTCCGCGCACAAAGCGAGAGCGGAACACAACTCACAATGTAAACCAGTCGTTGAAAGGTGCTCCGCCTTTAGAGCTAAAGTCCAGTCAGGGGCCTTCAGAGATGCCAACGTGCCCTAAATGCTGGTGGAGAAGCATTGCGTCTAGAGGATGCCGAGATTGCAGTCCCATTCTCCTAGGGAAAGGGAGATGGGCCCTACGAGAAGTTGCCTCTAATGCATTTTAGATAGCTTCTACGCCTCTGCCAGAGGAATCTTTTCGTTAAGTCAACACATATGCTCGGCAAGAACAGTCCTAACTTGAGGAGATTCACAAAGAAATCGGTCCGGGGGGGAGGGGGCACTTATAGGACACGAGACTGACCTCAAACAAAGCATATGTTTGGGGAGTCTCACACAAAAGGGTTCGGCGTGCAAATGGGCAGAAGTTCAAGGATGATCAGGTTGCTGGACAACTCATTAGCATCATCCAACGACCAAAACTTGTCAACTGGGACAGAAAAATGAATCATTTTCTGAAATGCGGATTACAGCGTCCATGCTAAGCACCAGGGGCTCTATCAAGCGGAAGCTGTCCAGAAAATGATATTTGAATGGGAAAGTGATCACTACCGTCGACCACCTCTCCATTCATAATTATAATCAGGCTGTGCATTCGGAGAGCACAGTGATCGCTCAACGCAGGAAAATAAAGCCATTCTCGGGAAGTGATGCGTAAACTCATCCACATTTAAGACAACCATCTCCATCTCGTCGATCAGGTCAGCAATGACCCGACCCCTGGTATTAATCGAGTAGTCTCCCGAGAGGGATGGGGGACGTTCAAATCCCCTAGTAGAAAAGGCCTCGGCAACCGTGCCACGCTGCGGCGGAGTCGCGCACGTCAAAGTTGGCTGACGGTCGTATATACGTTGAAATGACAGTATACTTCATATCCAGATGCAGCAGCACTGCTTCTACCTGAAACGAGGTATATAAAATAAAGAAGAACGGAGCTATCATCCTGTGTGCAAATCGCACTTCCACAATCATGCCCAGTCCACATCTTGTGGTGAATAGGGTCGCAAAACACTTATACCACGGGAGGATTGGGGAGGGGGCACGCAGCGAGCATGGTCTCCTGCAAAAGGATGGCTCACTGGGATCGCGAGATGAGCCACGGGAGCTCCTCCCAGTTGGCCCCGGAGTCCACGACAATTCGATCGAAGGAATATGCACTCCATGTCTAGCTCAGGGGGAGATGCGGGGACCCTCTTCGAAGACCCTCACGGGAATGGCCCTCAGATTCCTAGAGATGTTGCCTTCAAGGCCTTATCAGGGGACGTTGTGCTCGCTATGCTAATATTTTCCTCCATCGGCCTCGAAACCTTCAGCGGGCATGAGTCCCTCATTTGGAGGGTCCACCATCTCCCAGCCATCCAGTCCAGCCTTGGGTGGGAGCGTAGGAGGTGAAGCTCCTTTGGTTTTGTAGTCCTTTCGGGGGGCAGCTTAGCAAGCCTCACGACCACCTTCAGGGGTGGAGCCTCCTGTTAGTCTAACGACTCGGTGGA
The DNA here is from genome assembly GCA_963969495.1 of Ceratothoa steindachneri. Taxonomy (NCBI): domain Eukaryota; kingdom Metazoa; phylum Arthropoda; class Malacostraca; order Isopoda; family Cymothoidae; genus Ceratothoa; species Ceratothoa steindachneri. The sequence goes on from OZ018327.1 coordinate 64,181,641, forward strand.
AGCGTGCGGCCATTTCGCCTTCCAACTGTGCTCATAGGACATGGGGGGGAGGGGGGCATGGGCAGAAGGGGTTTATTAAAATTGAGGCCCAAGCAGGGTCAGGGGTGCGGGACCAAGTCCTTAGTCTGGCGAAATGAGAGGATCCAAAGCCTGAACGGACCACATAGGGGCTTATCGTACAGTCTCGGGGCAACTACTTTGCACGTATACAAAAGCAACTCGTATGCCTGAAGGCGGCGACAGTAGTATCGCTTCTGCGGTAGTGTCACGAATGCCTTCATGCGGTAGCGATACCATGTGGCACGCACCGATTTTGGGAGCCTGTCACGGTTGAACATGAAGGTGTAGAGGGTGGATTTCAAGACCCTCCACGTTAGACTTTAACCGCTTCATGGTCGGCCAAATCTAAGGCGATATATTCTAGAGTACTCCAAGAGTTCCCTAGCGTTAAGCACTCCTTTCACAAAGTTCATGGCAGAGTGCTGCACCACACTCACCAGCAAGTCATAAGTGTCCAAAGGTACTAATCATAACTGCCTCGGAGTGATCTGACGCATTTGCCAGAAGGCTCCCATCAGAGAAACGGGTCTATACCAATCAAGCTAGCCAATGCACTTCTCTGATGGATTATGTTGCCCTTGGCTAACATGCTGGCTAGTCTTTGAGGTCACTTGCCGAAAAAGCAAGAGTAACAGTCTTTCCCAGGAACACCCACCGAGGTAGAGGAACCCTTAGTCTTCTTTCTGTCCTTTCTCTTTTCAGATGCGGGTGGGAAAAACGCCCACTTTTTTTTCTCTTCTGGCGGAAGGAGCCCATAGGTCAGACAGACAAGCCTCAGCAAGATCCTTCTCTTAGATGGAAAGGTCTTGGCTGCCAAAGGAACAGCAGTCGGGTAAGAGTTCCCTCCTCTCTTTGTGAGTCCTCTGGGGCCTGGGCAGTCTGAGAAGCTTGCATGGGGGCGAACTCAAGTTCGGTGTTTGCCACCGACCCTATAGAAGATCTTGTCATCTGAGATGGGTCACCTCCAGAACAATGTCTATCTCAGAGGAGTCATCCATGTGGCCATCCATCTCACCAAGCAATCAAGGATCCCATTCAAGGTACTTTATATCGTGTCATCTCTGGTCAGCAAACCGACTACCCTCAGGGAAGAGAAAGGGCAAGGTAGCAGACATCCACAAACTGTAATAGAGAAATGTTGGGTGCATAGACTGCAAGACCATGCCATCCCTTGCCCTAGAAAGGGGTTGGCTCTAATGTGCTACTTCCACCCGGGAAGTCAATTTTAGGGCTGCGTGCCTGATAGTAAAAAAAAAGGGAATACCGCTGGTAGGGAGCCGCTTCTGAGGGGGCCTAGAGCATGGGTGAGGGGAAATCCACTACATCCAAATGCCTAGAAGAAGAGTTAAGTCTCCTCTCCAGTATAAGGTTGCAGCTCCAGAGACGGAGCTGCCCAAGATTAGGTCCATAGATAGCAAAGAGGAAGCCCCTCCACTGGCCAAAGGGATGTCTTATGTTACCTTGTCCTCCCCGACCCCTAGGGAGAGTGGGCCAATGCTTAGAGGTGGATGGATCCCCATGCACACTCTCACTATTGCCTTCTATTGTCACTATGGTTGAAAAAAAAAGGACATGGAAAGTAGATACTATGGACCTCCAATGACATTGTGAGGTTAAGAGAAACACGTCTCCATAAAATCTCAAAATTAAGGAATGTGATAATTTACTCATTTGTTCCAAGAGTAGAGCACTGATGAGCTTTGCCAACCCAGCCTGCCATTTGGGAGACATTGTCCTGGAACTAGGGAATTTACAGTAGCCATTGCTCCTTGACTAAGGCTCACAAGAGGATGAAAGTGCGCTGGGCAACCAAAACCTCTGTGGATAAAAGAAAGCAAATTTGGAAGGGACTAGGTCGATATTAATAAATAAGTAGATAGACGAGCATAGTTATATTAATAAATAATGATACACAATGATGATAATAATAATAAGGAAAGTGAACCAACAACTTTTCCAGGCTCCATCAGAGTTCAAGTCAACCCTGTGACAGACCTTCCTCAGGACGGGAGGATGTGCAACTCCTCCTGCAGATACCAAGTGTAAATAACTACACAGTACACAAGGTATCTCCCCTACAGGGGCATTCACCAGAAGGCTCCAGCCAAGAAAAAGTGTACCTTAGACTAACATTTGGAAACCAACTTGCACAGGTCATTAGTTACCAGGTGGCCAGAAGTTCTTCAGAGATCAGAGCTCCAAACTGGGCAGCCAGAAAGTCAAGGGTATAGAGCGGATATAGTCACTGGGATGTAGTCATCTGTGACAGGATGACCAGGATCTGTTGTAGCTATCCTAGACACAGGAACCCCCTCCCCACGCCCTAAGACTTGTAGTTGGCTTGGCAGTCGACAAGGCAGTAAATCTCCACCCCCACGACAAGCAGTACAGCATTATGCACCCGAGAATGGCAACCCAATGTGACAAGGCTTCTCCCTCATTTGCACTCAGGCTGGGAGCCTCTGCAGCTCCTACAGGTTCTAAGTGAGACAGGCTACCTCCTTGAAAGGTTAAAAATGAAAAAGTGCATTCCTTTGCTCAATCCAAAATTGTGTTTGGGTCCTGTTCCTGGATGAGGCGAGTTTCAGCCCCTGGAGCCTTGCAATCAAGTCAAAAAGGTAAGATGATTACACATATGGGTTAAATGATGTGAAATTATAATCTTTTTTAAATATTGGGGGGTGGAAATGTTTGAATCATTTTGAACTATAGCAATGGCTCTTTACAAAGAAATGCATGCAACCATTGTTGCTCTGCAGTAAAGTTGCCTGAAATGCAGAGATAGTTGCTAAGGGTATTGCATCATTAGTGACTTCATAAAGACCGACAGTGAGGGCTTTCCAACAAAGGTCTAAAATTGAGAAGCTCATTTCACCAAGGACATTACTGATAGGCCCAACTGTTGTAGGCAATATAAGGAATGGTTTTGGAGACTGGAGCAAAGTGATATTCACAGATGAAGCTTCCTTCCTTCCGCTTGTTTGGAGCTTAGGCACAAGATCATGTTATGAGAAAAAGTGAAGCATCTATAGCAAAGTAATTGGAAAGGTGCAGGGGGTGGATGGTGATGTAGGCAGGTGGATGCAACAAGCCTGCATGTTTGATGGAAGCAGGCACTAGCATATGAACATGCAAGTGAATAATTGCTCTCACCCATCAAGCAGTAAAGCTGATGTATCAGAGTAACTGCATTTCCAATGAAAAGGTCGGGTAGTCTCATAAGAATGCTGGGTGCTCTCCTTTGTAGTTTGAGCAGTGGGTATGTTTAACAAATGGGAAAGTTAAACTAAAGGCCGCAATTCAGCCAAAACAGGTCATTTGGAAGGTGGACCCAGCATAACCAGACTTGCTTCATCTAAAACACTACACTGAGGTGGGACCAGGTGATAGAAAATTCTTATTGTTGATGGGGCAGTAGTAAGCATTCAGATTCCAAAAAGGAGAAGAAAAACTAAAATTGTCTGATGCTTAATCTTACTTCGCCCACTGTCATTTTGTGCCAGGCTAAGAGTTTGTGGCAAATGTTTTGGACTTTTAAGAATGTTCCCCATTGACATTAGCATAATTGATTTTTCGTGTTGACTGTTCAAATGGCTGTTGAGAATTAACCATGGTTTAAGACCAAGTGCTCTCATCTTTATATCAATGTGCGACATGCATGTGTCAGCCTGTGTACTATTTATTAAATTGTGTGATATATTTTCATGTTACATATATTCATTCTTTCACCAAGTAAACAACAGCAACCACTGTGTCTACTTTGTGGAAAAGATATTTCCAAATGAACCCATGTCATACAGACTCATCATATAAAGATAATTCCCTCATGGCAATTAGAAAAATAACTAACTTATTTCCAGGCTCTTTGAGAGGTTTCAGAATAGGCAACTCGTACAAACTATGTTGAATGGTAGGTTACAGCAAGCTGGTGATGGGATTAACAGCATCGTACAATATCTCATTGATAATTGCCAAGTCAGGAAACCCTCATCATTCAATAGGAAATTATTTTGCCATCAATAGAGGAAGCCCTTTTCACTAATTCACAATAAAAGTGATATAAACCCCATCCCACAGAGCAATAATTCTGTTTGGAAGAATTAAACTTTATGCAACTAACTGAAGATACATTGACAGGAAATGAAAAATTACCTCTAGGTTATGAGTGTATAGTTAAAGAAGAGAAAGTTGTGCAATAGTTGCTGTTTTTAAAGGAACTTTTAAAATGACATCAAGTAGGAATCATTGTTTAGTGTTTTTGAAATTTTTCAATGAAACAAAGGCCAATGAACAATATGTGGCACACACACAATCAAAGTTTCTTGGCATTTCTGAAGAAAAATTACCCAATGTTTTTACAGTATATGTGTTATTCATAGGCAACATCGTGTTGCAAAAAACTGAAGTAAAGTAGTCACCTTAGTAATGAATTGAAGCCTGTAAAGTTAACATTGCTTATACCCAACAGATTGGTTCACTAAGTTCAATTTGCAAGTACAAGGTAGATAATCTTATAAAATATACTCAATCAGTTCAACTTTTATTAGTAAGCTATTGATATTCAAATGTGATGTAGGGAGAAAGTTAAATTTTCAAACATTGCTATCTAAGAGAAGTTTAGAAGATGCCAACCATAAAAGTATATTGTGACAATATCTAAGAGCACAACTGTGACATGAATGCAAGGTTTCAGGATTTTATTAGAATGGAACTACCTGATGAGCTAATAAACTCATTTTTGGACATTTACACAATTCGGGGAGTAGTAAAGGAAGCGCGAATCTCTCTAAGAAATGACTTTTTCATACCTTTCCCCACCTATCTAGTGCTATGGCTCAACTCTCCAATCAGAGATACAGACTTCAAATTACTAAATAAGGTGATTTGAAGGTTCTGAGTGGCATAAAACAATGTTTCAAAGCTCACAAGAAAATACCAAGTTCATGGCTACAACTTTTATTTTTGACTACAGAATAAGGGTAATTGTTTGTATGAAACTAATTTAGTCTTTAATTTATATAAAATTACCCTAAATAAGTTTGTGTCAAAGAATTAAAAACTAACAATTGGTATAGGTAACAAAATATTCTGTTCTTTGTCAATTTCTAAATTTTATACTTCACTTTTCTTACTACTTTAGTTCCCACTATATAGGTAATTTTATTTTCCACCAAATATGTAATGTTATTTCTTTAATAATATTGCTTAACCATAGAATTTTGTAATAATTATTAGATTTAGATTAAAATATTTGAAAAAAAAAACAAAAAAACGCCACCACACAAGATTTAATGAGAAATTTCTAGAATTTTAAAACCTTCTGGAATATTATTACAAAAACATTTATACAGCATCTATGAGAGCATACTTTAGTGTGAAAGTATGCCAGGTGAGGCATCGGTCAAATACAAGACCGAGGAAATGGTGCGATTCAACCACTTCCAGGTGTACCCCATTGAGTTTGGGTCAGGATGTAGCCGTGGATTTCGGCAGAAGTGCAACAACGAGGTCTTAGCAAAAGAAAACTGTAGTCTGTGCGCTTCAGCATAGCGAGAGACACAGTTCAATGCCTGTTGGAGTCGACACTCCAGAGTTGGTATCTGGGTCGCACCAAAATAGATTGAAAAAACATCTTCCAGCGGCACAAAGGTGATGCCATTGATGCTCAGGGCAAAGATTTTTTTTTTTTTTTTTTATTTAAGGGGCCATCTGGCGACTGCCGACTTAGGCATAAGTCGCCGTAAACAAACAGCCTAGTTCTAGGCTACTTCAAAAAATGGAACAGGGAACAACAAAAAAGAAATAACAATAACAAAACAATAACAAAAACAACAACAAAAACAACAACAAAATTAAGCCTGGTTAAAAAAAAGGGAGAAGGCCGGCCTCCCCCCAAAAGTTAGCAAGTCCACCAGTCAAAGTGCACGCACTCGTCCCGAGTACAAGGGACAGGCGGTAGCGACCCCGCCCATCCCGGTACTGGGACAGGTGTCGTGCGCGAAGATCACCCAGACTGGGACATTCGACAAGAATGTGCCGAACAGTCTGGGGGACGACGCAGTCGTTGCAATAGGGCGCAGGCGAGCGCTCCACCAGATAGCGATGCGTCACACGAGTGTGTCCGATTCGGAGACGACAGAAAGCAACCTGAAGCCGCCGCGGCATTGGGGGATAGGTCCATGGGAACAGTCGCGGCGCAATGGCACGCAACTTTAAGTTCCCTTCGACCGTCTCCCATCTTCTTTGCCAAGCAGTCCGAAGAGCTGCCCGTATTCCTGCCATGTAGTCGGTGTGAGGAAGAGCGAAACGCTGGTCCGGTCGCAGAGTCCTCGCGGACTCTTTGGCGCCCTCATCGGCGCGCTCATTCCCCGCAATTCCTACATGTCCAGGAACCCAGCAGAAGATAATCTCGACATCTGCCCGGCTCGCCAAAACCGTGGCGTCACGGATATCGCGAACCAGGGGATGCGGAGATTCCAATGCCCCGAGAGCACTCAGGGCGCTTTGTGAGTCGCTATAGATCACAATCCGGTCTCCGAACCGGGCACGTCGCGTAATCTCCCGTACCGAGTGGTGTATTGCCACCAGCTCGGCCGTGAAGACAGACGCAGCGCCTGGTAGAGCCCCGCTGACTTCAAACAGAGGGGATACGGCGTGGAAGCCGACCCCTTCTTGGGACTTGGAGCCATCCGTATACACTGGCACGGTACCAGCGTGACACGATGTGTGCTCCAAAAAGGTCGAACGCAATACTCCCGGCGCAGTACAAGCTTTGGGAGCAGAGGCGTGGCGACAAATAGCCAAATGTGGTACCCTCCAGGGTGGCGTCCTGGGCAGAACCAGGGGCGCCACCGGCCCGAGAGCTATATCTACCTCTCGAAGGAGTTTCCTGGCCCTAAACCCAAAGGGCTTAGGGTATGACTGGCGTCTCTCGGCGGCATAGGCACCATCGAGATCAGCTGCGGATGCAGTGAGAGCTGTTGGCGACTGAGGGAGGCGCCGGGCTCGCGCGTACAGGCGAGTGATGCACTGCACGCGGCGCAGAGCGAGTGGCATCTCCCCAGCATCGACCAACAGGCTCTCAATGGGGGAAGTGCGGAAGGCACCGGTCGCAAGGCGAAGGCCAGTGTGGTGGATCGAATCCACCTTCCGCAATAAACGCTCGGCTGCGGATGCATAAAACTCGCATCCGTAGTCGAGCTTCGAGCGAACAAAGGATCGATAAAAAAGTAAGGCGGTAGCCCTATCAGCGCCCCAAGCGCTGAACGTCACGGAACGGAGAATGTCCATGGCGCGGGTACAAGAGACCCTAAGGCTGCGAATATGAGCCTCCCAGGTGAGGCGTCGGTCGAATACAAGACCAAGGAAACGGTGCGACTCAACCACATCCAGGCGCACCCCATTAAGAAACAAATCTGGGTCGGGGTGAAGCCGTGGATGGCGGCAGAAGTGCACCACCTTAGTCTTGGCCAAAGAAAACCGAAACCTGTGCGCTTCGGCATAGCGAGAGACGCGGTTCAATGCCTGTTGGAGTCGACGCTCCAGAGTTGGCATCTGGGCCGCGCCAAAAGAGATCGAAAGGTCGTCCACGTAGAGCGTAGCGAGAACATCTTCCGGCAGCACCGAGGTGATGCCGTTGATGCTCAGGGCAAAGAGTGTGACACTGAGGACACTTCCCTGCGGGACACCCTCTTCCTGCTCCTTTGGGCCGGAGAGGGCTCCCCCCACCCGTACGCGGAATCGACGATCTCGCAAAAATTCAGATATAAAAATTGGGAGGCGTCCCCTCGCCCCCATCGTGTGGAGAGTCTCCATGATACCGTATCGCCATGCGGTATCATAGGCCTTCTCCAGATCAAAAAACACCGTGGCGTAGTGCTGTCTACGAAGGAAAGCCTCGCAGACGGCACTTTCCAGTCGGAGCAGAGCATCCGACGTGGAGTGGAGCTTACGGAAGCCGCACTGTGCAGAAGACAGATGGCCTCCGCTGTCCAGGAAATAGGCTAATCTAACATTTACCAATTTCTCCATCAACTTGCACACGCAAGAGGTTAGAGAGATTGGGCGGAAACCGGTCGGAGTAGAGTGATCTCTCCCCGGCTTGCGAAAGGCGAGCACAGTAGCGATTCGCCAGGAGTCTGGGAGAAGACCTTCCACCCAGATCCTGTTGAACAAATCTAACAGAAAGGCCATGCCTCGCTCACCCAGGTGTCGAAGCATGGCGTACGGGACATCGTCCGGACCATGGGCGGTGTCCGCGCACGAAGCGAGAGCGGAACGCAACTCACTCACAGTAAACTTGTCGTTGAAGGGTTCTCCGCCTCTGGAGGTAAAGTCCAGCCGGCGGCCTTCCGCGACATCACGACGTGCATTGAATGCTGGCGGAGCAGCATCACGGCTAGAAAATGCGGAAAAAGCGGTCGCTAAGGATTCCGCCACGGACGCGGGGTCCGAGATTGCGGTCCCATTCTCCTGGAGAACGGGAGGGGGGTCCTGCGAGAACTTGCCCCGAATCCTTTTGACTCGCTTCCACACCTCAGCTAAAGGGGTCTTCCCGTTAAGTGAAGACACGTATGCCCGCCAAGAAGAGCGGCGGGCGTGCTTCGAAATATACCGGAACCTAGCCCTAGCCCGACGAAATTCAGCGACAGTGAAATCGTTCGGGCGGCGCTTATAGCGCATGTAGGCATAACGCTTCTGTTTGAGGGCCGTCTCACACTCGGCCGACCACCATGGGAGTGGTCGGCGTGCAAAACGGCCAGACGTCCTAGGAATAGTAGTCAGGCCTACGGCGATGAGGTTGCCGGAGAAGAACTCAACGGCCTCATCTACCGACCTAAACTCCTCGACTGAGATAGAGAATTCAGTCATTTCCTGAAATGCAGGCCACCGCGCCCGCGCCAAGCACCACCGAGGTGGTCTCTCAGGCGGCAGTTGCCCTGAAAATGATATTTGAATGGGAAAGTGATCACTACCATGGAGGTCATCGACCACCCCCCAATCAAAATCAGGCTGTGCATCCGAAGAGCACAAAGATAGGTCAAGGCAAGAAAATGAAGCGGTTCTCGGACAGTGATGCGTAAACTCATCCACGTTTAGGACACCCATCTCAAGCTCTTCGATCAGATCGGCAAGGACTTGTCCCCTGGGATTTATGGAGTAATCTCCCCAGAGAGGATGCCTGCCGTTCAGATCTCCAAGCAAGAGATAGGGCCTCGGCAACCGTGCCACGACGCGGCGGAAGTCCCCCGCGTCGAAGTCAGCTGACGGTGGAATGTACGCAGAAATGATAGTATACCTCCTATCCAGGTGCAGCTGCACAGCCACTGCCTGAAAGGAGGTATCTAAAGAGAAAGGAAGAACGGAGACATCATGCCGGGTGTAAACCGCGCATCCCCCAGCCCGACCATCCCGCGGTGGTGGCGTCGCAAGACCCCTATACCCCGGGAGGGCAGGCAGCGGGCACGCGCCTAGCATGGTCTCCTGCAAAAAAATAGCTAACGGGGAACGGGACGAGACGAGCCTCCGCAGCTCCTCCCAGTTGGCCCGGAGTCCACGGCAATTCCATTGAAGGAATATGCCCTCCAGGCCTAGCTCGGAGGAGACGCGGGGGCCCTCTTCGAATTGAAGACCCTCACGGGAATGGCCGTACGCTTCCCGGGGGCAGAACCCCGGGCGCTGTTGGCCGGACAAAGCGCTGAAGGCGCTGTCGCCTTCGAGGACTTATTGGGGGAAGTTGGGCTCGCCATGCGAGTCTTTTCCTCCCTCCGCCTCGAAACCTTAGGCGGGCGTTGCGGCTTGGGAGGCGGGGGGCCCTCTTTTCGAGGAACCACCGTCTCCGAGCCACTCGCTCCACCTCGGGGCGTGGGCGAAGGGGCCGAAGCTCCTTTGTTGCTGTCCTCCTTTCGGGGAACAGCTTTAGGAACCCCGGAAGATGGCCTAGCGACCATCTTCAGGGGTGTTGCCTCCTGTGAGTCTAACGACTCTGTGGAGGCGCGTGGCCGTTTCGCCTTACGGGAAACGGTCACGCTGGGGGAAGAGGGGGGAGCCCTGGTATTAGCCGGGGCTGGGTGTGAACCCTTTTTGCCGCCAGCTCTACCAGGGGAGCGCCCGCAGAAGGGCTCCGAATGGGCGCGGAAACAACCGTGCTCGTTGGCCTGGATGGGCCAGGAGCAGAGGGTGCTTTTCTAACTATTGAGGCATATGACGTCCCAGGCAGAGCCGGGCGCGCCAGGACCAAGTCCTTAGCCTCGCGGAATGAGAGTCGATCCTGGGCCTGAACGGCCAGGATTTCTTTCTCAAGGAGATATGCACCACATTGCTTCAAAGAAGCAGGGTGCGGCTCTCCGCAATTGACACACTTGGCCACACACGATTTGGACTTATCGTGTGCGACCTTGGAGCAATTTACACAGACTTCGGGTGACCCCGATTTTGCACGTCTACATGATCGATTCGTGTGGCCGAAGCGGTGACAGTAATAGCACCGCCGCGGCAGTGGCACGAATGCCTTCACGCGGTAGCGGTACCAACCGGCACGCACCGACTCAGGGAGCTTGTCACAGTCGAACGTGACGAAGAGTGTAGGGGTGGGTCTCGAGGCCCCTCCCTGTTTTCTCATCACACGTTCGACCTTGACCGCCCCATGGTCGGCCAGCTCTAGGGTGATGTCTTCTATGGAGTAGTCAACGAGTTCCCTCGCATAAACTACTCCTTTTACAAAGTTCATGGTAGAGTGCGGCGTCACACTCACCGGGGTGCCATGAAGTGTCCGAAGAGCACTTATCTTGGCCGCCTCGGCGGGATTCGCCGCATTCGCCAGAAGGCTCCCGTCCGAGAAACGGGTTACCTTCGGCTCTCTACCAATTGCACTAGCTAATTCTCTCCTCTGATGGATCATGTTGCCCTTGGACAACATGGTGCCATCAGTGGAGCGAATAACGAGGAAGCGTTTGAAGCCAGCGGGCTCGAAAACGCCAGGTAACCTCTGAATGAGGGGCCCCGATGTCATCGAGGCTCCGCCCTGTGCACTCTTGGTCTTAGTCAGGGGCTCCGCACACGAGGGGGTAGAGGGGCCGGATGTGCCGATCTTGGCTTGGTCGCCTACCAAAGTGGCAGCAGACCCATCCGTCCCCGCAGCCCCCGCGGATGGAGAGGAGCCCCGAGTCTTTTTCGTCTTTCTTGTCTTTTTCTTCTTTTTAGGAGAGGAGGGCGGGGAATGAACCCGCTTTTCACCCCCGCCGGTAGAAGCCCCCAGGCCAGATGGACCAGCCTCAGCCAGGTCCTTCTCTGAAATGGAGAAGGTCCCGGTGGGCGCAGGGGATTCATCCGGAGGAGATCCCTCCCCTCCTTGTCCTGCCTGAGAATCCACAGCCGTTTGATGAGGACCTTGCATAGGGGCGGATTCGGGTTCGGTGCTTGGCGCCAAGCCCAGATTCCCCCCCATGGAAGGCCCTACCTTCTGAGGCTGGTTTTCCTCAAGGACCATGTCTATCACAGGAGGGGCCTCCAATTGGCCATCCCCTCCCAGGACATCGCAGGTCCCCTTGGGAGCGTCATAAGTCTTTAGTGGGGAGGCACAGGCCTTGACCCCGGCAAGGTTTAATATTTTTGCCAGCAGGTCTTTAGAGGGAAGCGACTGAAGGGGCCTGGCTTCCCTCTCCCCCCTAAGGGGGTTTGCCCTACCGAGCCGCTTTGATGTGGAGCGGCTGGCTAAGGGTGGCCCGCTGGCTTTCTTGGCAGTCCCCTTAGAAAGCATAGGAGGGACTGCCGCTGGAGATAGGGAGGTGCCCGAAAGCACCTCCAGAGAAGGGGGTGAGGGGGAGTCCCCTACACCCGTAGGCGTAGGAGAGGAGTAAGCCTCCTCTCCGGTTAAAGAGGTATGGAGGGTCCCCTGCGCAAGCACAGGGGGGGGGGACCTCCATCTTTTCTGTGGAGCTGCACGAGGGCGGCTCCGTTGTTGTTATAGGGGGAATTAAGGGGAGATGTTTTTTTTTTTCATCATTGGGCATGGTGACCCTCTTTGTTTTACGGGACGCAATCGCTCACCACCTCTCGCAGTAGCCCGCACTGCAAGAGGTGCTTACAGGCCCGGCAGAGCCAGGCGCCGCCATTTGGGACCACCCCTCCCGCCTGGTGGCCTGGCAGTCCTTCGGCATGGCGGCTCCACCTTGAACACGGCGTAAAACGGATAGATTTTGAAGACGAGAGGAAAAGGGATGTGAGGAAGGTATGGGTGGGGATGAAGCAGGTTGTTAAAAGCCAACCACCCCAGACCGGAGCTCAGGGGTTAGGGGACATTGTCCCCTCCCCCCTCAGCCCCGATCCGGGACGATTGGCTGAGAAGAAGGTCAGCTTCTACCCTGTGAAATTAGAGGCTGACCAGAGAAAGTTGTGGGAGAGGTTGTATGAAAAGCGACGAGGTAGGGGAGAAATCGGGCTATCTGAAGGAAGGAAGAGAGGCTAAGCTGGGGCCGGACAGAGCGCTGGATCCCGTCAGCACGGCGGCCAGGATGGCAAATCGCCGCGCCCCTTACGGGGCTCAGGGCAAAGAGTGTGACACTGAGGACACTTACCTGTGGGACACCCTCTTCCTGCTCCATTGAGCCAGAGGGCTTCCCCTACTCTTACAAGGAATTGAAGATCTCACAAAAATTCAGATATAAAGATTGGGAGGCGTGCCCTCACCCCAATCATGTGGAGAGTCTCCATGATACCTTATCCCCATGCAGTATCATAGGCCTTCTCTAGATAGAAAAACACTGTGGTGTAGTGCTGTCCATGAAGGAAGGCCTCAAGCCGCATTGTGCAGAAGATAGATGGCTTCCGCTGTCCAGAAAAAAAGTTAATCTAACATTTACCAATTTCTCCATCAACTTGCACATACAGAAGATTAGAGAGATTGGGCGGAAAGCAGCTGGGGTAGAGTGATATCGCCCCCATTTTGCGAAAAGCGAGCATAGTAGCAATAGGCCAGGAATCTGCAAGGATATCCTCCAACCAGATCCGGTTCAACAAATCTAACAATAACACTTATGTTTGATAGCCGTCTCACATTCGGCTGACCAACGGAGGAATGGTTGGTGTGCAAAAATGGTTAGACTTTCTAGCAATAGTAGCTAGGCCCACAGCGATGAGGTTGCTGGAGAAGAACTCAATGCCTTCATCGACTCACCTAAACTCCTTGAGAGGCATCAAGTCATTTCCTGAAATGCAGACCATGGCGGCAAGCACCACCCGAGCAGGCTCTAGGGCAGCAGCAGCCCAGAAAATGATATTTGAATGAGAAAGTGATCACTACCATGAACGTCATCGACCACCCCCTCACCAAAAATCAGGCTGCGCTTCCGGAGAGCAGAAAGAAAGATCAAGGCAGGAAAATGAGGATTTGCAAATCTCACCGAGTGATATGTAAACTTATCCACATTTAGGACACATGGGCAGTGTCAGATCAACCAGCAACTAACATCCTCATCTCTCAGGTTTTGCTGAAATTTGGTTTATACAGTTTTTTTGCAGTCCTAAACCCATTTCCAAAATTTTAGGCTCAATCCGACCAAGAGATATGACCTCAGCCATTTTGAGGTCACTAACATTTGGCTATCCATAACTAGAGTAATAATGGTCATAATTATATAAAAGTACAGTAAACCCTTGTTATAATGAACCAAATTTCCTGACCGAACTCGCATCAGGTTTAACGAACCGAAGTTCATTAAATCTGATGTAGTCCACTTAATTTTACTAGTAATTACATACGTATTACATATCCATGCAATACAGTCTTTATATACATATTTATGTATATAGATTAATGAACGAACCATCGTTATTTCCATCGGTTTTAACGAACGACCCTCCCCGCCCCATATAGTTTGTTATATCAAGTGTTTACTGTGTATATGTATGTGTATATATATATATAGAATCCGAAAAAGACAAGGAATCCTAATATGAGTTTTAGAATTCTAGGTTGAAAAATAAAAAATGATGCATTTGGAAAATTTTGAGGTAAAGATTCCTCTGGGGTATCAAAATTGAAAAAATATTATAATTGAGAAAAATGAAGGCCTATGCTTTGGCTATTTGAATCAGTAAAAAAGTTTGTTTATGCTAGCACTTCATGTAACTAACATAAGTGAATGCCATATTTATAAGTTGTCCATTAATTCTACATATTTTTCACACTTAAGCTCTTAATGTGACCTATAGAAATTAAAATTATCTTTTTTTAATATAAAAACAAAGGTGCAGCTTTTGGCTATTAGAAATAGCCATAAAAAGGTTGTTTATCTTGGTATTTTTCATGTAATTAACTTAAGTGAACACCATATTTACAAATTGTTTGTCAATTCATTGAAATTTTATAGCTTTGATATCAAATTGATCTTGAACTCTTAACGAGTTTAATAAAAATTGTAATTCACTGTCAATAATATATAAAGTAGTGAAAGGGGAAGACAAAAAGCTCATAGAGCACCTGTTGCTACTTGTACATAATCAACACATAGTTCTAGTTCCTAGTTTACAAGTTAGTACAGTTTCAGCCAGCAGTGTGTGTGGTGGGTTATTGTTTTTCAATGAGCCTCAAAGAATATCAAGAATTAAAATATTGTGTATAACTATATTCTAAAAAGTGTCATCTAATTGTATATCTTAAAATTACAGATTTATAGAAATTACTTAGTGAAATCTACATCTCCGCTATTAGGCCTATTCACCAAAATATAGTTTGGCACTTGAAATACTGCCAAGAACCTACTAAAAAACACAAGAAGCGGACAACAATCAATCTTAGAAAAGTGACTAATGTGCTTAATGAAAAATGTACTGGAAGATTGAAAAAGAGAGACCTTGTTGTGTCTGAACTGTTGGACACTAATAATGAAAATCCCCACAATACTTAGAACCACTGAAAACAATGAGACTGAGAAAGATTCAATTAATCATCTTCAATCAGTGATTTGAGTAACATATCTTCAATTCAATATCTGGACACTGATTGCTTGGTTGAAGAAAATCCTTTAAGTTCAATTGAACCAGTTCGGGCACTTTTGGAGCAAACACCAGTCATAAAAAGTAAGTACTAAGATAATATATTTTATATTTCACCAAGAAAGGTGTGTTTGATCTATATGGCCCATTGAATAGAATTTAAGGTACTGTATAAAACAAAATTGATAATTGGCAAGCTTTCACTTTGAAGGATTTATTTTTTAATGATGCTCTTTAGTCTACACAAAATGCTATCAGATGCCCAGAAACACTTGAAGAAGAGGCTAGAAGTCAGTTATGGTGTTCATATTAGTGATGGGGTAAGTGATGCTACAAAACAAACAGAATCTGAAAAACATCTAGAAACATTAATGAATGAATGAATTGAAACAGTCATTCATGGAGAGCAAATTGTCATAATCACAAACTACAAGTATTGACTCTCCCCCCATACACAAATGAAAAAAATGCTAATACTCATCATTAAGCATGAACATATCTGCATGGTTCGTCATCATTTTGTTGCACAGCAGCAATCAAGTAATTAAAACAGGTGAAAGAAACGCTACCACCTCAGAGCGAGGCAATTATATTAGGTGATTTCTCTAAAAATTATTCTTTCATTGTCCAAGATGCTTCACAATGTACAGTTCACCCTTTCGTCATCTATTATAGACCATCTGCAGACCAGGAACTTAATCATTTTAGTGTCTTTCTTATCTCCATCACTAAAAAAAACACTATAATGGTTTACTCATTTATAATAAAGTTTATGAACTATGTTATATTCAGATGCCCACAACTGAAGGTGTACTATTTTTTGGATGGATGTGCTGGCCAATATAAGAACAGATACAACTTCACAAATCTGTTTCCATGAAGAAGATTTTGGTTTGTCTTGTGAATGGCACTTCTTTGCTACATCCCATGGTAAAAATGCATGTGATGGGATTGGGGGAACAATGGAGAGAGCTACTGCTCATGCTAGTTTGCAGAGAACTACAGAGAGGCAAATTCTTACATCCGATTTGAAAGATGCAGAACAACAGTTAGAACATTGATTCAAGGACAGTAGGGCTATTCTAGGAACTCAGAAATATCATAGATTTGAACTAGAAAGAACTGATGGTGTATCTCATTTCAAGTGGCATTGGAGAAAAGAAAAGAATA
Organism: Ceratothoa steindachneri; assembly: GCA_963969495.1. Taxonomy (NCBI): domain Eukaryota; kingdom Metazoa; phylum Arthropoda; class Malacostraca; order Isopoda; family Cymothoidae; genus Ceratothoa; species Ceratothoa steindachneri. Next base: position 64,197,865 of record OZ018327.1, read on the forward strand.
AAGAAAAGTCATATTACTAATGAAACTGCAATGGTTGATAACCTAAAATGTGTCAAACCAGGAGAGTATGTTTTAGCTGCATTTATGACAGGCAAGTTTGGTATGGAATTGTGGAAGAGTTTTATGATTACACAGTGAACTTTTTACATCTATCTGGGTCATCAGGAGCAAATGCATATCATTATCCATCAAATACGGATTCATGTGCAGTGCCAAGACATCATATATTAACTATCATGAGTTGTCTTCCACTAAGAGGAGGCAGCAGAATTAAATATATTTTTCAACAGAGAGAAATTGATAAAGTGTAAAATATACCAAAATTCTATTAGGTTAACAGGTCTTTCCTATCATTATTGTATTATTTTGTCAGTGAGGATTATCAGTGAAATAATTTTTTTATTCTTGGAGATTTAGGTAAAGTCACTGATAGTTAAAATAAATTCCTAAATTGACCTGTAATTTATAAAGATGGGTGTCAACATAAGTTAGTTACATGAAAAGTAATAAAATACACAACCTTTTTATGAATGTTTCTAATAGTCAGGATCTTTGACTGTTTTATATATGCAAAATTTATAATTTCAATTTCTATAGGTCACTTTAGGGGCATAAGTGAAAAATATGTAGAATTGACAGACAACTTAAAAATATAGTGCTCACTTGTGTTAATTACATGAAAAATACTATCATAAACAAACTTTTATTTTACTGATTCTAATAGCCAAAGCATATGCCTTCATTTTTCTTATTTATAAAATCTTTTCAATTTTGATACTCCAGGGGTCAAATCTTGACCTCAAATTTTAGTAAATGTATAATTTTTTTTTTATTTTCCAACCTAGCGTTTTAAAACTTTCCCATTTGGATTCCTTGTCTTTTTCTGATTCTAAATATATATACTTTTATATAATTATGACCATTATTACTCTAGTTATGGGTCGCAAAATGGTGACCTCAAAATGCCTGAGGTCATATCTCCTGAACCGTTGGTGGGATTGACTTTAAAATTTCAGAAATGGGCCCCAAAACTTCCTATAAACCAAATTTCAGCAAAATCTGACAGATTATGTTATTAATGTGCACTTTTTCTGGTTTATATCACAGAGAATGCCCCACTTATCTCCTGGTAGGCAAGGACTTGACCCAGGAGATAATCGAATAGTCTCCCCAGCGGGGGGTGTCTAAGGTCCAGATCTCCGAGCATAAGAAAGGGCCTCAGCAACAGTGCCACGAGATGGTGGAAGTCAGCTGACAGTAGAATGTACGTGGAAATAACGGAATACTTCCTATCCAGGTGGAGCTGCACAGCTACTGCCTGAAAGGAGGTATCTAATGCGAAGAGAAGAACGGAGACATCATGCTGCGTGTAAATCATACATCTTCCCATCGCCACCCCCAATCCTGTGGTGGTGGGGTCACAAAACCATTATACCCGGGGAGGGTAAGCAGGGGGCACACACCCAGCATGGTCTCCTGCAAAAACATAGTTAACAGGGAATGGGCTGAGACGAGTTTCTGCCGTCTCCAAGCTGGCCTGGAGTCTGTGGCCAGACGCTTCCTGGAGGCCGTCGCCTTCAAGGACTTAACAGGGAAGGTTGGGCTCTTCATGCAAGTCTTTTCCTTCCTCAGACTCAAAACCTTAGGCAAGCAGGGTGGCTGGCCCTCTCTTTTTGAGGATCAACCATTTCCAAGCCTACCACTGGGTGTGTGCGAAGAAACTGAAGCTCCTAGGTTACCTTCTTTCCTTGTTGTTACTCCTTTCGGGGGCAGCTTTAGGAACCGCAAAAGATGGCCTCATGACCCCTTGTGTTGCCAGCTCTACCAGGGGAGGGCCCTAGGGTGGGTAAAACCTTCTGAAGGATTCCAAATGGGCGCAGAAATGACTGTGCTCATAAGCCTGGAGGGGGCGTGAGCAGAGGGTGTCTTTCTCAACATTGAGCGTAGGATGTCCCAGGCAGGCACGCTACGACCAAGTCCTTAGCCTTGCAAATTGAGAGACGATCCTGAGCCTGAATGGCCAGGATTTCCTTCTCAAGGAGATACACACTACATTGTTTCGAAGAAGCGGGGTGCGTCTCTCCACAATTGACAGAGGGGCCACACATGCTTTGGACTTATCGTTTGCAGCCTGGAAGTACCTTGTGTTCAAAATCCTATTGGGCAACTTTACACTTAGAAACTTCACTAGCTTACAAAATTAAAAGTAAAAGAGACTACTTTGACAACACATTTAAATACTGGTATCAAAAGTTATGAGTAAAATTAATGCTCCAACAACTTGATTCCACTACTAGACAAAGGTTAAACTTTTTACTCATTATCTGATCAGGAGAAAAGAGCGAGATACAACCCAATTTTATGATCCTATGGCCTAATGGTTAGTTTGGACAAGCCTAAGTAGCTTATAATTGACTCAACCAGAACCAGACCTCATTCTCTATCTCTAATATAACAAAAACATACCTGTTTACCATCCACCTCAATATCTGCAACATAGTTCTCAAATACAGTAGGCACATAGACCTCTGGGAATTGGTCTTTAGAAAATACAATCAAGAGACAGGTTTTACCACAAGCTCCATCTCCTACTATAACAAGTTTTTTTCGTATGGCCGCCATGAATTCTGAAAATAAAACATTCAAATTACTCAAATATACAGGAGAGAGACAATGGAAAAATGACTTGGCATAATTAGAATATATGGAATAACAAAGGCAGTGCTAATAAGAATTGATGGTTAAAACAATTCTAGATACAAGGCAAAAATAGAGCTTTGAAAACTGTATAAATACATTCACAAAGCAGACCATGAATGAGCCCAATTTCATTATCCTGTTAATATTAACATATACTTAATAATTTAGTCCTATTTGCTTCCTTCTTTTTTAGCCTTGATTAGTGGCAATTACCTACCTTAACTAAAACCTTTTATCCCAATTACTTGCATCATAAAACAACCCACCAACACTGCATCATATACCTTAGCCATTTCAGCTGCGGTTAGTCACTTTTTTTGTATGTTAGGTTAAGTATTTGAATTTTAGTAAATTAAGGAAAATGCTGTGATCGAGTAATTTTTTATTTAAAATGTTAGCAGCTCCCCTACAATGTACTCAGGGTATGAAACTAAAACTTAACATACAGCACCCAAAATTTGCTCACCTGAGACAAGCCACCTCAAGGAGGAGGGGTGGGGGTATCTTCAGGTGATCCAAATTCAAACAATTTTTTTAATACTATCAAGAGGCATAATAAGAGGGGAGAAGGAATGCAGGTGGAAGAGATCATGTGAGTGAGACTAATGCAACCCAGATGTAAACAAGACAGTAAGTAGTTTGTTCTTCATGGTGGGAGTGAAATGATGATGCCTATTAATAGCTAGTGAGGGTGGGTTGGCCAGGCAGTGCAGAGAGCCATTATACACTGACAATTTTTATTTATAGCACTTATCTGGTAGCAAATGTCACAAAGGGAATAAGTTACCACAATTAGTATTTCAACCTAGTGCTAGGCTACTTTAACCTTCACAAAAAACAACCAACAAAAAAGGGGCAAAAATTAATAAGGGCAAGAAGAGAGGCATTCCAGGTTCAGGGACAGACCCACTTTCCCCTGTGAAAGATCATACAACCAACACAAGAGAGAGATGTAATAAAATGAACGATCCCGCTCATCTCAACAGCAGGACATACAATGTGCAAAGATCACAGATGGGGACATTCAACAAGAAAGTGCTGAACAGTCTGGAGACAATACAGTAATCCCAGTAAGTAGCCATCATGCTTTGGGAGGAGGGGGGGAGGGGTAAATGAGAGGTAAGAATTAGTCGAGTTAGTTTCAATGAAGAGCCAAACAACAGGGGATGATATCTTTCAATCTTTGATTAATTCATTAGAAAAAATTAACATAGATTGGAGCAAGATGGAAAGTTTGACTACTGATGGAGCTAAAATGATAGGTCGAGAGTTAGGTGTAGTTTGAAGATTAAAATCTAAATTGGAATCAATGGACAAAAAAGCCATCTTTATGGAGTACATTGAAGTATTCATTGTGAAGTGCTGTGCTGCAAAGTACTAAAAATGGATCATGCCACAAGTATTTTTGTTAAAAGCATTAATTTCATCAGGTCTTGTGCATTAAATCGCCAACAATTTAATGATTTTTTGGATACAATTGATATTACTTGTGAGTTGCCTTATTATAGCAATGACCATTGGCTAAGTAGGGGCATTGTATTAAAGCATTTTTTCATTGCTCGATGGTGAAAATTTTTATGGAACTCAGAAATAAAGAATGGATTCAAGATTTGGCTTTCATGGTAGACATTACTGGTTATCTAAATGACCTGAACTTAAAATTGCAAGGAAGAGCAAAGTTAATAACAGAATTTTCAGATAACATCAAAATTTTTCAAAGATATCCTCTTTGAAAAATATAGTTCCATAATTTCTGATTTAAGAAGAGACTGAAAAAGGATTCACTGATTTAGTTGAATAAAACAAAATTATTTTTTCTTGATCCTTTCTCTGTTAAATTGGACAAAATTCCTGAAGAACTTCAACCTGAAGTAATTGAAATGAAGTGTGATTCTGCTCTTAGGAATAAGTTTTTTGAAGCGGATATAAAGACATTTTATCAATTTTGGGGTGATAAAGATCCTAAGTTCAAGATTTTTGCTGCCAAAATAATGTCTATTTGGCAGTTCATGTCTCTGAGCAACTGTTCTCTTATGAAAATATATAAATCAAAATATCTTTGAAACTCGCAGAAACGCATCTAAATGCAATATTGAAAATTGCAATAACTGAGCTGTCTCATAATTATGACACTCTAGTTGAACAAAAAAGGAGTCAAGTCTTTGGCAGTAAAAGTTAAGGTAAGAATCATTTATTTTTTGTTTGCAATGTTTTGTTTTTTTTATTAAATTAAGGAATTGATCATTGTAGGGGAATCAACCCTCTCCCTTCTCTCTTAATTCTCCCAGAGAAGGCACCTTGGGTCAATCTCATAACCACAGCAAGATCTCCCTTATGTGTGTGTATTCAATTTCACCTCAAGTACGAAATTGAAGATACATTTCTCAGAAGCTCAAAGGGCCAGCTGGACCAGAGGTAAGACTTGCTGAGAAAAACCGTTGGAGTAAGAACCCTACTGCCGCCCGCCCACAAGCCATCCCCCCCTACCCCAAAGGGGTGACGAGATATAAATACCAAACACTTGGGAAAAACGTGGTAGAATCCGTTAGTCAACCAGGCCATGAAGTCCTCTGCAAGAGAGGGGACTAAGAAGCAGCTCATCCTCGAGCTAGGCCCTGGTTATCAAACGCAACTTTAAGTTAACTTGTTCAAGCTCAACTTAGTCTCGTGAGAGACCCCCCCGCCCCCCCTAAGTACACGTCTCATCCTTGAATTCTGAAACAAAGAAAAAGCTCCCCCTCGAGCCCATTACCAAGCACCAAGTTCAACTTATTCCCATCAGAGAACCCCCCCCCCTGCCTATCCTGGTATAGCACAAAGCACAGAGATAGTCCTCACCCTGGAGAAATTCTGAAACAAAGAAAAAGCGCTTCCTCAATTCTGTTACCTGGTGGTCACACCAAACTAAGTTAACTTGGTTTAAGAACAAAGTTCAACTTACTCTCGTCAGAGAGACCCCACCTATCCTGGTGCATCCTAAAGCACCATGATAGTCCTTGCCCTTGAAGAAGACCCCCCCCCCCCATCTGCCACACTCACCAAAGTCCCTTGTGACAAGTTATTCCATCCACCATCAACCATCTGGCTGAAGCACGCGTCAAAGAACCCACTGGATTCCTGAGATGTCTGGGCTCATTGCGTTCAAGGTCAGACTCAAACCCGTCACCGGAGGGAACAAGGTATTTAAACTCCAGTAGAGATAGTTAGTATATTTTCATATTGAAGTGAGTAGTGGGTTAACCATCACTATAATATCAAGTAGGTCAAGTTAAAAAACCTTACTTAAAAACTTATTGAAGTCCTTATTGTGTATTTAAATTCATAATATTTCTGTGGTTCATGTTTATTTTGTTTTTGCATTTTAGTTTATTTTAACAATTTTTTATTCTATCCTTGAATCGCTACTTTGGAACAGGAAACCTTTAAAGTTTAAAGAAGACCCTAGATAATAATAATCAAAATAATACATAGCACTCAGAGATATAATGTTTAATCACTCAGAGAGATATGTTTAATCAAGGAGTAGTACTTAAACAACCCATATCTACGAACTCCTTCCATCACTCGGTCCTTCCTATACGAAGGACATAAATGTTTGGTGTCAAGGTGTGGGGGGGGGGGGCTTCCTATACCACGACAATCATACAATACGCACAAAATATATTCTTTAATTCTAGTTTAAATTATAATCCAGCCCGCAAAGCAAATTGAGTTTGACACCCATGCATTAGAGAATGAAAATCGGATTGAGCTGTTAAACCTCATTGAGAAACAGAAGAGGAATATTGCTGCTAAGGATGAGTTACAAATTTGAATGGCTGCTTTTGAGAGCTCTATGCCTATATTTATAGCTACTTCAGTGACTAACTGATTCTATTCCTATTAAGACTACCCTAAATGTGACTTTTTGTACCAATTTGACTGGTACTTGCATGTCTACAGGAGCCACTGGACCAGTGAAATTTCCTGTTGGTTTTGCCCCATAAGTGTATAGAGTCCTGATACAGAGGTAAAATACTCTAAATATTTACCTAAATTTTCCAGTTACCTTTGAAATACCAAATTAGTTTGGGGCCTGTTCGCGAGGATACAGCCATTCTCATGACTTATGTTTCTCATGGTGCCAATTGGAATAAATCAGAGATGCAAGAAATGCCTGATTTATTGGTATGTTGTGGTGATCCAAAGCTGAAGCATATGCACTTGATTCTGGTCAGTCTTTTGAGAGATTTTTGGACTCTTTTGAGGCGTATTGTTCTAGCTGTTACTCTAGTAAACAAAAATCTTGCTAGACTACTGAATTGGGGCTATTCTTGAAGGGAGAGGAGGCTCTTCAGCTATATCGTGCTTGTGGTGGACCTGATCAGAAATATAAGTATATGTAATGGAGGCTGCAAGAATGGTATGCCGGTACTAAGGTAATACTCATCCAGTTGAATCTCAGTATGAAAATACACCTCTGAATGGTGAGTATGCATTTTTGCTACTAGATTGGAGCATTTGTACCAGAATGCTTATCCTAACAAGTCCTTGGATGGGAAAAATTTGAAGAGGAGTCTAGTTGATGCTTTACCAAGAAGTGTAGTAGATGGTTTAGAAAGATCTAGGTAGCCATTCTGAGAGCAGCAAATAGTCGACAGAATACCTAGCCTGATGTTCTTGTACTCCTAGAGGCACAGGATGGGGCTGTTTGCTGGATTACAGGTCGGGGATTGGTTGGTTCTCTTTAGTCTTGTCTTGAAGTTTTGAATACTGACAATGTCAAATATCAAGTGGGAGGTTATTATAAAATCTTGGGGCAGCCGACTTAAAAGAACAAAAACCAATATTCGATGCAACCATGGGTTCAAACAAAGTCAGCAATAAAGACGGATGTCAAATTTCATGCCTTCCATGTGATGAATCTGGTAGTAACCGCCCTCATACAGACTCCTATTGCTCCTGCTCCCAATCGGGGCTATACCTTAAGCGAGTCTGTATCCAAACTATTTGAGCGTGTCTAGCCTTACTGCCCAGATGGCAGCTATGATCACCGAGCTTAAGGAGCTTTGAGCCTCCCTTACAGTTGGGTTATCATCCTGTCATGGTGGGGAGATTGTTGTGAATCTGGACATGTAAAAGATTTTCACAACAGGAATGAGTCCAGAATATCCTCCAAGTTAACCCTCTCCCTACCCATATAATCATCTAAGGTACGTTTGAAAAGATTCAAGTTTGGACTGTCTACCATCCCAGATGGCAAACTATTCCAGTAATTTACCACTCTATTGGTGAAAAAATATTTTCTAACATCCAACCTGCAGCTCTGCAGTTCTATTACTACCTTCCAACTCAAATAACTAGCTAAATAAAATCCAACTTATCCATCCCAGAACAGATTTTAAAAAGCTCAATCATATCTCCCCTCACACATCTCTCAAAATAGAGAAGATCTGACACAATCCTATGGATGCATTTTGTGGGTGGGTTTTGAAATTGTTATGTTACTGCAATACTATCTACACCTTTCAGTAACCTAGAATGAATGTTATCTGGGCCAGATGACTTATTAGTATTTAACTTCAATATAAGCCCTTTAATTATTTCCCTATTTACATTAACAGTATTTAACACTAGTTCCCTTAACCTAGAATTATTATCAATTAATCTATCTTTATTCTCTTATATCGAATTGAATTGTTTGAGAATCCTCTTCTCAATGAGTCTTTTATTAGCCTGTACAGCCCATAAAATTAGCAAAGAAATACTGAAGAAAAGTGGGTGGGTTTTGACAGATGCGGATGACTTTGATAGGCACTTGTAGCTTTTGTCATCTGTGAAATTATGTTATGTAAAGTGGCAACAAAACTGATGGCCAGTATCAAACACCTAAATTATCAAGGGTAAACATGAAGATCGGCAGCGCGCCGGAAAAAGGTTTCTTTTGCACATGCATATTCATGCGTGTTTTGTTAAATACAAACAGAACATTATTCTATAAATAATTATGATTATATACTGGATAGCCCCAATTGATTGAAACTTGGATGTGGGTTGCCCCACAAGCAGTCCCATTCAATTTACTCCAAAAAAGTGAAACATATTGGAACAGGGACAAAATATTTTATGTCTCATCGTTCATGCCGCCGATCTTCATGTTTACCTTATCAAGATAGACTAAAGAGATTAGATTTATTCTCCAAATCAAATAGAAGATATAGGGGCCAATTAATAGAAACTTTCAAAATTTTAAATGGATACGACAAGATTGATGCAGCTAAATTCTTCCAAAGAAGTAAAACCGACAATTTGAGAGGTAATGACCTCAAACTGTTTGTGAAAAGATCAGACACTAGTATCAGAGCAAACTTTTTTAATAATAGAGATGTCTCAGAATGGAACAAACTACCCAATTCATGGCAAATTTACATGGTAAGTTAAGTTGTATCTTTGGCAAGTTACAGTACACAGAGTTGCAATAATCTAATCTAGTAATTACAGTTTATCATGATCAAACGATGGGACATAAGCTATTTTGGTAAATATCTAGATTAGCGACTTGGCCGAGTGTTTTCTGGGTAAATATTTTCGTTCAGCCCTACCGCAATATTCATGCCTTTGAGTCATAAGAACATAAGACCCCACCCCAATTATAATTTGCAAAACGATTAAAGGCGCGGACATGATTTGGTTAAATCATTCACCTCTGTAAACGTTACCACATTAATCTATAAACAATTAGGATTATATACTGGAGGGGACCCCCCCCCCCAAATTTAATGAAACTCAGGATCATTGTAGTGTGGTCCCCCCATTATGTTTACCCCCACAGAGCCATCCCCTTAAATGTACTCCAAAAATGTGAATTATTTCTATATATTTACCGCTATTTTATGTGTTCCAATATGTTAAGAACATAAGAAAAGAAGGAGACTGCAAAAGACCATTCATGGCCTACACTTGGCAGCTCCTGTTCCAGTCAACACACAAAAGATTTCTTACCAGAGAAAAGTCATCAACATTGTCACCCTTTAAGGAGTTCGTCAGATCTAATCTACAATATACATAAAATGCATCCAGAGGATTATGTCCATTCATGCAACCGCAAAATATAATCTCCCCACTCCTTAGAAAAATATATACATATGTACATAAAAAAAAAGTCAGTCCCATCTAGCAGCTTCATCCATAGATTTATCTAATCTCTTCTTAAAACTACCCAGAGAGGAGGCTTCTATCACATGTCTAGTGAGCCTATTCCATTCATCTACCACACGATTTGTAAACCAATTCCTCCCAATCTCCTTCCTAAACCTATACTTATCAAGCTTAAACCCATTGCTACGTGTCCTGTCATGTTCACTAAGTATAAGAACCTTACCCAGATCCCCTTTATTATATCCTTTTACCCATTTGAAGACTTCAATCAATTCCCCTCTGACCCTTCTCCCCTCCGATGTATGCAGATTCAGTCCTCTGAGCCTTCCACCACAAGGCAAGTTTCCTAGCCCACCAATCATCCCTGTCATCCTTCTCTGCACAGACTCAAGCAAATCAACATCCTTCCCACAATATGGTGACCAAAACTGTACTGCATAGTCCAGATGAGGCCCAACTAGCGCCAGATACAGTTTTAGAATGACTTCAGCACTCTTATTGCTTACACTCCTCCTAATGAATCCCAATATCCTATTAGCTTTATTCTTAGCATTTAGGCATTGCTTTCTAGGACGAAGGTCTGAACTTACCAAAATACCCAAGTCCCTCTCACAATCGGTCCTCCCTAAAATTCTCCCATTTAATTTATAACTATTCAGTGGATTATTTCTACCTATACTAAGCACACTACATTTGTCTATGTTAAACTTCATTTGCCATTTCTCAGCCCAATTGGACAGAATGGTCAATTCCTCCTGCATTACAACAGCATCAGAATCAGCCCTAATGGCCCTACCTAGCTTAGTATCTCGTTTTTTGAGTAAATTTAAGGGGATGGCTCATGTAGGGGTAAATACAATGGGGGGATCACACTACGATGATCCTGAGTTTCAATCAATTCGGGGGGGGGGGGGGGCATAGCTCCCCAATATAGCGTTTTTTGTTTGGTTAGTTTCAGGGATTTTTATTAAAAAAAATGGCCCTGGATATATTTTAAATAGGACTCCAATGCGCATGAATATTCAGGTAAATATGTAGATTAGCGGCCCGGCCGAAAAAAAATGTGTGTGTAAATATTATCGTTCACTTGTGTCAGAATATTCATGCGCGTTTGAGTCCTTTTTGAATTATTATTCTATAAGCAATTAGGATTATAAACTAGGGGGCTATGTGCCCCCCCCATTGTGTTTACCCCCACAAGAGCCGTCAACTTAAATGTACTCCAAAAACATGAAACATTTTGGAACACGGACAAAATAGTACGTCCTATCGTTCGCGCTGATAATCTACATATTTACCAATATTCAGGAAGGTGTGAACGAAATATAAACAAACAAAAACCCACTTTTTCGGCCGAGCCACCAATCTACATGTTTACCATTGAAATCTCAGGATCATCATAGGCCCCAACCCCCCAATGAGCCAACCATCAAAATAAGCTAGAATGACATCCACCCATAGTCTCAACATTTACCTTTATTTAACCAAACGTGCAGGAACGAAACATACGTAAAAAAAAAAACACTTTTAGGCACACTGACAATCATGTTTACCAGTTTTTTAAAGTTTATCAATATACTTAATAAATGCAATGTTTCTTAGATGGTAGCCAGCAATCCTAACCATATTATTAGTGTCGCCTAGATGAGTAATTTTATATTTGGGGCAGTATGTCAGATCAGCCAGTACCTAACACCCTCAAGTTTTAAGGTCAATCCGAACGGTTCTGAAGTAACCTCGGGCATTTTGATATCGCTAATACCGTGCCAAGTACGACATAGATGAATAGTTTTCGGAGGACGAATAGACGAACTATATCGATTCAGAGCACCCAAATAAATATTCAATCATCAAATCTAAACACAGGCAGAAGATTGCAAGCTACTATAATTTGACCGTTTCCTGTCATTTGAAATGCTTTTGCTAAATCATTGCAGTTGGTTAATCTAAATACGAAAAAAAAAAAGGTACAGAAGGCAGATACCGCGATGTTTATGCTCGTAACCCATAACTTTTGCCTATAGGTTGTAATATCACTATATTTGCGGAATTATGAGTGAAGGCTGGTTCTTAAACCAAGTGAAACTCTTAAAAAATATTACCTAATAATAAAAAATTCTAAAAATACAGATGGAAAGCAATATAAGAGAGAGGCCACACCTTCCAAAACACTTTTGCCAATCCTAAATTAAAAAAAGTTTTGGAGACTTTTCTTTCCTAGTGACAATCAATAGTCATGGATAATTGAAATATATGCGCGGAGGGAACGTTAATCCTTTAAATGAACAGAGCAAAGCTTGAGAAGCCTGAATTTCAGTTGAACATTTTTATCTATATGAGATATATAAAAAACTTTAAAACTTCCAAGGTAGAATTAAAAAAATGCTGCGAATTAAAACTTTCGAACAGAAGTAAAATATTACATTTACCATCTAACAAAAACAGCAGTTTCGGTAAAATATACATATATCAAAGTCAATTTAAAATATTTAAAATACTATAAAATTATAACATCTGTTAGGAAATTCTGCATATATTGTGTTGTAGGTATTTATTTTACTAAAGTTACCTCTAAAACACACTTTAAAAATATCGAATATATCCAATAATTTCTTTTGGAAGAGGATTATGTAGCATGACCTCTTAAAACTCAAAAGAATTAAAAAATTCTATTTTCTAGCATTTAAGCAAATAATATATATATATATATATATATATATATATATATATATATATATATATATATATATATATATATATATATATATATATATATATATATATATATATATATATATATATATATATATATATATATATATATATATATATATATATATATATATATATATATATAATTGTTTGTGGCAAGTTCTTGAAGGGAAATCTTTGACATGGCAACACTTTCCTCTGCTGTTGGGATGAATAGACGTTTGTAATGAGAAAAGAATGTATGACGTCACTCCAATGAGTAACGAGCTAGAGATCAAATTTGCAGTGGGGGGGGATCTTTTAACTGATGGTAGGGTTCCCAGATATATTGAAATAAAAATCAGGACACACTTTAAAATTTTTAACACAATAACACCCCTTATATTTTATATTCTTAGGTAAAAAATAACTCTGTTTTAAAAATGAAAAACATATAGGTATTGTATTTTGACGTATTATGTCCCTTTTATGTGAAATGTGCGAAAAGGGGAACTCTTCTCGAAGTAGCAGGCTGGGTTATGTTATCAACGAGCTTCCTTAGGTAAAGGAAAATGTTGAGCTAGATTTTTTATCCCTTAGGGAACAGCGGGAAGAAGCCTCGAAAGGGCGAAAGGCAAGGACAACTTCTTTTTTCTTGAGTAATGATTGCTAATCTTTTTTCCACAAAATACACCTATATAAATAGTCATTCTATCTACTCATAATTCTACAAAATTCAACCAATCAGGAGTGAGATACATTTAATTGTCATTCTTATGTTGATTTTTGAAATAACAGACCTTAGCTTCAAAAAATTGACCAATCAGGATACACTACCGAATGTATGTTCTCGGTAAATGAGGTATAGGTTTGGGGAAGCGATCTTAATGGCGTGAACTCTTTCCTACTAGGTCTTACAAGGAGAATAGAAGGGGATCTAAGTAGTATCGACTCAACAATGTCTCTCTCTGTGACCTGCACTATTTGTGCTCCAAGAAAAAGTCCATCACATTGGATATTTACCTCACTACCCGGCACAAGAGGCAACGGTTTCGAAAAGCTCCTTCACCAACCGAGTACAGTGGGATTTTCGTTCCTTCATTTACAAGAGAAAAATACTGCAGACTGGGGAGTTTAACTTCCCATTTACAAAAGAGAGAATCCTACAAACCCGGAAGTCTATCTTCCCATTTACGAAAGAGAATAATACCAAGCGGGACCATCTTCGTATTTATGAGAGAGAAATACATACCGGGAAGTCTGTCTTCCTATTTACGAAAGAAAATAATGCATACGGGGAAGTTTTTCTTCCCATTTATAAGGTTCATGGGTAAACCGTTTAAATTTTCCTTCGAATGTTTTACTTGGTTCGAACCCCCACAAACATTGTAAAATCACTTCTACGGTGGTTATATCTCACTTATTTCTTTCCTTAGTTCACTGTGAATTCATTATATAGAAGAACCGTTCAGCATTCGCATAAGGAGAAAGCATGCTGAACAAGTACTGACAAATAGTTAATAATTATGAATATTACTCTTCAAATTTTATTTCAGTAAACACAATAGACCATCTTTCATGACAATTTGCTTTCCCACTCCTCACAATCATGTGGAATCTCTCGATCAGCAACTTTCTTAAGGTTTGTCCACTGCCGGAAGAGAGCATTATTATAAATTTTAATTCATTTAGCTCTTAGAGCTATGCATGTTGCTTCCAACTGCGGCCAGTCTGGTAGATTATTTAGCACATCAAAGGTAATACAGTGAAACTCTTGAAGAAATGAAGTCATTTTATGAGATATTGATAACACGTAGCATAGTAATTGTCTACATCTAGTCTACATTTAGCTTCAAGTTCACAGGAAATGTTGCTTCTTTTAAGTACAGCCCTGACTCTAAGTGGGAGAAATTTTTCGTTATGTCTTGTTTGGATGTACTCAACAAGATCCTTCAAGCATGAAGGATCCTATCAATTTTCATTCTCTTATTGCTAAGAACATATTGAATGCTGTGTATAAGATTTAAATAGGCTTCACTTAATGGGTCATCAAAAATGTCGAATAGAATTTTAGGGGGCTTTTCTTCTGAGTTAAAATATGATTTTAGTACTTCAAATAAGCAAATAATTCGCTCAACTGCATTTGTTAGAGAGAACCAATGGGGGTTTGAATGCGTAAGAACTAATGAATATTGAGTTCAAGAAATTCACAAAACTCTTTTAATCGTCCAGTTCTGACAAACAGTATAAATACTGAAGTAATTAAAAAAACTCCATGTCAATATCTTCAATATCAACAGAAAGAGTCCCAGCTGCTGTTTGTGCAGCAGTGTGAACAACGTGGGCTGGACACCCAACTGCTTCTATAAAATTATTCATGCTTCTTTTTAACTTTATGTAGACATTATTTTGACCTTTAGGCATGCTCCCTCCAAATTTTGTGTTCATATTATCACCAACGAATGCAACACATTTTTTCTCATCGATTCCTAAATCAGTAATAGATTTTACGCAAAAGTTTGCGATTGTTTCTGATGTCTCATTGGGAAGAGATTCTACTTTTAAAAGCTTTACCTGCAAAGCTTTTTCACGCGTAAAATAGTGAACCATTAAGGGGAATATTTTTTTATGCATTGTTGTTACTTGCATCAGTAGATATTCCATAATATGGTAACTTTTTTTAGATCATTGACTACTTCGTCGATTGACTGCGTAGCTAATACATTTTTAAGCAGAGCAGTAGCTTTTGTTTTGGCACATGAAATGTTTTTCGCAATTTTAGAATCGGAAAAATTTATGTATGGAAAGCATATGAACTTTAGCTGCAATTACGGCATCACTTTCATTTGTCTTTTTCTCAATTAGGAAATTTGTTATTTTGTAACTTCCTTTGGTTGATGTAGAACTCAAACATCTCCTATGCTTAATTGTTTCTAAATGACTTTGTTTATATCGGTTTGCCCATCATTTTCAATACAAAGTGAATAATTACATAATGCACAATATGTTTTATAAACAGTTTTACCTCTTTTAATAAAGCTCAATTGTTATAAATATTCATCACGAAATTTCCATTGTCTTTTCAGCATGTTGAGGTACAAATGCGGGCTTCCAAATGAAAAAGAAATATCACTAAAATACACTTCGAATTACAAAGCAACAACTAATATAACACGAAGTAAAGCTCTGATTAACTGGTTATTAACTTATTCGCAAACTGCACTTATTAGGCGGGCTGCAGAAATGATATCGACATACTCTCACGTCAGAACTCATTAGATAACTGCGATTACCCCGGAGCGGGACTCGAAGGCCACCAAGGTGCCAAAGCAACTGCAATCACGCTGCATTGATGCAGAATGAACGACGATCAAACTCGTTCTGTATATAAAATGAACAAGCATATGACTGGACTCATTTGCGACTATTTATGAAGTAGTCTGTTCGAGACGTTTATTTTCAGTAAAATGATTATGTGAAAAGTGTTAAGATAATATTTATGAAATAGTTGACATTTTTGGTGGTTAAGAGGAATAATTCCGATAAATTTGTTATTAAATTTGTAGTGCAAAAATTATTCCATTATTAGCTATGTGTCTCACTGGATGTCTCGTACATGAAGTTTTACCTGAAAGCATGTTGTCGGTTGTGTTAATACCTACTATTAAAAACAAAAGCCAAAGTATAAATATAAAGTCTAATTATAGGCCAATTACGTTAGCTAGTATCTGTAGTAAAATGTTAGAAAGAATCATACTTAGTAGAATAGAATCTTTTATCTTAACAACGGACAACCAATTTGGATTTAAGAAAAATCATGGTACAGATATGTGTATTTACTCATTAAAAGAAATGATATTGAAATATAATAAATAGTCTTAATAGCAATATATATTCCTGTTTTGGGGATGTGTCAAAGGCTTTTGATAGAGTAAATCACAGAGTTCTAATAGATAAGTTAAGTAAATTTAAGGTTCCATCATATATTATAAGAATAATTAGTTACTGGTATGCTACTCAAAAAATGTGTGTAAGATGGTCAAATACCATATCTGACTTCTTTACCGTAAGTAATGGTGTTCGACAGGGAGGAATTCTTTCTCCTTACCTATTATGTATGTATATAAATGATTTATCCATAGAATTAGGCAAAATTAAAGTAGGTTGTATAATAGGTAATGCAAAAACGAATCATTTTATTTATGCAGATGATATTGCATTAATTGCACCATCTGCAAGTGGTCTAAATAAATTTATTAATGTTTGTAATGATTTTGGGATAAAAATGATATCAAATTTAATAGTTCTAAAAGTGCTGAGCTAGTTTGTAAGTCTAAATTTCTTAAATGTTGTGAATATAATAGTTTTAAGCTAGGTAATGATACAATTCCAATAGTGAGCAACATAAAGTATTTAGGGCATATAATTAGTGATGATCTCAAAGACACATTAGATATAGAACGCCAGCGTATCAAGCTGTATAGACAAAGTAACATGATTAAAAGACATTTCGGACATTGTACTGAAAATGTAAAAAATAAACTGTTTAGGTCTTATTGTGAGTCAGTTTACACAGCTCATCTATGTTGTAATTATGCAAACGCTACCCATACTCGATTTATAGTTGGTTATAACAATAGTCTCAGAATTCTTTGTGGTGAACTTAAGTATTGTAGAGCTAGTCCTATGTATGTATGTAGAAATATACCTTCGCCTAAAGAAGTAATCAGAAAACTTGAAATTGTTTTTTTTAATAGGTTAGAAAGCAGCTCAAATAAAATTGGGTCTAGTATTTTTCACTTAGACTGTAAGTATCTTTCTGAAATTACTACTCACATGATGAATATTACCCATTGCATTAATCCGGCAATATTAAATATTAGTAGATTAACAGTCCATTTAAATAGGTGAATAAGTATTAGCAGTAAGATAGTGGTAATTCTAGATGTTAAGGTAAATATAATCTTTTGGTGCCCTTTGAATAAGTAATATCGAATTTTTATACTTCAAAATTGTAATGTATTTTTATTTATGGATCACCGAAATCCAAAATAAAATTGTTTTTTCTTTCTCTCTATTTTTGATAATTCAGGACATTTAAGCCTCCTAACAGATCTGATTTAGGACACAGGACAAAATCATGTAAAATCAGGACATGTCCGGAAGTTTTAGAACGTCTAGTAACCCTAACTGACAGTTTGAATTACTTTATAAATTTCGAGGGGGGGAGGGGTCCAAAATCAAATCAAGTTTAGACCTACAGGTACAAACAAAAATCGGGTTTTTTTTCAATTAAACGGTATTTATCTGTGAAAATAAAGGAATGGCGAGGAACCATGAACTTCTACTAAGGCAAATTGCAATACGATGGCGGTCAATAAGTTTTGCAATTCGGATATAAGGAAACGAGATATGAGGAAAAGTGTTTTATTTATTTTCAATATAACTACCCTCAACTTCAATGCACTTGCGCCACTCGTCCCTAAGGCTTCGAATTCCCGACAACCAGAAATCTCCTGACTGCTATTCAATCCACTCCTGGACGGCGAGCTGGACATCTTCATTGTCCCCAAACCGGCGTCTACGCAGTGCAGCCTTGAGCTGGCAGAATAAAAAGTAGTCGTTAGGGGCCAAATCTGGACTGTAGGGGGGATGGTTGAGCTCCTCGAATCCGCACTCGCGCAGGGCAGCTTGTGCAACTCTGGCCTTGTGGACTTTGACGACGTTGAAGTCGATCATGGGGCGTGAGGTTTCCATGGACCCAACGGGCAGAGACCTTGGTCATGGCCAAATTGTCGTGGATGATGTTCATAACACTTCCATGTGATATTCCAAGTTCTCGCTCGATTTTTTCGACCTTGACCCGTCGATTTTCGAGGATCATCCTCTCCACACGGGCCACATTGTCCTCGTTTGTCACGTCTGATGGGCGTCCTGGACGGGGGTCATCTTCAAGGGACTCACAACCATGGCGGAACTCCCTATTCCAGCGAGCAATGGTTGCATAGGAAGGCGCGGTGTCGGTGTACACTGCAACCATGCCTTCATGGATCTCTTTTGCATTTTTGCCTTCCTTGGTCAAAAATTTGATCACTGCGCGGTGCTCAACCTTCTCCATTGTTGAAAAAATTTGTGACTGACGATCTGCGATCAGCTACTGCTTCTTAAATAGACGAGACAGGAGTGTGCGGCTGCAGGTCCTGACTTATCATAACTTGTCCTAACACCCCCACAAACAGCCATCCCCCTTCCTCTGTTTTGCCCTACTGATTCGCAAAACTTATTGACCACCCCTCGTACCTACATATATCGAGTAAGCTTACACTCCGTAATATGTACTGCTTTGGGTTTCAAAGCAATAATTCCTACTCTTACCTTTCATGCAACTTTTTTTTCGTAATGACAAAGTTAGGTTTCAATCACCGCGCCCAAGAATATTCTAAACAGCTTTTGATATTTTTTTCCTAAAATTAGTCAATCGGGAAATAAATTTTAACCAATACCTCCTACCTTCGTTATTTGGTTAGAAAAAATATCAGTTATATCTACTACTTACACATTGGTCCAAAAGAAATTTGGGAAATTTGAAGTTAGAAAAGAGACAATGAGCAACTGCCAGCGACTGTATAAATTTATGCGAATTAGTTATGTTAGGTCAGATATGGTCGGTTTAAGAGTGTCGTGTTGCTGTTTTATTTCTGAAAATGCTTTTAATAATTGACTTGTAGTTTGGCTATACTGTTGGATGAGTTAGGGTTTAATCTGTTGATATTTTATACTTTGTACAAATTTTATTCCCACCGTTTGCATAATATTTATAGTAAAGTAACAGAAAACCGACGTCTGGTTACATAATATCGCGCCAAACGTGATTTATGTGCACTGTATGAATTTATAAACAATAATTCAGAACTAGTGAAGTGAGGGGAAATATTTGGTCCTGTTTAACTTTGTGTAAGGAAGTTTGTACACCTTTTTAGGTAACCATACAAGTTTTTCGTATTTTAGTATTTATTTCTATATAATGTATTATCCTTTCAGGAATATGATGTGAAATCTGTGAGGTGTGATCACGGGACTATTCAACAAATCATTTTGCTGTTTAAGATTAAATAGTTCAGTATATGAATGATAAGACGGGAGGACCGTGAAAAGTATGAAATATCTGAAGTGAAAAGGTTATTGAATAAAAAAATAAGTGAGAGAGAGACAGAGGAAGAGTTACAAGGAAAAACAGTATCTAAAATGTTTTTTTTGCTAACCATACCAATGAGGTACCGAAAAGGAAGACCTAACATATTAAATATGAGGGAAACTATACAAAAAGGTAGCTGTTTCCCTCCCCTCTCCCTCGCAATATGCGGGTAGGGCAATTTAAACAGAGCGAGGCATATTAAAAAAAAGGCTATACCTTGGGATTTTGACCGAAAAGCTGAAATATTTCTAAAATTTCAATTGATACCTTTGGCTAATTTTGCTCAGTTAGCACTCCTTATCCAGCTGCTTCTTGAACTCGCCAATACTATCGCTATTCACTACAACACGAAGCCGATTCTAGTATCCGACTATATTTTTTATGAAGAAGTTTCCACCCGTCTAGTCCAAAACCGCGGTAACTCTAGCTTTCACCCGTGATTCCGAGTCCTATTATTATTTGGAGTGAATAAATTTGTATGATCAATTTTCTCGAAACATCGAAGAGGCTTGAATAATTCTATCAGTTGTCTACATAGTCTTCGATTCTCTAGATAAAAGAGGCGCAGCTCTTGCAGCCATGTCCGATATTTCCTTTTCTTATCTATTAGATTAGTTTTGTTGCTCTGGTTTGCACCCTTTCCGAACCTGTCTATCTCCTTTCGAAGGCAAATAGACCTGAAATACACCACATATACCAATTTGGGTCTAACCAACGAGTTGTTAATTTTCAAGACAACCTCCTTACTCCAGAAGGTGAATGGTCTCATTTTTTTAGCCTAAAAGGCGCTGGCTGGGATTTCTTCTCAACCTCACCATACTGCTTGGAGAATTACAAGTCTTTGTTAATTAGCACTCCCTAGTCCTTCGAGTAATCGGACTCGAGATTCGCATGTCCGATTTGCAATGCTTAGCACTTTCCAATTTGCAAAGCATCTGTCACACCACACCTACAACCAATCGCCTGCTCGGCGGAGGTCGTCTTGAATCCTTTCTACGTCTTCGGGATACGCCACGCATCCGCTTATTTTTGTGCCGTCCGCAAATCTGGAGATTTTGTTCATCATTCCTACATCTATATCATTAATGTAGATGATGAAAAGAGGAAGCGAAGAACTGGAACGCCGCTTGTGACCAATAGCCAGTGCGAGGCCAGTACGTCCATCACAAATCCCTGCCACTAAGTTAACAGCCAATTATAGCATAGCTTCGTCATAAGCCTTAATCAAAGGCTTTTTGAATGTCCAAGTAGAGTATGTCCACTACTCGGGATTGGTCCTACAGGTTCATTACTTCCTGAAAAAACTCCAATAGTTTTGTCAGACACGGTCTTTCTCAAGAATCCATATTAGAAGTCCTGGATCAGGTTAGTTTACTCCAAGTGGTTTATAATTCTATCCGCTAAAATTCCCTCCAGTAGATTCGGCAAAATATAGCTTGTCAGATAGAAAGAGACGGGTGGGACAGATAGAACCCGTTATCGGCTTCTTTTTGAGGTAACTTCCACTTCATAACACGCCCTATACCGAGCCTAATTGTAACAACGAGAGGTTCCGCGAGATAGCGTGTTGGTTTAAATTCAATCCCGGCGCCTATATATAGATAAAGTAAAATCCACTTCCGGTGCCTCGATAATATTCGCTTCCGGTGGCACTGTATAAATACTAAAGCATTGGCCTGTGTAAGTTAGTATTGGACTAAGAGAAGACGCCAATAAGGTAAGGCCTGTAGGATCTGATTGCTGGCCGACTGTAGGCGGGAATTATGTTGTGATAATTGTTAATTTTTTACTAAAACATTCTTTGCCTTCTGAATAATTCCGTACTTAAACAAGACCCGGCCATAATTATTGTAATACGTCCCAGTGCCCTGATCGCTCGCATTATCCTGACGAGTGTCTATTTTGTCTCTCCTTGTAGCTTCTTTCTCTCGGCCTCCCCACTCCAAGAGCCCAGAGATAAGAAAAAAAAGAAATAAACGATAAAAGATCTCTCGAGCGCAGCTTCCTCCCCGGCAAATACTCCCTCGATCTCTACTTTCAAGACCGACCGTGGTTACTGGAATACATGTTGTATTCCATATACTCTTCCATATTTGCGAGATTCACTAGGAATTGTATATATTTTTTTGTTTTTGGCATTCTTTAAGGAGTAAGACGACGAGGCAATATCGTCTCAATAACAGCAAATCTCGACTTCAGCGAAATAAATTATTCCGAGTGAGCGAACGGAATAAAATTCGAATTTTGCAAATATATAGTTGTGTTGTTTTTTCGTTTGTGATTTTTTTCGGGTTAAGTAAAAACCCTTTTGCACTTCCCGTAGTGCTTTTGAGAAATTAATCTAAGTGAATTACGACTAAATTGGGTTCTACGACCCCGCTTCGTTCTTTTGTTGTGTCTTTTTTTTATTTTTGCGTACAAGTTTTGTGAACACGTCACCATGTCGTCTTTCGAAGTTTTCAAAGCACAAGGTGAGTCTCTCGGATTGAATGGAAAGGATTTAATAGCGTACATCTAAGGCGAAGAGAGAGCAGTAAGAGCGGAAAGAAGGGAAAGAGAAGAGAAAGAACGTGAAGAAAGAAGATAAGAGAAAGAACGCGAAGAAGGAAGGGAAGAAAAGAGAAAGAACGTGAAAAAGAAGAGAAGAGAAAGAAAGAGAAGAAAGAGAGAAAATTCGTTTGCATGAGCCTGAAATGATCAGGGCCAGAAGCGAAATGACTTCAATTTCGTCTAGGACCAAAGTGCAACAAATTGCGTCCAATAAGTTGCCTGTTTTCAAGTGAGGAGAGGATTTCGGATCATACCTCACTCACTTCGAGAAAATATTTGATTTATTTTCTCCGTACTGATTGTGTTAACATAATTGCTTATGGATTCGAGGCAGCTGAGCCTCCTTCTTAAAAGTATTGATTAATAATTGTGGCTAATGTATATTGTTTTCTTTTGTAATATTAATCTTTATATATATATATATATATATATATATATATATATATATATATATATATATATATACACTCTATATTTGGGAATTTTACCCACGACTTTATTGCAATGCTTTTTATTTGTTTCTAAATTACGATGTCCTGTATACCCCTCGCTTGGCCTAGGCGCCACCTTAAGATTGAGTTACTATTGGATGTCACTCCTACCAGGAAGTTCCATCTTGAGGGGGAGGAGATGTCAGAGAGAGAGAAAGAGAGATAAGGGTGCGATGGAAAGAACCCGCGATCGGCTTCTTTTTGAGGTAACTTCCGTTTCATAACACGCCCTATAGCAAGCTTAATTGTAACAATGAGAGCTTCCGCGAGATGACATGAAGGTCTAAATTCACTCCCGGCGCCTATATATAGATAAAGTAAAATCCACTTCAGGAGGCACTGTATAAATACTAAAGCATTGGCCCTGCTAAATTAGTATTGTGCTAAGAGGAGACGTCACATAAGGTAAGCCTTGTAGGCTCTGATTGTTGGTCGAGTGTAGGCACGAATTAAGTTGTGATAATTGTTAAATATTAACTAAAACATTCTTTGCCCTCTGAATAATTCCGTACTTAAACAAGATCCGGCCATAATTATTGTAATACGACCCAGTGACCTGATCGCTTAACATTGTCTATTTTGTCTCTCCTTATAGCTTTTTTCTCTAGGCCTCCCCATACCCCAAGAGCCCGAATACAAGAAAAAAAATGTAACACACGAGAAAAAATCTCTCGAGCCCAGCTTCCTCCCCGGCAAATACTCCCTCGATCCCTACTTTCGAGGCTGACTGTGGTTACTGGAATACAGGTTGTATTTTCCGTCATAACTTCGAACAGGCCAAGCACTAATCGGTCTTAAGTGCAAACCCAACTCGTTGTGTTGGAAAGTACTCGAGCTCAGTGCTCCTACCCTTCATGCTCCTACCCTTCATGCTCCTCTCGAGTAGCCGAATTTTGGGGTGGCACATCCACCCCGAATTGGAATCCCCTTTTGTCGGTCGTGTGCAGCCGAGTGTGTATACTGTGATTTATCTTTCATGCCCATTATCTTATTTTTGATTTGTCTTTCATGTCCATTATTTTATTTTTATTTATCTTTCATTGCAGTATTTTATTTTTGTTTGTACAGTAGTAAAGTTTATTTTGTTTCTTCAAGTTTGATATACAGAACCCTCTAGATAGTTGAATTTATTCTGCCAAATATAACTAGTCACTCCTAGAGATTTATTGAAACCCAAAGTTCAATTGCATTATTCGAGGCAAGGCTCAACTGCAGAGTTGCCTTGCGGGCTATCCGCCAACCGTTTCGAGACATGGAAAGCAAACGGAAGTCAGAAGATCTAACCTGATCTACGATAGAGCTCATACTTATGGGTTGGTAGTTTCCACCTTGGTTGCAGTCTCATTTTTTGTGAATGGGAGTGTCATCAGCCGATCACCAGTCCAACGGCACTTCGATGCGTTCGAGAGACACGTTGAAGATTTCAGCGAGGGAAGGAGTTATTTTTCTCTAACTTTCGCAACACCATAGTTGCTACCTCATCAGCATTGGCGTGTAATTTCTCTAAAAGGGGTGGCGACTGTTAAAAACGACATGTTGGGTGCTGGAACCTCGCTATTCCACTCCTCCGTGGGTACCGATGAAAAAAAATTATTGTGAACACTGGTAACGGCAAGGTTTGAGTCTCCCTAGGATTTCATAGGTGTCCCTATGAGGTCTGATACGCCAGCCTAATAGGTTACAACTATTTGGATTTTCTTTTCCAAGAGACGCCACACGAAATTCCACGTCGCACTTCGAGTTCCAAGCAAGCGCCTTCATCCGACCGTATAATGCAATGCAGGTGTCTAGGTCTTGTGAGTTACTACTTTCCTCCACACCCAATCTGCACCTTACCTATTTCTAATTTTTGTCCCAATTTCCCTGTTGTATCATTTTGGCTGGGACTTGGTAGGTTTGGCTGAATTCTTCGGCACGAACTTGTCCGGTCGATCCGTAAACAAGAACTTGATGCCTTGCCATTAATCTCCAGCCTCTTTAGTTTTGAGTGCAGGTGACTAATAGTACATCCCTTACTTTGTTGAAATCCGCTATTCTGAAGTTCAACTTCCTAGTCATTGTACCTTCCGTCACGTGCGACGAGATTTTGAGAGAGAACCTAAATAGTTGTGGTCACAGCTTCCCGGATTTATGTACAGTCAAGTCACATATCAGCTAGTCTTCGGTGGTGAAGACTAAATCGATGTCATTGTTTCATCAGTTGGCTCATGAACAGATAAAGTAAGGTAGTTTTGATCAGCGAAGTCTAGGATCCGAATGGCATTTACGTTCCCTGTTATTCACACATAAGACACCAGACTGATGCAGTCACCCAGTACGATGGTGAGTGGAAGCAGTTTTCCATTTGGGCAGTTGTTCCTACAGGTCTGCATCGAAATCTCCCTCTCCGATGTGGACATGGGTATACTATTATGTTTCTGAGTGTGACCGGGAGAGAGAAAAAAAGACAAAGGGACACTGGGAGAGAGAGAGAGAGGAGAGAGAGAGAGAGAGAGAGAGAAAGAAAGAAAACCTGGGAGAGAAACGAGGAGAAAGACGAGGAGAGAGACTGAGAGAGGGATCAAAATGAGAAATGCAGAGATTTGACATCGCGCCCGAAAATGAATGAAGGCTAGTTGGCAGAATCAAAGTCATGTTGAGTCATAGGCCAAAGATTCTCCTTCTAACTGCGCTTCCTACTGTATTTACCTTTTTAAGATTAAAAATTATTTTATATTAAGCATTAACATAGTTATTTTTGCTGATATTTACTATATTACCAAAAGTAACAAATATTGGTCCTGGCATACTAATTAAACTATTCTTGCAAACTTTATCCTCATATATACTACTTTAATGCTCTTTTGTTTTAACTCACTATTATTTCTGATTTTCGGTTTACTTTATTCATCTTTACGAGGCCTAAATAATTATTTTTCTTGTTTCCGATATTTTCTTCCTCAAATAGATAATTTTCAAGATTCTTTTGTTATTACCTTTATATTTTTTTGGTTTTGGTTGATATAAAATTTATTGCCGGATATCCAATTATAAAGGGTCTTTCAACAAGGACGCTCGAGCTTTGTCAGGCGATAGTGGCCATGTTGTTAAAGTGACATCTGGCAACCTTACTGTGAACTGTTCAGTAGTAGTGGCAAGTCACGATGGAAGGTTATAGCGTTGAACAGCGTGTGCAAATCATCAGTGCTTCGTTCGACAAACATTCCGTGCATTACGTGATTTCTATCCTCGCCACAATCGTCCTGCCGAGTCCACTGTTCGACGTTTGGTGGCCAAATTCGAGGCAAAAGGGTCGATCAACAATCAGCCAACATCCGTACGTCGCCAAAGCGCAAGGTCTGCTGAAAACATCGCTGCCGTAAATGAGAGTGTACGGGAAAATCCGAGGCAATCAATTTCTCGTCGTCCACAAGAACTTGGCCTTTCTGCGACTTCAGTTTGGCGAATTATGCGTAGGGACTTGGGTCTGCACCCGTAAAAAATCCAACTTACCCAGGAACTTACGGTAAACGACCATAGCCAAAGCCGTGTGTTCGCTGATTGGGCTCTAGAGCAGTTGGAAGTTGCCCCAAACTTCCCTCCAAAAATCATCTTCAGTGACGAGGCCCATTTTTGGATGAATGTATTTGTGAACAAGCAAAATTGTCGGATTTGGGACGAAAACAATCCACAATGAGATACACCAGCACCAATTGCATCCCAACAAAGTCACTGTTTAGGGCGGATTTTCGTCTAACGGAATCATCGGTCCGTATTTTTTTGAGAACGAAGATGGAATTGCCATCACTGCCAACGGCGAGACCTACAGATCGATGATAAGCAACTTCTTGTGTCCTCAACTGGATTATATGCCTGCTATGGATACTGACGACATGCAGTTCCAACACGACGGCGCTACGTGCCACACGGCGCATGCCACGATAGACATTTTGCACCAGCGATTTCAGGGCAGGGTCATCTCACGCGGCAGTGACGTCATCTGGCCACCGAGATCATGCGATTTAACGCCATTAGAGTACTTTCTTTGCAGCTACCTTAAATCGCAGGTCTATGCGAATAATCCGCAAACAGTTGATGTCCTCAAAGTCAACATAACGAACACCATCCAGCAAATTCAGCCAGACTTCTGCGACTAAGTCATGGAAAATTGGGCCTCCCGAATACGTTCCACCAAGCGAAGCCGCGGCGGACATTTGAACGACGTCATATTCCACACTCAATGCCATAAAATATACTTTCAAATTTAAAATAAATTGAGTGCATACGAGTATATCACACACAACTTGTTTTATTTACATTTAAAAATCGAGTGACCTTATTGAAAGACCCTTTATAATGAAATATCTTCTAATTAATAAATGGCAAAAGTCACTTTTTGTATATTCCTTTTCTATCTCCTTCCATTATTAAGTGCAATTGTATTTATTCATGCTCTAAAAAGAATAATGAAAGCTGGAATATTGTCAAATATAATATTCCTAAATTTCTTATTTTTCCTCCTTTATGTTTACCTAGACTTCCAAACTTTTCACTTGTTTTCATTGATTTCATGAGAATTTTATACCCTATATTTATTTATTCTACCAACATAAAGCATTTAATTTTTAGTTTCGACTATCTAAGTATATTTCTTTAAGAAAACCATCATTTATTTCGCATGTACATTTAATTAATTTTAATTTACCATGTAATTTTTTTCTTTATATTAAAGATGAAACTAACTTCAGGTCTCAAGGTGCAATTTAGTAGGTACTGCCACAATATAAGACCTTACAACAATGAAAATCAGCGTGCAGACGGTAGAAGGCAGCGATTTGGAGTAAATTTTCTAATAGACCAATTAACACTGGGTTAAAATAATCTTTGTAAGTCGATTAATTCTTTTCAACTGATTTAAGACAATTTTTTACTGCTGAATCAGGTCAGATTTTTATGCTAAGTCGATTTTTTAAAGAATCAAATCTTATAACTAAATCGATTACATATTTTCGATATTTTCAGTTGATTTTTTTTAATATTTCTCATCCGAAATAGGTTTTTAAGATAAAAATCAGCGTTTTCTAACACAATTTATTAATTAAATATTTTCTTTTTTGTTAGTGAACATTGATTAGTAGACATTTATAAAAAAAGTTATGTACATGTAAAGTGTATATTAGTTAATCATTGTTCAGAATTCATGGCCCGAACTTCCGTTTCTCCGAACCCCTAAAATGTTCAGCGGTTGGGATTTCTCTCTTCAGAGTCCAAAGGTAATCAGCCACTATGACCTCATCCCAGCGTCCATGATGCCTGTTCTCCTCTTTCAAGTCCTGATGAAGTTCTGCCCGTGCTCATCGTTCATTGATCCCCGATTCTCAGGAACCCTATCCATATGTGAGAATAAGTAATGCATTTTGATGCTCATGTTGCATTCGAGGTTTTTGAAAGCAGTCAGCATATTGGTGACACGACCAGAACAAAATCACTCCATGCTTCCAGTTATACTTCGTTTATTTAGTTTTCAAACTCTGGATATATGATGAGCTGACGGAGTTGAGGAACCTCAAAGATCCCAGCTTTAAATTTACTTCTCCATCGTCAATCCTGGAAAAGCGTAGCAAAATTAAGTGAAGCATCCACCGTCCTTGTTCAGAATTTTAGTGACCTGTTTGATCAAGTCGAGCTTAATGTGCATCCATGTGAAGAATATCCTGTCTCTGTCCGCCAGAGAGTCGTTGATATCGTTTCTTGCTCTGCAAGGTACCAATTCCACCCGTACAGGCCAGTCCTTCTGCGTATAATGCTGAGCTCACTCTCTACACTTCCACATGCTCAGAATGCACGGATACTTAGTGAACCCACGCTATTGTTCCAACAAAATTCACCTTCTTCAGGTTAATACAAATCAGTCACTCGTGCTGATCATAAATTTTTTTTTCTCCAGCACGTAGTTCATTGCTTCAGATTTCTCCTTAAGTTTAGTTGAATGAGCGATGGGTACAGAGGAAAACTGGTTGTCGTTGTGCAGCAGAAAACAATTTAGCCTTCGCTGGCTAGTTTCAATGAACAATCTCTCATCTACCGGCTAGTATTTGGCACTCCAAGCTAGTGTAGAAGCTGTGCAATATTTGTACAGTACACTAAGTCCTTCTCTTCAGTGAAAAAAAAGAAATACTCGTCTTATCTGTTTCGGTAATAGGTGATGCGAGCCCTGTCAGACAAGAAATTTTTTTCTTTCAATCTGGATGCCAATAATTTGGCGCAGGACTTTGACAAACGGAGATTGCGAAGTAGATTATTTTAGCTCTTTTGGTGGAAAATGATGTGGATCATTATCGTCAAAAAACACTTTTTATATTTCTTCAACACTAGGAGCATCTTAGTTACTAATGTCAGGAAGTTCTCCAAAGACAGGTACTGGAATTTCATCACAATGAGCTGAAGTACGACGTGCTAATTTGAGATTATGATACTTGAGGCTGCTCCGGTTGTCTCTAAATAGTGCAGAAGTAGCAGTTAGAGCTATGGTTTGTCTGCTCCCTCCAAATCATGGGACTTCTAAACTTCAGCCAACTTTTCTTGCCTTTAGTCCAACGACGCAGATACTCGGTGCATGCCTCACATACCATGTGTGGCGCACAAGCTTTATCCTGATCACCAATTTTATTACCAAAATAAGCATGGTAAGCACGCTTATTTAAAATTGTAAGTGTATCCCTATTAGAAACAACGGTGTATTCGGCGCAGATGTAACAGAGTATATCGAGATTATTTCTGTAAGATCTTCTGACCGAATCCCTGCAAAATTCATTCACCTGCAAAACAAAAACCAGTTAGTCAAAAATTCCCGCATGTTAATTCATCAGAATTCGTTTATATAACGAAATTAGAAAGAGTTTTGCATCATATAATAGAAAATACTAGGACATGTAAAAAAAAAAAACACCGTAAAAACATCATATGTCCATAAATCAAGAGTTAGCCTGTGTGATAGAACGGTCTGAGGCCGCTTAAATTCAGCCGCTATCACATGTTTAGAAACACATGGCTACCCACGTGCATCTGCGAGAGGAAGCAGACCGCGTTATCGCCCACCTTAGCAAATATTTAATCAAGGAGGTTCATTCCCCCGTTTTGCCTCCATACGCCGATCTCGCCAGAAGGAGTTAGGCTTATAGGCAGATAAGGTATTTTCCAAGGCGCGACCGGGGCATTTCCCCGAAGCCTCCCACTCAATTGTCCCCTACGCCAAGGGGATGGCTTCGACTATTTATATCAAAGCTTTCCCGATTGAAGCAGATCAGATCAGATCCAGATTATCTTCGCGAGGCATCACGCCGATCCGGTCTCACTTGTGCACCTCGAGATCCACCATTATTGTCCAGAAGAGGACAATATCCCTTGAGTGCCAAGGTTCGTGCCTTCAAGGCGCCAAGTCAATAGGGCCCCCCCCCTGTTGTTCAGAAAGAGAACAACATTAGAACAGCCATTGTTCTTTGAGCCCGTTGACAAGAAACGGTTATCACCCTCCCCCCCTGTTGTTCAGAAAGAGAACAACATTAGAACAACCATTGTTCTTTGAGCCCGTTGACAAGAGACGGTTCTCACGCCCCTGTTGTTCAGAAAGAGAACAACGTTTAAACAGCCATTGTTCTTCAAGCCCGTTCGTCAAGAAACGGTTCTCATTCTCAAGACATCACGTCAGGATAATTTAATTCCCCCCTTTTTAACGTTCTTCAAGAGAACGCTTGGTTTCGACATTAACCTCCATTGTTCATCTAGAACATCCCCGATTTTCTGTCACAAAGATCGCTCGTACCTCCGAGCCCCACTTCGCTCTCACTCTTCGAAGACAGTCCTTCCCCTTCGCTAAGGACAACCCCCCAAGAACCCTTCTGCTGGTAATCACCAGTGGACCGAAGATTCCTTCGCATCGTCTTCCTCTGCACAACAACCTTGTAATTACGTAAGCTGAGCATTACCTTTAATTATTTAACCTTTTATCAACGCTATCCTGTGCTTTAAATGGTTTAGCGAACCATCCCATCCCTTTAATTTTTATTTGTTTACCTTTTTAAATCTCTGCAAATCTTAATCCCCGTTCCATTCTCCGTTTATGTAAACATTTTATTTTTGTGTGTTGTTGATAATTTAATTAATAAAACTCTATTTTATTAATGATAGCCATATTATTATCCTTGAGCTCAGTTCCACTTCTTAAGAATATTGAAGATAAATAACCTCGGTCAATCAGATTACCACGCACTCGAAATATTAGAATAATTCCCTCAACGAATAGTTATATATGGTATATCGTCGAGAGTCTATTCTACGACAGCCTGTTTGAACAAAAGCAATGCCATTTTTGGATTTATCACATCAAAACTCCTATATCAGCTAAAAGAAATTGTGACAATTAAGTTGGTGTTAGCCAGTTTAATTGCCAGTGGATTACTATTGGATGAGGTTATACAAACCTAATTACTCTTCCTTAGTATGTGCCAAATTTTTAATCACATAAGTAATGCGGCTTTTTTTCAGGTTATCCTTATTTTACGGATATACATAATCAAAACCTGGTTTGTTTTTATCTTAGCCTAGTCTACGAAACTCGAAGCTTAGATACCAGTTTGTTTTAGCTTATTTCAATGCTTACATTTCGAGATGCTTCAGCCGTCTTTTTCTGGGTTTTTATTTTTATACTATTATTGTTAATTTAATGTGCCTTATTACTAAATGATGAATATAATGGAAGTATAAAAATAGCACAAGGTTAAATGACCAACAGGACATTTGCGGCAACTATGCGCTGAAATAACAATTAGGGCCAGCATGTGCCAAAGATGCTTTTTGAATTTTCTCTCGGGAAACTTTAGTTTTGCAGATGAACCCCTTTCAGGACAGCCAATGAATGGAATTTGATCAAGACCTTTTAAAAATAACTGTTGAAGAAATTCCGATTGGAATTGTAAATGTTAATGCGGGCCACTCACACTTGGTGAGTATAGCAATGCCTCTGGGCATTCCTATAATAAAAACCTCCTAAGAAACTTATATATATATATATATATATATATATATATATATATATATATATATATATATATATATATATATATATATATCAATTATTATGTAAAATTCGTATCATGCAATCCTTTAACTTTGTCAATTTAATCGGTCAATTGTTTTACTTAACTTTTGTAAATTAAATCATATTTTATATGCAACTTAATAATTAATTAATTCATTTATTTTACTTGTCAATTCATTTAACGTACTACTGTTTCAAACAACATCTCTTAAAATTTCACACACAAACAAACAAACACACGCTTTCAGCTCGATCTTCTGGAACACTATTCTCTCGCATTCGACTCTTGCCATTCTCCGCATAAAACCCCCAATTCAGTCCATCATAGTCACCATACTATTTCACCATATTATTTCATATTTATTTCATGTACTTCATTTCTCTTCCCATCTCGTTACTGTAAATCATATTTTACCATATCTTACATTGTATACCTAATCTAACTTATCTCATTGTACATTCGTTGATTCTATGGATATATTTGTTTAATTGTTTTTCTTAAAACCCAGTTCATTATTTCAAAATTTATTTCGCTTTCGTCTTAGGCCTAAAAACTATCAGGCGACAACTTCGATCAAACAAAATTTATGGTTATGGTTTTCGAAACGCTATTTAGGCTGATTTATTAACAGAAAATAAATCCCATGAATAACCATATACTATAGTGAGGAAGAGATCGTTGAAGATAAGGAATAATTCTATTTCTTTTACTCAGTATCTTAGAACCAGAAAATGGACAACTCTCTAAAACATTTTTAAGTATACAAGACGAATTAAATCCTTAACTATTTATGTCAAACCTCACTTATGGCATACGTATGTTATTAAAAGTAATATACACAAACTTTCGCCTACTACGAATAAAATGTGCCAAGGTAGTCAAATATTTGGTAAGTATATAAAAATAAAACTTAACCAGCCGAGAATTAATGCTGACCGTGTCGTAGAATAGAGTCAAGTTAATCCTTTCTGCGTTTCTCAGCCGAAGTCGATGACGGCTATGTGCATGGGAGATTTATAATACAAGCAGAGTGCAGATTAACTGAATGCAGATTGGTCAAATAGTCGAGTATCTTGAAGGTCCCGGACCAATAGAAAAATAGGTACAAAAATGAATTTAAATGCAAGGTAATATTTTTTTACAAAGTTAAAGGGGGTTTTAAAGCAAGTTATATACACATTAGACGTACACGAGTCTCAGCGGGGACGGTCGCCGTAGAAACAAACGAACAATATTGACCGAGGATCTCTCGAATGACCTTGAACGTATAAGAAGCCGATGATGGAGGCTTACACGATGGATGGGGGGGTAGTAAAGAGAGAGAGCACTTGCACAGGAGAGTTGCGCGTTATTGTTACCGCGGAGATTTGGTACGACGGAGTAATCCTTGATTTTGCGCAATGTTCAAATAATAGTCTCTTGACAGTAACTATTACGGGATGAACTTAGATCTTACTTTCGAGTTAGAACGCGAATCGAGACTGGGCGCGTTGCGTTAGAGGGGCGGGTAGAACGAGTACGAGGTAAACTCAAGCGAATTAATCGAGAATACCCGGAGCTTGAGGGGTTCTGCGAGAATTGTGCAGAGTCCAACGG